>OZ010788.1:677640483-678187374 GCA_963932465.1 Maratus speciosus
CAAATAGCAGTCGCCTTGAGAAGATCATGCGACATTTTACAGACAGGGAGCTGGCAGACATTTACTTTGCGTAAAGATTGGCTGGTGGCTCAAGGACAGTATCGAGAATGGTTCCCACAGACAGATGTTTTCTAATTTGCATCCCAATTTGTGTGAATAAATTACACTACTACCTCTTAAGGACCCTTATTCACAAAAATTGTGATGCACATTCAAAAATATACGGCATTCTGGTACATCTCTCTGTGAGAACCAGTCCTTGAGCTGCTGGTGCATTTCCATCCGCTAATCCGTACACAAAGTGAATGTCTGCCAGCTCCCTGTCCATAAAATGTTGCATGTTCTTCCCAAGGTGACCGCTGTTTGAATGACTGCGATAACGCAGATAGTCCTCTTTCAGTGCTCTCATGAACATCACCACATGCTTCGGGTCATGGGTTGCAATGCAATTCTCGGTTCATATAATCTGCTCTACCTCCCCTAAAAGTTTGTCACTCCATTTCTGAGACATCCTGTATACATAATTATGACAGGTGCAGTCACAGTGATGAAACAGAAACAGATTTTCCAAGTTCTGAAAATCAAAAATAATAAAATTTTATTTCAGAAAAAAAAAAACAAATTTCAATGAAAACCTATTATATTGTAAATGAAAAAATATTCAGGACACGTTTAATTCTAATGTGTGCTTGGTTAGGGTTGAAGATTGGACGTATATCATTTTTAGATACATACTTCTTACATGTAAAATGAAATTAAATGTATGACATTTAGGATGTTCTAACATCATTTCAAATTAAATATAAATAATAAGAGGAAAATTAATTTCTCCATAAACACATACAAAACAATAGAGAAGATCTTATATAATTTTTAATTGAGATAAATTATTGCTAATAAAAAATGTGTCTTTAGTAACAAAGTGTTTTAAAAATGCATTTCTTATAAACATTCTGGGTGTAGCTTATTGTTTAAAATACATCAATCATAATAAAGAACAAGTACCTGCAATTTACAATTTTTATACCTCCATCACAGTACACTATGAAAAACTAATAGAATATGGAAAAAATTGCAAGATAATCATGAAAGTATGTCAAAAATCAGGAGTGTATGAAAACATGTTGAAATCAGGAGACTTGACAAGTCTATAATTACAGTCAATTAGCAGGACAAAAATAAATAAATATTAGTTTTATTTTTTCATTAACTACATACTTAGAGAATATAGTTGCCAGATTTATCTTTAAAAAAAAAAAAACAGATTTTGATTGACACTAGTTAGTTTTGGTCTTATTGTACTATCATCCTTTTTTGTACAATACTAAAGTATGTAGAATGTGTCAGTAATGTTTTTGGTAACAAATTTGTTTTGAAAGAGGTTTTTAATTAATCGATTTAATCATTATTTTACAACTATTACATTATTCTATTAACACTGTTTAACTAATTTTACTGTAATATATCCCATTATGAATGAAAAATTAATTGAATTTAAGAGCAAAATTAAATCAAAACATCCTACAATCCAAACAAAAATAAATGCTTTTATTTAAGCCTTAAAGGAGATAAATCAAAAAAGAAAAAAATTAAAACTTAAGATACAGACATATTAAATTAAAAATTTTATAACATAAATACTTCTAGTCTATAATAATCTCAAGTTCAAATGATCAAATGCTACCCAAGAGTTTGTGAATGAATAGTTAATATTACTCAACTCTCCCAAGATTTTTGTCACCCTAATCGAAAATTAGCCATTTTGGCATTTGATGCACATGTGTATAACTTTTTTCGGCAAAAGGTGAAAGTTTGAAGCAAACTGGAAAAGAAAAAAACCTCTTGAAACTATCAAAAGAAAGATGTGGTAGAAAAATGGAAGAAATTGACTTATGAGACAAATTTAAATGTACACCATATAATAGGCCTAAATAACACTAAAAAACACACAACATACAGGAAAAACATACAATCTGGCAATCCTACTGAGGAATGTCCAGGTGAATCTTCTAATAAACAAATCATTTGACGAGTAAAATAGCTGAAGAGGTTCTCACCGGTAGTGCACATTCCTGGGCGATTTTCCGCCAGTCAAACTGAACCAGGCACAGAGCTGAGAGAAGTAGAGAAAGGATCTGACAGCCTGAATCAAACCTCGAGGACTGATACTCGCATCGGGCACTCTGAAATTACACACAAACAAACAAATTACACACAAATAGTCTAACATTTGCGAAACTATAGGCAACGGTAGAATTGATGGCACTGGTCTGCAGTCATCATCATATGCCCACTACATAGAATTCTAATAAGTACCTTTAACCCTTTGAGTGGCACCCCCCTCCCCTCCTCCTCCTAGAATATAAACCAAACTTCCTTTGCAGTTATCCAAAATTTTCAGCATAACATAATGTAAAAGTATAATTTGCTAAAAAATTAAATAAACAGCACATAAATCGTAAAATTATTAATTAGATATTTTGTTTCCGATTATTTATTCCAACAAACTGTAAGGTTTAGTGCAATTTTTTTTTTATATGAAATAAAATTGTGTGGTTTGTTTGGTTGGTTGCAGTTTTCTCAGGGCGGGGAAAATTTACGTTTACCTGTCAGAGAAGGAAATAAGTTACTGGTCCTACAGACCACTAAATTTTTCAAATTGGTGGTCGGATTGAATTTTTGGTGGTCTCAGACCAGCGGACCACCAAGGATTTCAAACATTGCTATAGGGTTCTTCTTTGTGATAGGAGATGTGGCACTTTTAAAAAAAGCTTAACACAAATAGGGCTTCAGAAAGTGAGATATTTTGGCAAATGAACAAAAAGTTTTGCCAAACAAGAAATGCACCGAATAGTGATTTTAGCCAAATACTGAATATTCAGCCAACAGACAAACTGGATACCGATTATTTGGCTAGCTGAATAGTAACTGTTAGGCTGAATATCAAATATTTGGCCAGCTGAATAGTAACTACTCGGTCGAATATCGAATAACTGGTTGGCTGAATACTTTTATATTTCAAAGTTTAAAGGCATTAAAATGTTAAATTTTAAAATAATTTTATATAATATTTAATACAGAAACTTACATATTGATAAACAAGAGCTTTTTACAAGTAAACTTTACACAGAAAAAAATCTGCTTTGAGTTATTTGAGAAGAGAATAGTTATAAAACCTTTTCAATTAATAAAATTTTAAATTCCATGGCTACTTCTGTGAATTAAAGCAAATGAATAAAATTTTCGTAACTTCTAAAACAAACATTTTAAAATAAAAAGAGAAATTGTGAAAAAATTGGAAGACTTTACAGGTTTACATATTGCATATTTGTCAGGAAGAGACTAAAGAAAAAAAAAATAAATAATACAATCTATCCATATGGTGACAACTCAGCAAGAATAACTTTTCTACTCCCTTTGATATAGCAGGGAAGTTTTTAAATGCATCCTAGATCAGTCTCTGGAGTAGGCAATCATTTTCAGAGATTGTAAACATACGGGTTGTTTCTAAAATCTTGCAACAAACTTTCAACGGAGATAATCTGGTCAAGACAAACATTTTTTGAACAAGAAACATCTCAATTCATTTATTCCTTCAAAATTACAATGCATTCAAACAAAAATACCGGGGGTGTAACTAAAAGTCAAAACTGAATTTTTGTTTACAACTTTATCAATAATGAAGATATTTTAGTGAGATTTGTTTCCAATTCATTTTGCTTGTATTAAATGTGATGATATCGTTGAAAATGACTGAATTTCAACCAGTGACACAGTATAAATACTGTGAACTGCATTGTGAATAAAAGAATGTCTAGCTCATAGTTGTTCTGGGTAGTGGTGGCAATTTTCAGCATTTCTCATCATGATATCATATTTCACAAAAATCAAAGCAAGTGTGTTAAAAATATAGTTATGATATCTTCATTCATTATTGTCAAAGTAAGAGATGAAAATCAAAGTTTGACCCCGAGTGAGATGAGATACACTGTTTTTATGATTAAATAAAGGGATTGTGATTGTGGTTTCCTAAACAAAAATTGTCTGTCTTGATGTCTATTATAAACCCTGAAAGTTTTTCTATTTTGTTTAGAAACACCCTTTTTTGTTAAAAAGCAAGAAACAGATTATTTATTAGACAAGGTTCAGGAACTTGCATTTGCACATGATTAATTCCTATGAAAATCCTCATTAATGATTAATTTTCTTAAATGATACTTTACAAACAGCAAATAAATAATACAAAAAACATTTTTATTTAAATATGATTCTGTTTCTAATTATTCTGAATATTTTTTAAGTTGACAGTTAAAAGTTGTGTGAGATTTTTTAAATATGTTTTAATAGATTTTTTAAGTATTTGGCAGGCCGAATAATTTGATATTAGGCAAACCAAACAGTTTGATATTCGGCCTAACTGAATATTTGGTATCATGGCCGAATACCGAATAGATACCAAACATTCAGTACATCCCTAATATAAACAATTATGAAAACAAACCTGATCAATTATTATGCTTGTGATATATTTTTTAAAAAAATTGTTTCTAATTAGATGTATTAGATAAATTATTTCTATTTGAACAGTGATTAGGTTTCCAGAAAGTGTGTGAAAATTTCCTTGTTTCTGCCATTCATTTTATCTATCTCATCAGCATGCCTATAACAAAGAAGAACCAACTACAGTTTAAGTTGTACATACAGAAATTAAAAATGCATTCAGAAATTCATAACAATTAATTTTCTACATTATAAGTTAATCATTCACAAATAACTAGTTTTATTCAGCTATTTTATTAAAGCATCAAAAGAGAATTTTGTTTTTATTTGAAGCCCCACCAGTGGCCGAGAGGTTCTGCTCTCGAAGCTGGTAGACGGGAGGTGCTGGGTTCTATCCCAATCGCGCCCGTCGGCCTAATCGTTCGGAGTTTTCATGGTTTTCTTCGAGCCGTGGATCTTCCATGCGTTAATACGGGTTAGGTACCCTTAGAAAGACCCCCACGAAGGGCACTCCCTCTGGGCCTATATCCCTCGTGCAGATAATTGGCCGTCATAAATACAAGAAACCAACCTGTTTTATTTGAATTAAAATCACATACTCAATTACATTAAAAGTACTTTAAAAATATATTTTTTTTAAAGTACTTATCGTGTAGTTCCAATAAGAAAGCTCATGAGTAAGGTTGCTGCTGAAGACGATTACAAAACTTTAAGGGAAGATAAACTGCTTCATAGGAGTTGGGTAATTATCAACCATTCACCCACTGAAGGGGAGGAAATTGCAAGAAAAGAAAACATCAAACTTTGCTAAAATGAAGCTAATTAATCGGTTACCCTAGCAACAGAGCCAGGGCTGGGCTGGTTCCAGGATTTTTCTTATCAAAGCTACCTAGTAATAAAGTACTCTGAAAGTTACATGTACTCCTGAATCTTTTTTTACACTCAGGTATTACCGGATTTATTACATTGGAGTCACTAAAACTTTAAGTGACTGTCTAAAGCAAGTTTGACATAATATTCGAGTTACTATAAATCTCACAATTTCAGTTACAATTCCTATGATAGGGAGTAAACCCTGAAACAGTTGAGTATTGACAAACATGAAAAGGTCCATCTTCTTGTAAACTAACTGATTTATTAATTTTTTTTAAGATCTGGAATAGTACATAAAGTATGTTTGAGCACCCACTTCACCCCCTAAAAGGTAGGTAGGGGGTGTCTGAGGTATATATTCTGCATGCTCCTGTAATATTCATGGTGTGGAGCACTAACATATTGTAGGTAAATATATAGGTATGGTTGGTTGTGTTTATGATGGCCAATTATCAGTACAAGGGATGTAGGCCCTTGGGGGGGGGGAGTGCCTTCCATGTGTGTCTTTCTAACCCATATTTACGCTTGGAAAACCAAGGTTCGAACAAAGCTGCGAAAACTCCGAATGATTAGGCCGACGGGCGCGATTGGGATTGAACCCAGTACCTCCCGTCTACCAGCTTCGAGAGCAGAACCTCTCGGCCACTGTTGGGGCAATACATAGGTATGAAACAAATATTCAGCCGCTATCCAGTATTCAGACTATTCATCCCTTTTTTCAAATATTCTGTGAACTCAATACTGAACACAATTGCCGAATTCTTTGCCCAAATATTATTAGATATTTAGTTGAATAAATTCAGGATGATATTTCTTTTTTTACAATGCTTTTCTCAAATCTAATTGGACTAATTGTTTATACAGCCATGCAGCTATGTCTTAAATGCACAAAATTTATACTTATTCTTATTCTGAAACTAAGAAACCAAATAGCATTTCCTATCAGCCTTTAGAAAAATGTGTTAAAGTTGGAGATTTCAGCCGTTTTTAGAGACAGAATTTGCCAGTTAAAGGTCTTTATTGAGTAACAATCGATTACAACTCAACATGTCTTTTATAGAAAAATAAATGCTATTCAGTTCAAAAGCACTTGAATATTAGTTTTGGAAAATTTTCATGCACCTATAAAAATAACTTTTCAAATGGGTCAGAAAGATTCTCATTGTTCAACAGTTTTTAATATTTTTTAAAGCCTTAAGCTGTTAAATAGCCTTAAATATATTTAACCCTTAACGGTCGCTTATTATTCAGAAAAACCATAAAAAAAGTACCTATTTTTTTTATTACAGAAATTGAATAATTATAAGGTTTCTATGCAATTAGTTTTTTTTTTTTTTTTTTTTTTTTTTTTCCCCTTTTAAGGCAAAAAAAAAAAAAGATGTTATAGAACAAATTCACATTTGTGGAAGACCCATCATGTGACAATTCTGTGTTTTAATGTTTGTTTTACACCATACAAATTAATGCAAATAAGACCCTTATTTTTCACATGTTAGATCTTTATTTATCATCATCAAACAAATTTTTACAAATAATATTTGAAATAATATAATATACACTAAATTTTGATTATTAATATTTTTTTTTAGTGTGATACATTTCGAAATGTGCAATACAAAGTCCAACATCACAATCAGTGCAAAAAACCAAACCCAAACGCTAATATTCAAAGACTTCACATGGACGGGCACGAGAAATAACGAACAACACCTCAGCCCATGATATTGACGGGAGCGAGAATTAAGGGGTTAATATAGAGCAATGAAGTAGATTCAAAACTGATCGTTTTGTTTTTCTCAGTTTCTGTGTATATTTTCAGCATGTGAGGTGTGAGCTGAGCTGCAGAACTTTCTGTTTTGTTGTATATCCTGGTTCAACTGCCAAAGGTTTTGTTGTATATGTATGTTTAATTTAAGTTTTACAAAGTGATTTAAAACAGGAATTTGGTTTCAAGAAAAGGCTATAAATTTGTTGATCAGTAGGAACACCAACTCTTCAAAATAAAATGTACTTGCCCGAGGACTATTTTAGGAGGTGTCTCATTGTGAATTATAGGGGAGAGCATGCATTACAAGAGGCTCAATTATTTTGAATGTTAAAATATAAGTGAAGTGAAAAAGGGAAGAAAATTCTCTTCAAGGTTGGCAGGGCCGTGCGAAGGAGATGGTCGTGCCGAGCGAGGAAATTGAGGGGTGCCAAATTTATACTACAAACCCTGGTTTTTCTTCTTTTTTTGTAAAAAAATTACATATTGGAAATTTTCCATTTCACAGGTATATGTGCATAGCATGGTCCCTTACCCTGCACCTAAATACAAATTTATGAATAAGGACTTCTTTCTGTTCAAAACTTGTTTTAGGTTTTTATCTTAATCTCTTTCGTTCCACTTATATATCTTTTCGGAGTCTGTAATTTTCATTCTGTGCTTGTGACAAAAACATATGCTCTCAGACTAGCATGGGGTTTTCTTCTGGGAATACAAAAGGGTTGTAAACTTCTATACTGTACTGTTAGATACATTTTTTCTACACTCATTTCCCAGATTCACTTTGCCAAAATCTAAATGCAATTTTCTCTTATGTTATTTAGTTATTTGGAGTTTCTGAATTAAAATTAAGCATACAGTTCCAAACTAAATGCGAAATATGTATTCAATAGAATTTATTTTTGTATCTGCACTTTTCTATTTTCTGACACATGACACAAAGAAAAAGTGTGTGTTTGTTTGGGGGGGGGGGGGTAAAACTTTTCCCCGGGCACAGTTTTCTGTTTGCACAGTGCTGAAGGTTGGTGAAGCACAGTTGAGGTTTATTCCAACGGAGCAAAAAATGTCCAAATCAGGGCTCGAACCTGGACACCCTGGTCTGAACATTTTTCGCTCTGTTGGCTTGAAGGTTATTTATCAAGTTGAAAAAAATTTCCTTATCTCCATTATGGGAAGAAAATTCTTTATATTTTTATCAAAATGACTTACCACCCTGACTTACTGTAAATCCACTTGATATGTCTAAGCATAAAAAGATAAAAAAAGCAAATTCTAAATTTTTTGTACCAATCCAAATTTTCTAAATAAAAAAAAATAATAAATTTTAAAAAAGTACAATGCAATTCTATTTTAGAAAAAAAGTACATGAATTACAAATATCTATACACAAAATTATGCTATTAGTAATTTAGATGTTTTATTATAAGCATCAAAGAGTTCATAATGTTTAAAAAGAGCATCAAACTCTTAAAATTTTCAAACACAAAATGAATATAAAAAATCAAACTTAAGGAGGCTGGTCACTCAGCCTCCGATTTCCCCTCACCCATGTAAAGTCTATGGGCATTGGATGCATTCGTAGATTTAAAATATCTTCCCGGGAAATGAATATTTTTAACTTCTATTTTTTGTGCACACTTCCTAAAAGAGGTCTCTTTTTTTTTCTTAGTTCTCAAACTATTTCTAAAGTATAGACTTCATTTTAAAGGAAGTGTTAAAATCTTACTCACAGTTCGCCCGCCTTTAACACATAAAATATTAAAGCCAGCCTAGATTTTAGAAATATTTCGAAAATTAAGAAAAAAGAGACATCCTTTAAGAAGAGTACACAGAAAAAAGATGTTAAAAATAGGAATTTCTCAAGAAGATATTTTAAATATACAAATGCATCAAAAGTCCATAGACTTAACACGATGGAGGAGAATTCCGAGGCTGAGTGACCAGCCCCCTTAATGTGCGCTTAATTTTATTTCTTTTACTTAATATGAAAATATGAAAATATAGGCAAAATGTATATTTTAAAAAGAAATGTTGATATTCAGCCTAAAATTTGACCAAATATCTAGTATTTGGACAAATCGCTGTTTGTTACATCCCTAAGAAAGCTGGTGAATTAGCATGAAAGATTTCTACTATCCCTTTGATCTCAAGCAATCATCATTTTTCACATCTTAAGAAAGAAATATTTAAACTGGCGAAACATTTAATGGTTAATAGCAAACAAAGAAGCTTAACTGTGTTAATCCTAATTTTAGATAAAATAAATTTTTAGAACTTGATAGGACTGACATTGGGATTGCTTTTTTTGACAAGGTACCTTACTGCTATCAGTACAAAAAAATTATTCAACTCAGAGGCAAATTAGCGACCTCCTGGGCCCCTATGCTGGACTTTTTTGTGGACTCCCTCAACTCTCTCCAAGGAATATATACAGTCCACTCCCTCTAATCGGCGACTCTATAAACTGCAAATGTCTATAATCTGCACTATATTTCAGATGTAAACAAATTGTTATTAGCCCCCAGTATGCTATTTCTTTCTCCCAGCTTATTTTGTGTCATCTCCAAAAAATAATGTTACCTTACAGAAGCCAGCCGTAAAACAAAGCATTACGATTAAATACTCTATAGCAATTTTTTTAATTTCTAAGCATCACACATTTTCAACTTTTATACCATTGTATTGGGGGAAAAAAAGTATATTTATATATATATATTTTCATCAAGGGCGACACTAAATTCTGAAAAAGCAGAATTCCTGCTTTCTAGTTTTTTTTTTTTTTTTTTTTTTTTTTTTTTTAAGGCTGTTCTTAACTGCTTTACTCAATAAGCGCAAAACTTTTTGACACATTTACAAACTCATTTTTTAATAGAAAGATATAAAATTGGAATGCCTGACCATGGAAGCGATTTGGAATTGAACTGTGTTTTCCATTTTTTGATCCATTAATTACTTACTAAGTTATAAGCAATTTTGATCATGTGACAAACCCGTTTTACAATCTATCTTGAGTGGTTATTCTTTTTTCAGCGGAAATTCGGTTCAAAACGACCACTTTTACACTCTTTTTAGAAAGATCTATTGCGTTTGCAAAAAAAACCCGGAAAAAACAGCTCGATGGCATAGTTTCTGAGCAACAACACCTGCTAGTTTCATGCATTTCCAAACAAAAATAAATTAAAACTTATGTCATAAAGTTGCCGTTTTGGATTTGAGAACAGCGTTAAGAAAGATAATGTACACTTTGACAGTTGACTGATCTGATGAATTTATTAAGAAAGTTTTAATGCATTTCTGCATTTAATAAAGGAAAATGTTTTGTGTATTATAACTATTAGACTGCTATATTCTGAATATTCTGAATATGCTATATTTGTTGCTTATATTAAAGATTGCTTTCAAAGGTTGATTAACTTTTGAGGATAAATATCTTAAATAAATATCTTTTGTTACTGATCAAGAAATTGACTCTTAAAAAGCTTCAAGATTAAATTGCAGAGCATAAACTAAAAGTTATGAAACAAACCACTATCACTGCAATGTTTGTTAGCTTTAAAAATGAGTAGAAATGTTTTGTATTATTATAGTATCTTTTAAATGTATTTCTAATATAAAATATAGGGGTTTTTTATATAAAAAAGGTACTTTCATGCATTTCTGCGTTATTTATTTACAGTGTGATTTCTATAATTGTAGATATTCCAAATGTAAACAAAGAAATGATTTATAATCTGCAAAATTCTATAATTCGCAAAACCCTTGGTCCCGATGTGTGCAGATTAGAGGGAGTGTACTGTATAATACAATTCTGAGAGTATTTTTTAATCTTTTGCATACATTTTCTTTCAAAATGAATTTGCAATAAATTTACAATTAAATGTATTTTTATGCAGACAGTTATGTAGAATCTCTTACTCTAAAAATGCTTTTTTGTTCAGCAATGAATGTTATCAGAGTCAATTTCACATTGCCTATTAACTGAAACTGTTTTAATGTTGCAAACTGTTGTGTTTAAAAAAACAAAAACCCCTCATCTTTCTACTTGCAAAACTACTTTCCCCCTATGTAACCCATGTGCATGGGTGCAACAAGTCTATTCAAGCCAAGACTGAAAACTTTTTCGATGTATTAGGAATAACCAAGTGGAAATGGGCTAGAAGATTTTTTGTGTTTTGTATTATGTTTAAAAATGGATCTCTTAGAAGAAAAGAAAGAATGAAAAGTTCTTGATAGTAAAACAAGAATTATTTACAGAAGATTTCACAAGTCCAATATTTTCTTTATATAAATATACAAAATTAAAAGAAAAAAAAAATTGAAGACAGTAGTGTTTGGGATACAATCTACATCATAATGAACTACAGGTTTCAATAAGTTAGAAAAGCAAAGGATATTTCACATCATTCCTCTTTTGCATAATATATTAGCAAAATTTAAAAAAAAAAAAAAAGAACAAAATTCTCAGCACCAGGGCCTCTTTACCGGACCCTAAGATTTAGTGTACCCAGCCTAATGGGTAATCATCCGCCTCTGATTCAACCTGTTGCTTTTATATGGACTTTTTTTATATGAATGTGAGCTGCTGCCTGCCATAGGTGCTTACATTGCCATATAACAACCTTGAGACATTATTAGGATTCTGCTGAATTTTTCTTCAGCTATGGCCTTTTCAAGTGTTACTTACTGAGATGAGTGCATTAGACCTCTGATCACGGCTTTAAATTCTCCGAACCTCTCATCCAGAGATATTTTTAACCCATCTACAAGCCTATTGGATACTTTAAAAATTTAATCATGTATAGTTTTACACTTTTTATTTTTAAATAGAATTCTGCCTATTTTATTGTCTACACTGCCTAGAGCATCAACAAAAAGTCTGCATACATTTTTTAAATAAAAAGAACAATTTCTCTTCAAATTTTTCAACCTTAAGTTTCGAAGTAAACAGTGTAATTTATTCATTTATCCCTTTATCTACTGAGGGTACTTATTACCATTAAAATAACTTGTTATAAAATTCATTTAATACATAGATGAGTTGTAATACAGTTTAGAATGAGTTACAGATACATTACTTTATCTTGTTCCAAAAGCATTACGGGTTACACGAAACAAAAATATTTTTAAAAAGGATGATTTCTTTTGCCTTTGTATTTTTTCAGCTTTGTTGTTATTGTGGAGGGTGGGGGGTGGTCAATTCGGAAATAGTTCTATATTCCTATTGTAAGAACATTCTATTTGTACATTTGCTAATTCTACAAAATACTAAGAAAAATATTTAAAATAAAAGATTGGAGTGGGGTTATAAACACTGTGCAAAATCCCTATCAATTCAAATTGAATTAATCCTTCTAAAATTTATTAAATGATTATGTAAATCTTCTAATGTAGTTTAAACAATTCACGAAAAGGGCTTTAAAAGATATAATTTTCATGAATTCATAATTCAGTACATAAAGGGTTAACAGGGGTCTGTCCAGACTTTTTTCACAGGGTCCTGTTTTTGTGAAATTGTGAAGTTTTTCTTATTTTTGTGAAAATTCTAGTCATAATTTTGTGAATTTTAAAGTATCGATGTCTTCATGTTCTATTCTTCATATATAAAAAGTTAAGTAATATGCTCTTTGGTGAGTTCAACTGCCTACTTACAGGCCAAATTTTATTTTAAAATGACTAAATTTGTGAAAAGTTCAATTTCAAAGTGAAAAAATTCTGTAAAAGGTCTATTTAAGAGACAAATAATTTTGTGAAGGGTCCCTGTTTTGTGATAAAATGTTTTGTGAAGGGTCCTGTTTGGGGATAAATAATTTTGTGAAGGGTCCTGTTTCAGGATAAATAATTTTGTGAAGGGTCCTGTTTTAGGATAAATAATTTTGTGAAGGGTCCTGTTTTAGGATAAATAATTTTGTGAAGGATCCTTTAAAGGACCTAGAATTTTCCTAGACATATCCCTGGTTAAAGTAAAGGCTTCAAATGGGTGTATATAGGATGCAGGGTTATCACATTCAAAACTATTTGTAAATAATTTGTACATTTCAAATTTTATAAATATAAAAGTGATTAAGAAAAATCTTTACTGCATAAATTTTCATATGTAAAGTAAATGTGCTATTAATGTTGAATAGCCTCATCTAACAAACATTAATCCATTCTTAAAAAGCACAAACACTAAAAAAATTACAATGCAAAAAAAAAACCTTAAGTGCATGTCCTTTGTTCGAGGAAAGTGTATGATATGTTGGGCACGCATTTGACCTTGTGGAGTATTGAAAAACTTACATTTCCCAATTAAGTTATTTTTACATGTCAGACAACATTTCATACTAAATCGACAATGCTCTAGAATTTTGCAATTGATTTTTATTATTATTATTATTAACTACCTCTGATCATTTTTGAGATAGGGTTGATAGCTTCCAAATTTTGTGACTACAGAGCTGCAGTCACTCTCATGTGCTAGCACATAGTTGTTTTACAAAAGGTAGATACTTATTCTACAACCTTAGTTTTATCCGTTCATTACTATGTACTATGTATATAGGATTAAGGGAACTCTTCACTCACTTGAAAACACCCGCTCTGTAATGTTAAACCTATGGGCAGCTTGTTTTCAAATTTCTCGTTTACATTTGATTATCTTTACACGAATTTTTTGCATAAGATAACTGAACTGGATCTTTAACAATACCATTTCGTGCTTTTTCGATATTGGTTGCAGATTTTTTTAATAAAGGTACTTTTGCTTTCAAAACTGGTTCCGAAAATGAAAGTACCTTTATTTAAAAAATCTGAAACCAAAATCGAAAAAGTAAAGAACAGCCCTATTAAAGATCAAGCTCAGAAAACACAAAAAGCAAAAATAGTTTAAACTTATTCAAATTTGAACGAGAAATTCGAAAACAGCCTGCCGATAGGTTTAACATTACCGAGTAGGTGTTTTCAAGTGAGTAAAGAGCCTCCTTAAGGGGGCTGGTCACTCAGCTTCCGATTTCCCCTCCATCCTGTTAAGTCTATGGGCTTTTGATGCATTCGTCAATTTAAAATATCTTCTCGGGAAATTCCTATTTTTAACATCTTTTTTCTGTGTACTCTTCTTAAAGGATGTCTCCTTTTTTCTTAGTTTTCGAAATATTTCTAAAATCGAGGCTGAATTTAATATTTTATGTGTTAAAAACAGGCAAACTGTGAGTCAGATTTGAATACTTCCTGTAAAATTAGTCTATACTTTAGAAATAGTTTGAGAACTCAGAATAAAAGAGACCTCATTTAGGAAGTGTACACAAAAAAAAAAAAGAAGTTAAAAATATTAATTTTCCGAGGAGATATTTTAAATAGACGAATGCATCCAAAGTCCATAGACTTAACATTACAGAGGAGAATTCCAAAGCTGAGTGACCAGCCCCCTTAAGGGTGATCTTATTGAAAACTGATTGTACTTTTCGAATTTGCCAAGAATTTCTTAAATATACAAGCAAATTAGTATAAAAGAGAAATCCTTACAGAATTAAATAGGATGCACTCTGTATATATGAAATTTATGCAAGTAGACTACCGAAAAAGATCACAGAGAGTTAAAAAAGAGTAATGTAATAAAAGAAACCTTCTGGGCAGCATGTGGATGGTCCATTGTTCGAGGAGGATGTAGGACATGTCGGGCACTGACTCCACATTGTGGGATGGAGTGCAGCAGGTGGGGTAGAGCAAGACTTCAACCGTCATCGGGATCCCGTTCTTCCACAGCAGCAGCATGTGCTTCAGGATTTGGTCGTACCTCTGGCACTGAAATCCAAGAAGATACACTCAATTTTCATTTTTTCAAATATCCAAAGATATAGGAAGAAGGGTCTGCGATACAAATTTAAAATTTTATTGAAATGAGGAAAAACTATTCATGTCAAGTCATTCATGAGTAGTGTACCAAAGTGTGCCCATTTAAGCGGAACATCCCAATTTTCAGGGGTTCTAAAACTGATCCCACAGAACCACTATGCGGAACACCAAAAATCCCAATTTTTTATACACCCAGTGAAACTTAATACTGTTAAAACCTATGAAAACAGAAACTGCATGTGTAATGAAATTTTTAATAATTCCACTGAAAGGTTATACTGTACTACAAATCTACCAGTCTAGGATGGAATTTTTTTTTTTTTTTTTGGTCCTTATTGATTCTGTTTTAACAGGTTTTACTATACAGTAGAATCCCTCAAATCCGCACAGCTTGGGACCAGAGGTTGTGCGGATTTTAGAATTTTGTCAATTTCTGGTCATTGCTTTGTTTACATTTTTTAAACAGTCATTTGAATGCAATAATGCAATCAAAATTATAATGAATGCTTGTAATATAGTAAAATATTAAAATAATTAAGTAAAGAAATAAACTAATAAAAATTAAGATAATTTTTAAAATTATGAAAATTATAAAAGTAAATGTCAACTAAATAATTAATAATGTATAATTATTAAATATGCACAATACAGATGAGACACATTTTCCTTGAATTATTCAATGAAACTTACCTCATAAAGGTAACCTATTAATTCATACCAATACAGTCGAACTTGCTTATAGCGAGCACGAAGGGACCGTGATATTTGCTTGTTATAACTGGGTGCTCGTAAAAAACAGGTTTGTAAAAAATTACACAAATTCATGCATACCTACTTTATTATACATACTTTATTTATTTTTTTATTTCGGTTCAGTACAAAATAAGTTGGTTAATTTGTTTTGAACTGCCTTATTGTTTCTTTCTTGTGCTATTGCTCTTCAGAGAGGACTTGTGGCACGAAAAACATCGTCATTTGGACTCCTGGCTTTGAAAAAAGTTTGAAGTTTTCTTGCGCGCTCAATTTCAGAATGCTAAAGGAATTTTTCCAAGAAACGATTATCTGAGCTGGAGAGGCGGAAGTCTATAGAAATTTTATGAATCACAAAAATATTGCTCGCTATAACCGAGGTTTGCTCGTTAAAAGCGAGTTATGCTCCCATAGACTTAACATTGTACCAACCAAGAATTTATGATTATCTCATTAAATCTGGGTTCTCGTTAAATCAGGGCTCGTTATAAGCGAGTTCGACTGAACCATAAAGTAAATAAGTTTTATTTCAGGTTTAGCCAGTCTTAATAACAAAAAAAACCTGGTTAATACATAAATGTATTTGGTAAAGAGATTGTGATGACCAGTGATATCAGCAATATCTTGATTTTTTCACAACTAAATTTATAGTTCCTTCATGAAAAGTCACGAGTTCAGTCATATTATCAAGAATTATCACAATTAAAATACATACAGAATGATACAAAACTAAAAAATTCTGTAATTTTGCCTCTACATCTGAACTGGAAGTTTTATTGTTTACATCTGGTGATGATGAGCGGAGTTTAGGCGTTTGCAGACTTTAGGGTTGCGAATTTGAAGGGGTGTACTGTACTGTTAAAACCTATGAAAACAGAAACTGCATGTGTAACAAATCTTTTTATAATTCCACTGAAAGGTATACTGTACTACAAATCTACCAGTCTAGGATGGAATATTTTTTTTCGGTTCTGTTTTAACAGGTTTTATTATACATTGTTTGGTACATTCTTTATAACAGAATCCCATCTTAAATGTAAAACTTCCTATTTCCTTTCGTAGGAACTATGGAAGTATAATAAATTCCTGCAAAAATAAGAATAAATAGTCAGTATCTTTTTTTTTTTTTTATTCTACTTTTGCAATAATAAATTTATAGCAAACTAGCAGAATTACCCGGCTTTGCCCATGTTAAAACATAGGAGCCTTCCAGGTAAAATAAAGTAAAATGAAATGATATGGAAATCACAATAATGGAGTTTTGTGCATTCTCGTCAATAAAAGATAAAAAATATAATAAGGAAATATGACGTTACTATGTCACTACCATAGTAAAATCCCTCCAACTTTAAGCATCAGAATGCGCATTTACTTTGGCGGGTACAATAGAATAATATATTATTTTAAAGGCAATACCAAAAAACAGAAAAAAGAAACCAAATGACGTAGCAGTTTTGGTTACAGTTTAGTGTTAACAGTTAGCATGCCATCTATCTAAATTTTAAAGCAGAAATATGTCAGTTAGTAACATTGAAATCATACTGATGGTGACATCGGCCTAATCCATAAATTGTGCTTTTACTGGATTTTTTCTAAATTTCTAAAAATTGTCCAATTTCATTTTTTACATTGTCGAATAGAATAAAGTACTCTCAAATGAAATTTGTTTAAAAATCGTATCTCATGTTTCTGATTTTTAATGGATTTTTCGGACTCTTTAAATGCTACATTTTAAAAGCAATTCAAACTACAAATCAGTCTCATGGAATCTATAAGTATATACTATATAATAATATATATTATAACTATAACTATTATAACTATATAAGTAGTTTCTGTTAGACTGATTTGTATTTTGAATTGATTTTAAAATGTAGCATTTAAAGAGTTTTTGTTGATTTATATTTTAGAAAATTTTTCTCCTGACGATGGTTTTAAAGATTAAACCGAAACATAGAGATTTATGTTATTCATATGTTTATTTTACATCTTTTAATTTGTGAATAAATAATACATTGGATAGCAACACCTTATTTGTTTTGTATCGATATTACAATGTAAAGTCCTTAATTATTCAAACTATACCATTTCTTCATCTGATAAGGGTTATTCCATGGTAATTTTTGTTACATTTAGGACAATTTACTGCAGTCATTTTTGTAATATAACACCAAAAAATGTTCACATGATTGTCTATTTAAACCCATCCAAAAGTCAATTTGGATGAAAATTACCTAAAAAATGAGAATGAAAATTACATTTTATAGGGTAACTTACGTTACTTTTTCAGTAATTTCAGTTACCACAATAAATAGGACTGCTAGATTTCAAGAAATGACACTAAAATTAGGTAATTTCCACCTAAATTGAGCTTTGAATAGGTTTAACTAACAAATCATGTCAAATTTAGATTTTAAATATTTTTATTGTTGTTATATTACTAAAATTACTGAAGTAAATTGTTCTAAATGTAACGTAAGTTACCGTGGAATAGCCCATAAACAAGTAATAAATAAGGAACAGTAAGTACTTCTGGAGAGGAAGGATCACACTGGTGTCTGTTTTGACCTTGAGGAGTGGGGCAGTGGAGGCCCTCTCCGAATCCCCTGTCCGTCAGTCCAGGGACGCGCCCTTCTACGATCAGGGTCCCCAAATCCGTATAGAGCTCACAAGGGTCCTGGTCCACTTCCTCAACGGCAGCATGCATATCTGGAACGCAAAAAAACAAACTAAGTTTCAAAACAAATATATAAAAATAGTATCCAATAATATTAATATTATAAATTATACAGATGTATGGCTTCTCAACCATCTGAAGCACTACTGTGTTAAATTGACCCATTCCTATAAACCTGTTTTGAACCAGAAATTTCACTTTAAAAAAGAAACCAAATAGGTACACATAAACAACACACATTTTATTAAAAATGAATAATCTGGTTCAAAACAGGTTTAATTGAAGTGATTAAATTAGTACACGGCTCCGGATGGTTAACAGCTGTGAAGATGATGTATAGTTCAATAATATATAATAATAAACAAAAAAGATATTTTACAACAATAGTTTTAACTGATCCTAAGACTGCCACTGAATCAAATTCCAAAAATAAAAGCTTCAAAATCACTTCAGGATCAAAATCAAAACTAGCTACTTCCTGACACATTTCAAAGTGCATCCAATCGACAGGTGCTCTTATTCAGAAACTATAAAATTGAACAGTTTTTCCATTTTTCAATAAAGCCACAGGATCTTTCAGCAAATGCATCCTATTGCAAACCGTTTTTACGGCATACTGCATTTCCATCTATCTCTTTCCTCCATGTTTAAGAACAGTACACAGAAAAAAATAAAAAATAAAAAATATTAATTTCCTGAGAAGATATTTTAAATAGACGAATGCGTTTTAAGTCCATAGATTTGATATTAGGGAGGAAAAATCGAAAGTTGACTAACAGCACAAATTATTATTTTTTTAATTACACGTTTAATATATACACATTTACCAATTTCTGGACTCTTTAAATCATATAAATGTACCTTGAATCCCCCCCCCCCCCCCTTGAAAGCAAAAACATACAAATAATAAAATGTAATTGCATTTATTGAATGAAGTGTTGTACATATTTTATTTATTTATGAAGAAAAATTTCTGGTTCAAGTATGTTTGTCTTTTTAAAAAGCATAGTAGTTGACAGACATGAATTTGTTGCAGTGGTGTAGTCGTAAAAATAACAGAGGGTATACGTTCTAAGCAGAGGGTATACGCTCAAGGCAGAGGGTATACCCTAGTGCATATAAGCTATTGCTTTCTTGAGAAACAGAGGGTATACGGTGTTCCTTTAAAAAATCCAGAGGGTATACGGCGTATACCCCCGTATACCCTCCACTACATCCCTGATTTGTTGTAATCGGGGATTGAACACAACAAAGAAAACAGAGCAAATGTACCTTAGTCAGGCTGCGGAGTGCTATTTTATTTCTTTTTGCGGGAGGGCAAAAATTTCTTTTGATCTTTTTGTATACATAGGATAAGCAATTGATACAATTTTACTCTCACATATATTTTTAAGATGAGCCAAAATACTCACGGATGATAAATAGTTCACACTTTGAGTCACTTAACGCTAATATTTCTATCTGAATCAAATCGGACAAATTATTTTAGCTTTTATGTACTCCTGAAAAAGAAATCTATTGTCTGGATAACTGCCCTGCCACACTCCAAAATATAAAATTCCTTGACGATTCCCAACCCTTCTCCCCCAAATAGTACCCCTGGAATGGCCCTAATTGTAATCTGATCTCATCCTATTTTAAAGGGGAAAATGTGCGCCATTGAAAAATTCCCAGCACCCACAAATTTTGGAAAAAATTGCTAATTTTTATTTATTTATTTATTATTTTTTTGGCATTACTTTTTCTTTGGGCAATAAGGTCGTTTGGATTGAGTAATAAAATAAATAATTAAGCGAACATAGCTAAAAAAAAATAAGTTTCCAACATTGAAAAGTTCCAGCGTTCATTATAATTTATTATTTTATTTATTTGAAAAATTAAAGAGAAATTTAATAAACATACATGGAATTTGCATAAAAAACCGCAAAAGGTCTTATAGACAAAATGAACAAAGTGAAATTAAGTTTGTTTCTATTCTCTTAGTAGCTACTCAAATGAGGTAATAGGTCAAAATGTGCGTGTGTGTGTGTCCAGGGGCCTATCCAGGCGAAATTTGGGGACTATTACAATTTCACAAAATTCCTCTTCATAAAACACGCCTTTTACAAAATTCCTTTTAATAAAACAGGCCTCTTCATAAAATTCCTTTTAATAAAACACGCCTCTTTACAAAATTCCTTTTAATAAAACACGCCTCTTTACAAAATTCCTTTTAATAAAACAGGCCTCTTCACAAAATTCCTTTTAATAAAACAGGCCTCTTCACAAAATTCCTTTTAATAAAACAGGCCTCTTCATAAAATTCCTTTTAATAAAACAGGCCTCTTCACAAAATTCCTTTTAATAAAACAGGTCTCTTCACAAAATTCCTTTTAATAAAACACGCCTCTTCACAAAATTCTTTTACTAAAACACGCCTCTTCACAAAATTCCTTTTAATAAAACACGCCTCTTCACAAAATTCCTTTTAATAAAATAGACGTCTTAACAAAATTCCATTCCGCAAAAACATACTCTTCATTAATTATTTTTATTTTATTAGGTTTTAAAATGTGGAATTTGAAAACTAAACAAGTTCACCAGAAAGGAAAAGAACAAACAATCTTCTTGAAACACCATCAAAAATTTGTAAATGCGCTAGTCCTTTCGAAAGATCTGAGTCTTTCTTCGTCAGGCGCAAAAAAGACATCCTTCTACTATGAAAGCAGAGGCAAGACATAGTAGAAGGACGTCTTTTTTGCGCCTGACGAAGAAAGACTCAGATCTTTCGAAAGGACTAGCGCATTTACAAATTTTTGATGGTGTTTCAAGAAGATTGTTTGTTCTTAGTCATTCACACCAGTTTTAACTTATTTTCTCAGAAAGGAAAACTTTAAAAGAAGGACTTAAAAAAGTTATTAATAAATGCTTGGTTAGAATTTGGGTCGTTGAATTTCCTCTTTCATTGCAAAATGTTATTTTCCACAAAAGTAGCTAATAATAAATTTCACAAAATGGGCTCCAAGAAAAGCTAGCCGGGTGTGCCAATGTAAAAACTTTCTTCTATCTTATACATGTTAATACTTCAAAATTCGCTATCATAGTGCCAAAAATAAATGGCATTCTATGCCCATCATGAGGATTCTAAAAATATGAAATTCTATGTATTAACATCTTCAGATAGGTCTATCGCTAAAATCGTGTCAATCCTGAAAAAAAGTCAGTCTAGCTGCGCCACCTGTTGGGTGATTTACACTAAAACCTAATCAGTAAAAACTTGTGTCAACGTCTAACTGAATCTGAAGTTTGATCACAATCCCTACATTAGTTTTTCAGATAGAGCTATTGCTGAAATTGTGAAAAAGGCAACATAGCAGCACCACCTGTTAGGCGATTTACTCCAAAACATAATCAGCACCCCTATGAATCAAGGTATACCTGAATCTGAAGTTGGATGAAAATTCACGCATTAGTTCTTGATAGAGCTATTGCGGGAAATTCAGTCTAGCAGTGTCACTTGTTGGGCAATTTACACCCAAAACTAATCAGCACGAATTTATCTCAAAGACTCACTCAATCTGAAGTTTGGTGAAAATCTGCGCATTCATTCTTGAGATAGAGCACCCACAAAATTTGCGTCACATACAGACAGACATTTTGTAAAAACATGTTTTTCGGAATCTCCATCCGTCGCAAACCGGAAGTCAAAAATTTTAAAGAATCCAATAGTTTCTTCTTGTATAGATAGAAGAAAGTAAAAACCTTGCATCGATCCATGGTGCAAGTAAAATGCTAAATGTCAGGTTATCATAATAGCTACAAAAATTGAAAATAATTTTCTTTTTTTTTTTTTAATTTGGGACGATGACAGAAGTATTTTTTAGCCCCCGTCGGGGGTGTGGCGGAGGGTATACGCCGTATACCTTCTGGATTTTTTTAAAAAGATCCATATACCATTTGTTTCTCAAATAAAGCTATAGCGCATACCCTAGGCATGACGTTCATGACTTTAGCGTATACCCTGTGCCTATAGCGTATAATGTCTCTTTTTTTTTTACTACATGCCCGGTTCACTGGTCCCTGGTATGCTATTTCTTTCTCCCAGCTAATAAAATGTCGTCTCCAAAAAATAACGTTACGTTGTATAACCCAGCCGTAAAACAAAGTAGATGTATCATTATACTTTTAAATACTCTACTGCAATTTTTCTTAACTTCTAAGCATCGCACATTTTCAATTTTTAGACCGTGGTATTGGGGGGGGGGGGGGAGTACTTTTAAATGCAATTTGTTTGAAAACTGCACCTCCATTTATTTTTGAGATATTGATTTTTTTGTAGTTAACACCATTTGTTTAATTTTGGCAACTCAAGTACTCCATTTCTGTAGAAAGTAAAGGGAAAATAGTTGAAAAATAGCAATGACATCTTTTTGTTGCTATTTTCTCATAACAACTGAAAAAAAAGGTAATTAAAATACGTGCTTTTTTGAAAAAATATAAACGAATGATTTCTAATCAAACAGGGAGCTATTATAAACTAAATTTAATTTTAAGTATCTATATTAATATTACAAACAAATGAAGGCATATGAATTATGAGATAGCCGATTCTTTTTTGTCGAGTTTCTTGAATGACGAAATCTCTTTTTTTGGATGTGTGTATTACTCAACGATAGTCCCGTCCTATGCCTATTTTACTGTAGATGTTGTTTAAGACTGGATCGTCAATGAGGAATTCTTCAGCGGATGACGTCATTTTATATCAAATAAAAGCACGTGTTTGGAGTCTTAAAACTGAACTATCTATATTTATATACACACATATATATGTATATTTATTTTTTTTCATCGGGGGCGACACTAAATTCTGTAAAAGTAGAATTCCTGTTTTCTTGTTTTTAAGGGGGTCCGGGACACAATTTAAAATCATTTTTATTTATTGAGTTAAAATTTTGAATTGTTTTGTGATAGTTAACCATGTTATTTGTAAACAAAATCACATGATAAAACTTCTCATACATTTTTTAAATTCATTAAAAAAGTGGGGTAATTTAAAATCGTTATGACTCGAAATATTATTTGTAGAGTTTCAATTTTTATTCATTTAAATAAACAGAAATGCATAAATTTTAATTTAGATTCAGCATTTTTAAAAATATTAACTAAAAAAATTAAAAATATTTAAAGTAAAAATTAAAAAAAAAAATGGTGTAACTTTTTTTAAAAAGTCATATTTTCAAAAGTAAATATTTTTTTTCTAATTTGCTGAATCAAAATTAAAGAAAAACAATTGAGAAAGACATGTTCCAAGTTTGAACCATTTACAGGGTGTCTACAGAAATTGCGAAAAAAAAAAAGGTCCCTGATTTTTCCATGATTTCCCTGACATCTTTATCAGACTTCCCTGATTTCTAATATTAACAATAATAAACATACGGTATTTCTTCATGTATGCTTCTTCCTCATATAACACACTTATCTAATACAGCTTGCTAATATCTTATTTGGAAGAAAAACCAAGAGAAAACATAAAAATTGTCTAATATTCATAAAGTACTGACTGACAGTTTTATAAATTCAAACTCCAAATTAAGTCCAACAACTTTATATAGTGGCCAATGAACATAGGGTGACCAGAAAATTTTCTCATTTTCTGAAAAATGTTCAATCTTAAGACATATCTACATCTGACGGGATAGCTAATTGGATTAAGCTGGCCGTCTGGTGAGGTTATGCTAACGTATCATTTAAAATTTTAAAAAATGGATAAATTGCCTTCAATATAAGCGCTGTCTACAGAAAATGAGGGCATCGTATCACCTTAATTTACGTTAAATATCAAAAACTCATACCATGTGCATCTTTTTTTAAATATTGGGAAAGACTAATCAGTATGTGAAAAAATATGGTATATAAAATAGACGAATCAGTTTTGTTGGCAAGGTGAAAGTGCAAATATTTTCACACACAGGCAAATTTCCCTGATTTTTGCGTATTTTTACAAAGTTTCCTGACTTTTCTCTGATATTTCCAGATTGATAAACCTCCCTGATTTTTCCGTGATTCCCTGATTTCCAGATTCTGTACACCCTGCATTTATCTTTAACGGTTGTTGACTTATAACGATTTAAATACAGTCCTCCCCACTTAATCGGGTCACGGATAGTCGAATACCTGCTTATTCGAATAGAATCCTCCGGAACCGAATTTATTCCCATTGGTTCTATGTTATTTTTCCCCGCTTATACCAAATATCTTTTACGAAAGTCCCCGCTTAATCGAATAACAGCTGTGTGACTGATGTTTGAAAACAGGCACAGAAAGCACGTTTCAGCTGGAATTTCCTTCCACCTTTTGTCATTTTCGGTTCCTTTACGCTGAAAACAAATGTTCAGTTCTTCCTGCAATGATTTCGGCCGGCAAGTGTATAATGGACAGATCAAATGATTTCCCCACCTTGATCTCCCCACCATCACTTCTTGCTGTTAACCAGGCTTTGATAGCAATGCACTTCGAGACTCGAGATGATAGTTGTGATATTTTGCACTCAATCGAAAAATAACTCGATATTGACTCCTTTAAAATTCCACTTAAACAAACCACTTTAAACGATTTTTTTAAGACAGTATAAGTAACGTAAGTTAGAAATAGCAAAGTTTTATCCCAATTCAAACGAGCTGCATTAAGCACTGAAAAAAATGAAGTACTCAAAAATGAGTAAATCGATGTATTCATATAGAATTGAGTATTTTTGGATCAAAAATGAACCTATTCCTATGTTATTCTCAATTTTCAAATAGCACATGTTATCAAACCCAAACAAAACGATAATTTTGTACCCTGTAATGGTTTATTTCCTTTATGACGGCATAAATGATGTTTATTAATGTAAATATTAAATTATGCACAGTATTTTAAAATAATTTAAAAGTGCTTGCAAATAATGATCTTGCCATAAAAATATTCGATTTTGGTATCGTGTTAATAATTTTGGTATTTCTCTTAATAAATAATTAATTAAACGTTTCTTGTTAATAACTTTGAACAGGAAACTAATATCAGTACAATTTTACTTTATTTTTTAATTTTAGGGGTCAGTATATAACGATTCCTATTTGAACACAATCATGGTATCAAAAATGAGTACATGTGTTTCTCAATTTTGAGTACATTTGCATCGGAGCTATTTTGAGTATGTGTCGTATTTAACATTGAGTGCTTTTTACTCAATTTTGAGTACCTATTTTTTTCAGTGAGTGTGATGTAAATCCTATAAATGTATGTACTGACATTAAATTAATACCTATTTACTTTATATTAGCATTTGTATTTATTTTTGTTTACGTTATTCTATTAACGATTTATTACGATGTTAATTAAATATACCGTAGATGGTAATTTTACCTTTTTATTACGCATTCAATATTATAGTTATGAATCCCCGTTTAATCAGATACCCCCGCTTAATCGAATATCATTTAAGGAACCGTCGATATTCGTTTAAACGGGGACGACTGTATGAGAAATGATGAAAAAAGCTATCATGAAGAAAAACGCATTTTCACAAGAAATCGTTTTCATGACAACCATTGCTTGAAAGCTAGATTTTGAAAGCAAACCAAAATGAAAAATTTAATATTTCCTGTTCTAATTAACATGCTTAAACGTCATTTTAAGCAGAAAAACACAAAGAAGTTTTTAATCCAATAAAAGTTTTTTAGAAAATTTGGAGATTTTTGTGTCTCTTAAACAACTTTTCTTTTCATAGCGTCCTAAAATCGAGAGGAAAAGCGCAGAGAAACAGAAAGTGTCGTTAAAATGTGTCGCAATTAAGAACATTTTTATCCCAGCCTCCAATTGAAACGTCCCTGCACCTGACTTTCAATCCGCCCAAAAGTCAGGTGCACCGAAATAATCCTGGAAGGCAAAGGGAGTGACAGGAATTACCTAACCACCACCTCTGCCTTTTGGGACGCTTCCAATGCCACTTACTTACACCGCTCTGCTCAGCCTTCAACCTGGCCAAACAAACACAGAGTGTTACGTCAATTACAAACTACTAAACCAACGCCTGCACTTTTAAATGCAAAAATAGACACTTAAAATCGAGAAGACCTGTTTCTTACTCAATACAGTAAAACCCTCCTATCACGGAATCCTGTGTACAACTGAAAATAAACTCATGGTTGCGATAGAAGGAATGCCCTACCACCGTAGCTGGTAAGACGGAAACCTGTCTGAAGCGGAATTTTTCCAGTTCTTTGCGATTCCGGCTTAGCAGATTATGCGGCAGCAACAGGTAGTGGTGGGTGATTGGAAAAAGCAATCCGAATCAATGGCTATACAGTGAAACCTCTCTGTGATACCACACCTCCATTAAACGACCCTTTTTCCATGGAACGAAATGTATTCCCATAGGCTCACTACTCATTTTACCTCCATTCAAAGATCATCCCAGTTGAACTTCCTCCATGAGCGACCCATTTCTAGGAAGCAAATGCAACAAATTCCGGTTTTTCCGGGTGAAGAAGGTTTTACTAGAAAAATAATTCCGGAGAGCGCATGATTCATCCAATTTCTAAACTGAGTTTAGATTTTTTTTGTTTTTGTTCCGGTAACATTTAAGTGTTTAAACCCCCTTGTGCCTTTTTAGGCAATGGATTGAACTCTGATGACACATTAACAATGGCGGTCCATAAACTCCCCTGCAGTATTCCGTCAGGAAACTCTCAAAGAAATAGATAAATGAATGAAATCATCATTATTTATTCCTGTCCAAAAAAAAAATTGCATTTATTTCCTGAACTTGGAAATAAAAGTTATAAAAGATAAAACCGTAAAATCAAAGCAAACGTCAATGTATTCTTTTTTTTTTTTTTTTTTTAACTCTGCAGTCATTAACCTATGTCATGAACTTTTATTTGGATACTTAAATTTTCATATTTTTTCCTAATGTGAAAAATAAATTTTAGTAATATTAATTGTATCCTTTTCAACCATTAAAATCTAGATTTAAACAGGACCTCCATTAAGAGACCCACTCTCGGGGCGACCCATTTTTAGTGGAACGGAACGTGGCCGCTTTAGAGAGGTTTTACTATACTTTGTAATTTGTATAAGTATGTTTGTGTCACTGCCAACGCTTTTCAAAATCCTTGAGCGAGGGCATTAGGATCCATTTTAAGACACACTTGATACAGTGAAACTTGTGAAAACAGAACCTGTCTATAACGGAAATCCCGTCTAAAACGGAAATGTTTCAGGGTCTCGACAGAACGCAAATACGTGTTCAGACGGAAACCTGTCTAAAGCGAGATTTGTTTCCTGTCTTTTGAGATTCCGTTTTCACCTACTTCGTTTGGACTGCTTCCAAAATCCTTCAACTTGTTTCTTTTTGTCTTTCAAAGCCCAAACAAACAGATGGCGTTACGTTTGTTGAATAAACCAACACAATAATGAGCTGCTGGGACTTTCACAACGCAATCTCATAACGGACATTTTATCGGATGGAAGATAACACGTCCGAATTGAATATGAACACAATGGAGGTCGTGGAAGGCCCGAAAAGGCAGCCCGAATCCGTGCTACGCAAGAGGTCACCCAGGGCCACTCAAAATCAGGATCTTTAAAAAATTTTAACGCGGGTCATAGAAAATGGACATGCTTCATTTTCCAGCCGTCTATAACCTCTTCTAACATAAAAACTATAACTTGCCAAATTCTAAAAGACAAAAAATCGAAGGGTTTTCCTTTTTTTGCTCAATATTATATTAGTTGGATCCAAATGTTAAAACGTCAACCTACATACCTTTCAAATGACTCGCTATTTTAATTTTTATTACTACAGTGTGACTTCAAAAATCCGACATCAAAATCATCTCTTCCCTTCCTTTTCTTTTTACACTTTCAAGTTATGGAAAAAAAATAGCAATTTTTTATAAATTAAAAACTTCAAGATCGAAAGTAAAAATGCAAAAAAAGAATATTTGACTTTTTTTCATTTGTCAGAGGCGATTATTTTCTGGGAGCTGCACCGTTGCTGAGCAACGGGGACAACTTTGGCGAATGCATGGCACACTATAGGGCATGGCCCGAACGAATTTTCGGCAACGACGACATTAATAAGGAGGAAGAATTTTCAGGCTTTCACATTTTCCGCGAAATGGACTGCAATTTATGGGCTGACTGAGCACGCAAAATCTGAAAATGCATTAAGTGTCGAAAAAGGGATGTAGATGACTGGCTAAGTATGGACGAAAATGCATCAACAAAGAAGGATTTAACGGATAGCGAGATCGCTGACTCTGTGCTCAATAGAACCGCCGATAAAGCTAGTAGCAGCTCAGAAGAAGAGGATGAACAACCGGCAGAAGAAAAGGGGTCACTATAAAAATGCATCCATTTGACTGAAATACACATTTTTCATTTGTATAAAATACAAAAAACTTCTTAAAGAACGGCCAAAAAAAAGTGAAGCAAATAAATTTGACATCGATGTTTACGAAATGACAAGAATAGAAATAATTCACACTTTATTAGATTTTTTTTTTTTAAATACCAATTAAATTAAGTTTTTTTATATCTAATTTTCTCTTTTTCTTACATATTTATCACTTAATAATAAATTAAATTATTATTAAAGGCACCATTAAGAATATAGTACTACTTTTGATACTCGTTCAAAAATCCGGCATAGTCTCGATGTCGGATTTTTGAAGTTATACTGTATTTATTTTCGGATGATCCTTAAGGAGACTTTCAGTCTGGGAGGGTTGGTTCTTTTTAAATGACTCGTTTGAATTTGAATATTTTTTACACTATTTTTTTCCTTTAGGATAGCTGAGGTCGGCCTCTAAAAGATGGCCACTTTCTAATTTTTGTATTATCGTTGCAGATTTTTAAAAATAAAGGTACTTTAATTTTCGGAAGTGATAATACCTTTATTAGAATATTTATGGGGTAGAATAGTATCGGCACAGCCCCAAGTATTCTCTCCTGAGTTTGTTGGTTTACAACTCGGACCACGTTAAGCATCCAATTCCAAAGTTTAAATTCTAAAATGACTCGCCATTCCTTGCTGTATAAATACCAATTAGAATCATTTATCTAACTTAAGGTGCGGTTAGACTGTCATTCTGCCACACAAGTTCCTTTGCCACCCCCCCCCCCTCCCTTTTTTATGTAGCCAGTCTTCTGACGCACTGCAGGAGAGGGGCGCACGCAGGAGACTCCCTCACATGTTTATCACATGCCCTTTCTTAAATTGAGAATCTCCTTTCTTTTGTTGATGACATTTGGATAAGTAAACCAGATAAATAATTTATGACTTTTTGAAGCAGATTTTTTACGCTGGGTGCGGGGTTTACGATATTTTTTGTTTTTATTATTATTATTATTATTAGACTGAATAGTGTTGGGGCATGGTTTCTTAAGTACATTACGCTATCGAACAGATTAAGGGTCCTGTCCCTGCCGGCGAAGACACTCACGAGCTAATGCTAATCCTATGGGGAGGGATTTTTCTAATATCTCGTTTACATTTTGACATTTTTAAATATTTTTTTTTTTTTTTTGCATTGGATAGCCGAGGTCCGTATCTACAGCGCACCTTGGTTACTTTTTCGATTTTGGTTGCAGTAATTTTTTAGAATGACACTTTCATTTTCGAAACCGGTTTTGAAAATGAAAGTAACTTTATTAAAAATATCTGCGACCAAAATCAAAAAAGTAACCAAGGTGCGCTGTAGAGACGGACCTCGGCTATCTAATGCAAAAAAAAAAAATAAAAAAATAAAAAAAATATTTAAAAATGTCGAAATGCAAACGAGATATTAGAAAAATCCCTCCCCATAGGATTAGCATTAGCTCGTGAGTGTCTTCGCCGGCAGGGACAGGACCCTTAAGTTTTTGCAAAGCGATACATTTCTAGCTCTATGTGCTCTTTTCCATGGGATCAGTCTTCAAAAGATTGTCTAGGTCAGTACAGGACACCTCTGGCATGTTTATGACCACCTCTTGAGACACCCCTTTCTTTTGTGGGTAACCACAAAGCCTTTGGAAAAGAAAGGCTAGGGGAATAATTTACGAATTTTCGTCGTAGATTGTTGAAATCCCAATATAAACAAAACGCACCTTCAGGTGCATTTATATATGCTCTTTTCAAATATCCGCGACGAAAGTCATAAATGTTTACCCTGTCCTTTCTTTTCGAAGCGTTATGGAGTCATCCACAAAAGAAAGAGGCGGAGATAAACATGTCAACGACGTCCACTGATGACCTCTGATCTCCCGACAGAAGTCATAAAACATGAAAGGTACCGCCCAGCAAGAACTTCGTGCATTTTAACCTTAAAATGGGAAAGGGGAATTGGCGGCCTGGCGGATGAAGAGAGTTAAGTTGCGTTTAGTGCTTTTTTTTTTTTTAACCTCTCCTACGAAAGCCATAAATATGTCAACTGGCCTTTCTTTTGCAAGCGTTCTGTAGTCATCAATAAAAGAGGCAGAGAAGGACACATCAACAACGTTCACCGGTGACTTAGGCATCCGATGAAAGTCGTAAAAAATGAAAGGCACCGCGACACCGCAACAAAGACGTAGTATCTGTCTGTTTGAACCTTTAATGACCATGGTTAAGGTGCAACTAAATGACTAACATTTTGCTGAATCTTGTCCCTCTCTCTCTTCCAAAAGCATTCTGGGTTCCTTGACTCGATGATTTTTCTAGAAGCCACCGAAAGTCAGTGAAAAGCGCGTGCGGCCCGGTCAGTGTCCATAAACGACTACCCCGCACGTAGTAACAACCGATGAACTCAGTCAGTTTGCGGTGTGCCCAAGGTCGCCACCTCCCCAGTCCAAAGAAAGCGCAGGGATGGGCGGTTTGAAAGAATGGAGAAGAAAAAAACTGGCCCGACCAGAAACGGGGCCTGACGACCTTTTTTCTCTCTCTTCAAACTGACAAAGAGAAGATAGAGAAAGAAACATCTAGGGTACGAAAAGAAGAAAAATTTAGTTTATGGAAAATGTCTATAACCGACAGGGCCGAAACTAGCCTTTTTTGCAACCGGGGCAAACGGCAAACATGGATTTTGCCCCCCCCCCCCCCCTCCCTTCCGCAAAGTATATTTACAAAGAGAATTTTACTAATTTTCTAATAGCCGACAAACTTTAAAATTAAAACTATGTAATACTGAACTACGTAATCTACAATGGCGGATCCAAGGGGGAGGTCACGGGGGTCATGACCCCCCTGAACACCAACAAAAATAGTCTAACGATCATTTTTAAAATGAAATATACAGTAGAGTCCCGATTATCCGAGTCCCGCTTAACCGAGTTTCCGCTTTAACCGAGTTATTTTCTTCTGATGGACTCATGGCTCCCATTATTATGAAACAGCCATTATAAATGAAGTGTAAGGTGAAGATGAAAGAGCAGCCGCAAAAAGTTAGAACTCTGATTTTATGGTCAGAACGGGGGGAAAAAAATAGCATATTTTTTTTTTTTTTTCATCTTCACCTAACACTTCATTTATAATGGCTGTTTCATAACAATGGAAGCCATTAGTCCATCAGAAGAAAATGATCCATTCCAAAGGTATAATCCTTCGTTTGGCGCCCCTTCGTTCTGACGCCCAGGGCACATGCCTCCTCTGCACCCCCCCCCCCCCCCCCCACACCTTAGTTTCGGCCCTGATAACCGACATGGAAGACATTTGATTTTTAACCCTAAACTGCTGTTAGATGTCTGTGAGACATCTAAAAGCGACGTAAAAAGACGAACACTAAGCACAAAGCCTCGAGGACTACCCTTCCCACTTTTCGATATCTTTAATGAATTTCGCTTTTAAATTTGTCCGGTGGCGTCTTTAATTTTTTTTTCCCTCGGTCTGGCCAAGTGTCAGAAAGTAGTCAATGTTTTTTCTTCACGAAGGTGTGTGTGTGTGTGTGTGTGGGGGGGGGGGGGGGGTCCATTTTCAATTTTAATATAGTATAGTGTATTCATTCACTATAGTGAACGTAATGTTAACCATAATACACTCTATTTGGTATTCTGTAATAAATTTAGTAAGTGCATTTAATGTATGGAAATTTCCTTAAAATTGAAGTTCATTCAAATTTTTTGATAAATAAATGAGGTCTGTAAAATGTCGAGGTCAGATGAATGACAGAAATAAAAATATTTTACAACTCTCGTTTTATTAAAAATCAATAATGACAAAAGGTAAACATAACAATACACGGCTCAAACGAAAAAAAAAAAAAAAAAAAAAAAAAAAAAAAAAAAAAAAAAATCCGGCGTAAGGAGCATGAGTCTATATAAGGGTTATCAGATTTGCTGCCCGGGTAGGTACCCACTTTTCCCACCGGGTTGGGTTTTTTAGCTTAAAAAACCCGGGGGTTTTTTTGGAGGGGGGGGGGAATGGGTTTTTATGAAATAAAACAACATTTTGTAATATTAAGTACTTTTTGAACGAAAAAATACAACAGTGAAATGTTTCTTTACATATAAACATACATGCACAAAATCTTCTTGGCTATCAACTATCATACAATATTTATTAACCAAAACTTTTTAGATAAGAACAGTTTTGGTTAGATTTGAAGAAGTTAAAGTTGTTACATTATATCTTACTTCTGTTGTTATGGAAAGTTTTGGTTTAGAAGTTTAAAACCAAACCAATATTTTTGTAGTATGTTTTGAGGGTACCTATTTAATTTGTCTGTGTCATTCTTTTTTATATCTAAATAAAAAAGTGTATTGTAAAAATAGTTAACAGAATAAATTCCTCAAAATAAAAATTTAAAGTTTAATTTTATTCATACAAGAAAGCAAGATTACCAAAAAGAAAACCCTCTCTAATAAAGAAAAGATAACCAACAACAAACTTACATTTGCGTATTTTAGTACATTACATACAATTTTATTAATGACTTTTATTTGAAGATCAAAAGGATTAATAATAATTTAATTAATAATTTAATAAAATATTAATTTTTCTTCAAATTTATTAATATATCCTCAAGCTGTCTTGTTTTTCTGTTTCCATACTTCAAATTCAAACACAGTTGCTTTCTGGTGGTATATGCAAATATTTAAACCCTCAATTTCAAGCAGAATAATTAATTTAAATAAACGCTCTCTTCAAGTGGAATTTGAGGACTGCGGGCCGGGTAGCTCCAAGTACATGATTGGTAAACTGTACTAACATTTGTGCAAAATACAATATGTGATAATTAGTAATATTTGTAAGCACTTGGTTTTTATTAAAATGATTAAGGTTTTTAGGTGTAATAAAAGTGTACTTATCTTCCTTTAAGTAAAAAATAGTGAACGAGTCTCCATAAAGATAAATATATATAATAAATATTGTAATGTGCATTCTCATAATAACAGTCATAATAAGTTTTAGGTTTAACAATGATAAATGTACAATAATATTAAAATAAATAAGCAATAATATCTTTATGAATTCTTGTAGGAGGAAAACATGGATGAAAGTTTTCCCCTTCTTTTTATATTCCGTAAAAACCATTATTTTCGCATAGCATTCTTTTACTTACCTAATCAGAAACTAAATTATAGGTGAATATTGTTATATAGAAATAGAGTGGTATTAGGAATACTTTCCCATAGGAAAAACGAAAAACTGGAAGGTAAATTTTAATAAAAGTGACAAAAACAGCCAAACTAATAAGTTTCTTTATGAGTGGTAAAAACCCTGGTAAAACATGTTTTTCCAAAGACGGAAAAAACCATGGTAAAAACCGGTAAATACCGTCCAACTCTGTTTAAATGAGGTAAAGAAATATTTTAAAAGCAATTTGGGTCAATAAAAACATTTCTTAAAAAATTATGACATTTAAATTTTTATGCGGTCTCCCGGTCCTATAAGTTATATTTAGTAAAATTTTCCTTTTACACTGACAAGTAAGACAAAAAAAAAAAGTCACGTTATTTAACGATTAAAATTGACCGAGTAATGACTGTTTAAAGTTGGAGCCTATTTTTTGCTGCAAATTAGGGGTCATTCACAAATTTAGTAGATATAATTTCGTCAGATATATTAAAAAATGGTTCGGAGTAAAATTAACATTGCAATATAAATCTGAAATCTTTAATCATTCTGACACATTAGTGCAAAATATACAATTTGTTATAAACATATAAGAAGGGGGGAAAAACAGAATTTTTTAAAAATAAAATGATGAAAATTAACAGTTTTAGCTTTTGATAATTGATTCTTATGTATTCTGTACCACTGAATCCGAAATTGATCTTCATTTTTTACTATCACGTAAAGATTTTTTGCAAATCGTAAATTTTAAAGTTAAAAAAAAGAAAAAATAGCGAAATTTTGATACCATAAAATAGATGTCATTGCTGTAACTTTTGATAATTGATTTTTATGTATTTTTTATCGCTGAATCCGTAAATGACCTTCATTTTTAACCGTCACGTTAGGAGTTTTCGCAAATTGTACATTTCAAAGTTAAAATTGAATCTCCTCCCCCCCATCTCATCGGACCCTTCAACTGTTTATCTGTAAGAATCTCAGTATAAGCCAAAAAATTGAATACATTATTGAATAAAGTAAAATTAAATTAAATTAAAAAAGTTTTACATCTGTTTTATAGTATCAGATTTTCGCTATATTTTAACTTTGACATCTGCGATTTGCAAAAAAATTCTAACGTGATGGCTAAAAAGGAAGGTCATTTTCAGATTCAGCGCTAAAGTGCATAAAAATTAATTATTAAAAGTTAAAAAAAAATACACTCATCTCCTTTATTTTACAGTATCCGATCTTTGTTATTTTTTTTAACTTTGACAATTTATGATTTGCGAAAATTCCTGACATGATGGTTAAAAATTAAGATAATTTTTGGATTCAGTGCTAAAAAATACACAAAAGTTTAAAAAAAAAAAAAAAAAAAAAAAAAAAAAAAAAAAAAAAAATTACAACCATCGCATTCTTGTGTTGTCTTATCTAAAACTTGTTCTTAAACTTCTTGGCGGTAATCTATCCGAAATTTTTTATGTTATCCTGTAAAATAAGTATAAATGGTAAACACCGAAAATCATAATATTAGATTGTCATCGGATTTACGCCAGTATGTAAAATTTAATCTCGATCGGATATTTGAAAGTGAGTTAAAGTTCGAGTACAAATTTTGAATTGGAAAAACACACATACGACCGTTGAAATTAAATAAAAACTTATAAAAAATAACATAATTTTTGTTAAAAGAAATCATGAAAAGAAAAAGTTTCAAATCCTGACAAAATAAAACATACGTTAAAATACAATTATTTTAGTCAATCTGAAACTTAATAAAAGTTAACTCAATCGTAAATGCTTATAGCTTGTACGATTTTTTTCAAAGCGCAGATACACATGAAATAAGTTCTTCGAATACATTAAGCACCTGGTATACGGCCCCTCAAAGCATGGCGGAACTCATCTGTGTTCAGGTGCAGAAAAGTGGTATAAGTCAAGCATTTTTAAAGTTTCATAACTCGGTCAATTTTACTGTTATATGAACGGGACTTTTTTTTTGTCTTACTTGTCAGTTTAATAGGAAAATTTTACTAAATATAACTTATAGGACGGGGGGACCGTATAAAAATTTAAATTTCGTAATTTTTTAAGAATTATTTTTGTTGACACAAATCGCTTTTAAAATATTTCTTTACCTCATTTAAAACATTTTTGTTATTGGAACTATATGTCTATGACTAACGGTTTAGGTATTAGCCATTGGACACCGTTGAGAGTGGACACCCTGTATAGTATATATACACATGTGTTACATATTGTTACTTTGTGGAAAAGAATAAATTTTAATTTCTCCAAAAAACCCAGGTTTTCTACACAAAAAACCCAGGTTTTCTACACAAAAAACCCGAGTTTTTTACAACCTGGTCTATAGCAGAATTGGCAAACCGTTTCACATCGGCGTTCCAAGTTTTTTTGCCAAACAATAGGTGACCACGTCATGCTCATTTAAAAAGTCGAGTCGGTCCAATAATAATGAATCCAAAATATTCTAAATTTTGTTTTTAGGAATTAACAAGTAATATAAAAATTTTGTTTTTAAAGTCAATTCCTACTTAGGTCATCAAATGAAAATTTAATAGCATCCCTTAAGCTAATATTAGTTTTTGTTGCATTAAAATATCTCAATTTGTTGATTTTCTATAAGCAAGTAAACCGTATTGGTTTACAATGGAAGTCTATGGGAATTTGGGGGAAATATTAGAGATATCGCCAAGTTGGCGACAAACTTGGCGGTGTTTGGCGACAGAACAGGGTCCCCCCTATGGTAACCCCCCCCCCAATAGATAGGAAGATGCATTAAATGCTGTTCAATAACCAATGGCCGCCATTTTGTCTCCCCTATAAAACTAAAATTAAATAAAATTTAATGAATGAATTAATATTTGAAAAAACTGTATTAACATCAATTGTCATCCAGTACAAGTTTTAAAAAATTTATTTCAACTTGATAGGATGAATAATAAGTATTTTATTAACGATTGAAAATTTGAACAAGATATATATATACAGGGTGATTAAAAAAAGATGGGAAAATTTTAAGAGGTGATAGTACACACTCAAACAAACATTTTGTATCAAAGAATGCATGGTCGAAAACTAAACGTAAAAAAGTTAGAGGACGCCAAAAGTTATGTTCTTATACGAGGCAAAAACACACAATGAACGATTAAGTTAAGTTACGAAAACAAATTTAATGGCATTTGATTACAATAAGTGCTCAAAACATTGACCGGCAGCTGTTATGCACGCAGTACAACGGCGAAGAACAGATTGACGAATTTTCTGAAACACACCAGGCACCACCGCGCTCGCCAGATCTTTCATGTCTCGATTTTTTTTTTTGTGGGGACAGCTAAAGGCTCTTGTGTATGAGACTCCCATTGAATCCGCAGAAGAACTTGTCGCCAAGCTTTCGGCTGCTGTAGGGGAAGTTCGCGATATGCCTGGTATGTTTCAGAAAATTCGCCAATCTGTTCTTCGCCGTTGTACTGCGTGCATAACAGCTGCCGGTCAATGTTTTGAGCATTTATTGTAATCAAATGCCATTAAATTTGTTTTCGTAACTTAATCGTTCATTGTGTGTTTTTGCCTCGTATAAGAACATAACTTTTGGCGCCCTCTAACTTTTTTACGTTTAGTTTTCGACCATGCATTCTTTGATACAAAATGTTTGTTTGGGTGTGTACTATCACCTCTTAAAATTTTTCCCATCTTTTTTGAATCACCCTGTATATATATATATATATATATATATATATATATATATATATATATATATATATATAGGGAGAGTGTGAACTAATAGTAGGAATTGAAAAAAAAAAAATGGATAACATACAATTTTAGAAATCTGTTGTTATCTCGGATGTCAAATATCGGATATCAGGTTCACATTGACTTATTTTTAAGAGAGTGCACTAAAAAGATTAACGGAGGTTTCGACTTTGAATTTTCGCATTACTCATTTCCGTCTGCTTCCTTAAACAGCCCTCTTCCTGTGTGGCATTGAATTCCAAATTGCCATCAGCTTATCATCGGCATGGCTGCTTAGAATGCTTGATCCTTTCCCATAACCCTCTTTTAATTTTGAAAACATTTTGGGCGAATATGGGAAGAGATTAGATAGCATTCACTACCGTAGTCGCATACAGACTGGCCGTAGGGTCCTGAAATCCTTTGATTGAAATATAATAAAAGGCTCGATTCACTGGTATAATATTCCTTCTATTCCTAACCCCACTCTACATAATATTTCTATCTACGATGAGCGAACCCGCTGGAGAAGACCACGGGCCACTCTTCATCTGCCGGAAAACATCGAACCGGGTTCATTTTTTATCCCCTTTATTCATGGATGGGCTTGTCTTTCCTAGACGTTCATTATCATTTTATTAATTGTAAATATTTCTTGTATAGAGTGCCTTTATTTTTCTTTTATTTTATTTTTTCTTTTATTATTATACCTTTTTATTAATTGTATCTTATTATTTTAATGTATGGCGCCTTTAAATGACCTTTGTTTTACTATTGGGGAGATCCCCTTTTTTCCGCGTTCCTGACGTTATGTTTGTCAGGCTTCGGCTAAGACACGAATTGCTCTATGTATAATTTCTCTACTAGAGGTGCGGAGTTATGCTCCAGGGACTTTGTTCATAATCTCTTCCATGTTCCATGTATGATACCTGTTTCTGTACTAAACTTTCTGTTACTGTCACAGAAAAATAAACATTTTCCATTCCGCACACACTACACTATATGAATATAAATAGATATTTAGATAAATATACCGGGTGTCCCAAAAAGGACTGACTGATTTTAAAATTCAATAACTTGCAAACGGTGACAGATATTAAAAAAATTCTTGCAAGAGGGTTATGCATAAGGTCAAAAGTTTTTTTACAGTGATTTTCAATTTTAGTTCGAATTACAAACAATAGATGGCGCTGCGATCAATAGACGCTGAATTCAGGCTCGATTTTTGGTTCTTCGTGGCCCGGATAATACGTTTCCATCTCCTTTTTCAGCATGGAACAAGAGAAAGGACTAGAAATCGAGCCTGTATTTAGCGACTATTGCTTACAGCGCCATCTATTGTTTGTAAATCGAACTAAAATTGAAAATCACTGTAATAAAACTTTTGACCTTATGCATAACCCTCCTGCAAGAATTTTTTTAATATCTATCACCGTTTGGAAGTTATTGAATTTTAAAATCAGTCAGTCCTTTTTGGGACACCCGGTATATATATATATGTATATTTTTAATCTTATCAATGCTCTAAATGTACAAAGTATTGACTGTACAAGATCAAAATAGATTTAAAAGATCAGCTTTGTGAAAATTGAGTTCCAGATGTGTGTGCACCCTCCAAATCAGAGGCCCTGCGACCCATGCCCATGGAGTCCCTGTTTTAAACAGGCCGTGACTGCAAAAGAGTATCTAAGAATTAATCGAAATTTTCAGGATACTGATTCTCAGAATATAAATACAGTCGGCGCTCATTACAACGACCCCTTGCGTGCAAAATAAAAGGATCGTCATAATGGGAGGCCGCTATAACGAAAGTGAACACAAAAAATAATAAACTCTAATCAGGGGCAGGAAAATTAAAGGTTTCAAAGGAAATTTTATAATACAAAATTACAACAAATTTTTGAAAGATCGTAAATAAAGTGCTTTTTGGCATGTTAAATGTTTAAGCAATTTCAGATTTAAGCATCCATTTTAAATCAACCGCTGCCAAAACTTTAAATTTTGGATACAAGGATATCACATATCGCTTGTTTGAAACAGTGGAGAAATTGCACTCATCCAACAAACGGAATGCGCGTGCGAGCGAGTATTCGCATGCGCATATGGCAAAGAGAATCGGGTTCAACCGAGTTATTACTAAATTTCACCCCCAGTAAGAAATCTATTCTTTCAGCTCCCTTCAGACCTTAATTGTGAACTCGGCAATTAGTCCTTGGTTAAAGAAAATGGAAATCTTTTCCAGGAAAAAAAATCGGGAGGAAAGGTCAGTTCGGTCGTTGTACTGGAAAATAAGTACCGGTCGTTATATGGGATGTAAAAAAAACATAGCATAAAGGGTATATTTAGGGGCATTTTGCATCGGTCGTTATAATGGAATGGTCGCTATAATGGGCAGTCGTTATAACGAGCGTCGACTGTACTAAGTGCAAAGAATGTTTCTCGAAATTCAGTTCCATTCACCCCCCCACCCCGTTACGGTTAGGAAAGGGGCCAAAACGTATCCAATCAATGCTTCAGGGATGAAATTTCGAAATATTCCGTGTTCCAGAATTTATCACACAGGGACCTGTTTTTGCGTCATTGTGAACAGTTTTTTTTTCCTATTTGTGAAAATGCTAGTCGTCATTTTGTGAATTTAAAATTATTATATTCAAGTTCCTCTACCCTTTACGCATAAGAAATCTAAGTAATATGTTCCTTGACGAATTCAATTGTTTTGTGACGGTCACATCTTATTTTTAAATGACTAAACTTGTAAAATGGATGTAAGAGTATGGATTGAGAGAGTGAAAGGTCTATTTTTAAGAAAAAGATTTCTGTGAAGAGTCCTGTTTTTGTTTTACGAAATTTTGTTCTAAGGCTGCTAGTCACTCCATTTACCGAATTCCCCTCAGCCTCAGCAATGGCCGTTTGATGCATTCTTATATTTAAAATATTGCCTCGGGAAATTAATATTTTTAGCTTCTTTTTTCTGTGTACTTTTAAAAGACGTCTCTTTTTTCCTTAATTCTCAAAATATTTCTAAAATCTACGCTTTATTTAATATTTTATGTATTATTCTAATATTTTTTAAACTATATTTACACGTGAATTTAAAAAGGCGAAGAAAATTTTAAAATAATAAATACATTAATATGCGCTAAAAACCGTAAATGGAGGAAATTAAGTCCTATTTAAAATGGTCAAATAATAACTGCCAAACAGTTTAAATTAAAAAATATATTTACACGACACGTTTTTTCTCTCTAGATCTAGACGATCTTTTAAACTATCGTTATCAATTGTAAGGCTGCGCAAATAAAAATATTTCCTCTCTAACTAACAAAAGTATTTTCACGTGAATATTAAAAAGAGAAAGAAAACCTTTTGGTGAAAATTACTTCAGATTTAAAACGATCCATTTAAAATGTCTTATTTAAAACAACTTTCTTATAGCGTTGTTAAAAAATACCGGCAGACAAAGACTCTGTTTCCTTAATTCATTTTATATTAGCTTATTTTCAAATGTATAATTGATCTTTTTTAATCAAAGACGGAAACAGCCATTGGATCTCTTAACAGCAGCTGATTCGGCCTTAAAATTCCCCCAATCAAAGAGAAATGAATGGAAATCCGTTTACAGGCAGATCGTCACTGATTTTTTAATTACAATTCATTCTTTCGTAATCTTTTTAAGGCAGAACAAATTAACGTATTTTGAGAGACTGCGGTGTCTGAAAGGGGGTTGGTGAGCTTAGCTCGTAAGGGGCAGTGCCCCCTAGTAAATTAAAAGAATTATCTAAAACTTTCAATTATTATTACATATGTTGTTATGGATAGCTTAGACATTAACGTAAATAATTATCCCGGCGAAGGGCGAAGCAATTTTTTTTATTCAAAATTCAAGATATAAAAGTTTAAACTCAGCCCCTTGGTTTCGAGATAAAGGAGGGGACATAAAAGGTATCTCAGAATGGATCACGAAAAGGGCCGAAACTAGAAGGGGGGATGGGCAGAGGGGACATGCGCCAGGACGAAGGGGCGCCAAATGAGGATTTTGTGTGTCGATTTTTCTCATTCTCACATCTATGTTTAGCACGGTATTGTTAAAATCATCCTGTCTGGCGTATGACAAAGCATAGAAGAATCTAAAGATGATATGGCATAAGGATGCTGTATAAAGTGGAATTTTTTTCGATTCTTTTCGATTCCGTTTTCAAGATTTTAATCAATCAATATTTGACGAAGTCTAGGGCGGATCCAGATCACCATTTAGAGGGGTGTCATGGATTTCCTTTTTTTTTTTTTTGGATTAGAGGGGATCACATCTCGTTATGAGAATTTTTTATATTGAAAGCTATCCCCAAATCCAAACTAACTTCTGATACTTTCTGCCATTTTCATTCGTAAATACAAAAAATTTGCATTAATACTCGTAAAAATATAAAATGTACCGATTTTGTTCAGATACCAAGAAATTAAAGAGGTTCCCATTTTCATAAATAAATGGGGGGGAAATATGGCCATTTTTTCCCCATTTTGACCAGAAAATAGGAGTTCTAACTTTTTACGACTGATCTTTCATCTTCACCTAACACTTCATTTATAACGGCTGTTTCATAATAATGAAAGCCATCAGTCCATCAGAAGAAAATAACGCGGTTAAAATTCTCTTTGTAAATATATTTTGCGGAAGAGGGGGGAGGAGGGGCGCCTAAATCCATGTTTGCCCCGGGTGCAAAAAAAGCTAGTTTCGACCCTGGATCACGGGTTCATGATAAAGAAAAGATCTGCACGCAGGGACACCTCGAAAAGGCTATCATCATTTATGCAGCTATGTCTCTCAAATGACTAAGTTTCTTTAAACAACGAAACAAACAAATTCGTTGCATTATTAATCGGAAGAAAAATACACGTGACGTGAAAGAAAAAAAACCTCTTCCAGAAAAACAGCTTCTTATCAAAGCCCATTTAAATACAATCTAAGTGAGATTTCTTAAATTACTTTTAGAGAATTTAAATAAATTTAGAATTGGAAAAATTAAGAAAAATGTCAAGCTGCCATTACAAATTGATTGTCGCTCTGCTCGTTAAAAAGGCATCAATGACATATTCTTCGAGTTATGTGTGCATAATAACAGACGGTGAAAAAATGAGTTTTTATTACGATAGTGAGTGATTTATGTACTCAAAAAGAAGGAAACCTATCTAAAGCGATTTTTTTTTCGGTCCATTGCGATTCTTTCGTAACGGATTTTACTGCAAAGCAAAGTAAAACCTGCCTATAACGAGAAATGCTTCCCACGAAAAAGGCGAAAAGAATAAGATGTTATTTTACCTTCTAAATAGGGTGTAAAAAAATAAAAAAAATCGTATTTTTTTTTTATTTAAATCGAATTTTTATGATTTTTTCCACAGTGTTCAAATACTGAATAGTTACCGAGAGTTTTAGGTTTCCAAAACAGTTAAACCACTCATTGCTTACATAATCTGTGTTTTTACACTTTAATTAATAAATTATAATTATTAGTTAGTAATTACAGAAATTATAAAAACCGCAAATTAGTAGTTTCATTAATTAGTATCATACAATAATGTTATATACGTAAATATTGTAATAATTATGCAAAACTTTATTAAGGACTAGTGATATTTTATACATTTATTAAAATTATTAATAACCGCATTTAATATTAAATAGTTAACACTACTTCAAATTAATAATTATTAAACAATTAACTCTCTAATTAGGAGCATATTATAAAATTTTAAGCTCTAATTATTAAAATGATAATTAATAATGTAATTGATTTTAGAAAGAAAAGGGGCAGTATTCCAAAAAAGGGCACAATTTCATTCAGAAATATATAAGTAATGTGTTTAGTAATGATATAAGAAAAAGTGAATAATTTTTAGTATGATAAATAAAATGTCCTTAATTTTTAATAATTTTATGAATCACAAATTGAAAAATACAATTAAATAACAAAATGTTTGAATGATATCCTGTTTTTTCTAAAGAAATAAAGTTCTATTATTTTTGCAAGAACTTGGGCACATGAATTTAGGAATACTGTTGAATAAGGAAGTTTTTTACAAGAAATCTCTGGCACAACTACAGGTGAATTTAACTTTTTTTAAGGCAGGGTGCATTTTGCCAATTTCAAAAGGGGCAGGGTGAAAAACAAAATGGCCTAGAAGAAACAGTAAGTAATTACAGAATTAATAAAAAATGTAAATAAGTAATTTCATTAGTTAGTAGCACAAATAACAAAACTAACAAATATTATTTGCAGCTCGTTTTGTATTTGTACTTATTAAAATTACTGTTAATCACCAAAATCAAAACTTACACACATGTATGTGTATGCTAACCAAGAAAATTATGAAAATGAGTTAAACCCATTCATACACACATAAAGAATAAATATAAGGATAGCCAGTTATATCTGAAATTCTCAAAATATTTAAATATCTGAAATCCGCAAAATATTTAAATAACAGCATTATTACATCTCAGTGGGGATTATTAACTTTCAGTGGTTCATTTTTGTTTTCTTTTAAAGAAAAGTTTTGCTGCCTTTTCAATCCCTAATTAAATTTTTTATTTATGAATTACAGAGTAAAAAACATTTAATTCAACCTATACTGAAGAGGCTCTTGCTGTGCTTTAACATTTTTATATCAATTAGCTCTTTTTAGCTCACAGGCTATCAAAGCCTGAGAGCTAATGTGCCCGCCCGTTCTGTATGTATGTATGTACGTACGTACGTACGTACGTATGTATGTACGTACGTAACGCGATAACTCTTGATAGAAACATCCGATTTACTTCAAAAAAATTTTTCTAGGTTCATTGTGATAAGGCGCTTCCCTGATTAGTTTTGGGAGTTCATTGGTTAAGGATAAAGGGGGGGAAACGGGGTTAGTCCAACCCCTTAATTCAGATAAATGGGTTTTTCATGCAGAATCATTCGATTTGCTCCGAATTTGATATACCGGTTTATTGTGTTAAGGAACTTCCCTGATTAGTTTTGGGAGTTCATTGGTTAAGGATAGAGGGGGGGAAACGGGGTTAGTCCACCCCCCTTAATTCAGATAAATGGGTTTATCATGCAGAATCATTCGATTTGCTCCGAATTTGGTATACCGCTTTATTATGTTAAGGAACTTCCCTGATTAGTTTTGGGGGTTCATTGGTTAAGGATAAAGGGGGAAAAGGGGGTTAGTCCACCCCCTTAATTCAGATAAATGGGTTTTTCATGCAGAATCATTCGATTTGCCCCGAATTTGATATACCGGTTTATTATGTTAAGGAACTTCCCTGATTAGTTTTGGGAGTTCATTGGTTAAGGAAAAAGGGGGAAAAACGGGGTTAGTCCAACCCCCCCCCCTAATTCAGATAAATGGGTTTTTCATGCAGAATCATACGATTTGCTCCGTATTTGGTATACCGGTTTATTATGTTAAGGAACTTCCCTGATTAGTTTTGGGGGTTCATTGGTTAAGGATAAAGGGGGAAAAGGGAGGTTAGCCCGCCCCTCTTAAATTAGATAAATGGGTTTTTCATACAGAATGATTCGATTTGCTCCGAAGTTGGTATACCGGTTTATTATGTTAAGGAACTTCCCTGATGTAGTTTTGGGGGTTCATTGGTTAAGGATAAAGGGGGAAGGGGGGCTAGTCCACCCCCCTTAATTTATATAAACGGGTTTTTCATGCAGAATTATTCGCTTTGCTCCAAATTCGGTATACCGGTATATTATGTTAAGGAGCTTCGCTGATTTGTTTTAGGGATTCATTGGTTAAGGATAAAGGGGGGGGGGGGCGCTAGTCCACTCCCTTAATTTAGATAAATGTTTTTTTTGCAGGATTATTCGATTTGCTTTAAATTTGGTACACCGGTTTATTATGATAAGGGGCTTCCCTGATTAGATTTGGAGGTTCACTGGTTAAGTATAAAGGGGGAAACGGGGACGTAAACCCTTTCACTTATTTTTTTGAGGGGCATTATTCTTTAAAATAAGAGTATGATATACAATTAGTTGTGAATAGCCTGTGAGCTCAATGCCATCAGTTTAGCTGGGCACTTTTCTTTTTTATTCTCTTATGCATTCATTTACAATTTAGCTTTTGAGCAGACGTCACTCTTTTATTCTTCTTTAACTCAAGATTATTATTAATTTATTATTACAAAAGTAGAACGAGAAACTAAGACACTGACTATTTATTCTTTTAATTGCAGAAATTTATTACACCTGCTATGTTTATTTTATGTAAAATAATGCATAAATTCATTACATAAAGGAAATTATCACATTGCAAATTATATTAGATTTAAATATCATTTTTAAATGAAACTGTTTTATGTTGGATAAAAACAATGCTTTTTAAAAATCTAACTGTTTTTAATTCTCTACAATACTCAAGAATTAAGCTTAGAAACAATTATTTAGAGCACTTTTTTCGTTTATTCATAAGTCAAAATACCAGTAGAAACTTTCAAATTATGTTCATCTTAGATTTTAATACTATTATTTTTTTGACATTTCAAACATTTAAAAAATTTTTGATTTTAATCAATGATTTAAAAAAAAAATCGGTTGATTAAAATCACGATTTTAATCGCTGATTTAAATCAACTGATTAAAATCGTTGACACCCTACTTCTAAGACGAAAACATGTCTAAAACAGAATTTTTGTCAGGTCCCTTGCGATCCAGTCTTTGCAGTATTTAATGTATTTCGATTTTTTTTTTACCGGATAGCAATACTGCTTCGAAACCAGGACGTTTTTCTTCTAAAACACAGCCTGTGCTGGAAATCACGTGTCTTTGAATACCCCAGGCCCAGGGCCGTAGAGTTATGGGGTTCGACCACCCCCACACCCTGACATTTTACAGATCCCTCTTTATTTATCGAAATATTTTGAATGGATTAGTTTTTATGAAATCTTCACTCGATTAAATACACATTAATTATTATAGTAGAGCAGGGAATTTAGTGTATTATTCCTAACGCACTGAATATACGACGTATTAAAACTGCCCCCTCCCCCCGAATTACTTTTACAGCAATCCATACTAAAAGTGGCGGGGCCTACAGGTCTAGTCTATGCCTAGTGGGTAGTCCTGCAGTGGTCCGACGGAATCACCACAAGGTAAAAACAAAATAAAGACGTCATCGACATCAAAGGGTTTTTATCCGATTTTCGGCCTGTAACACTGCTGCACACAGACACTTGTTTTGCCATCCTTCTCCAGTTTTCAGGGAAATATTTTGTTCAGGACTCCTCTGCGGTTTATTCCTAAAAGAATGAGGGGAATCAACAATGGGTCAGGAGATAAGGAGCTCAACCCTACTTGAAGGACATCAGTCCCTTTCCTTTTAAAGTCATTAAAAATCAAAAACCCTGGGAGGCCACAAGAAACGACGCCGACACTGATAACAATTAGGAGGAGGGTGCGTTCGCAGCTTAGGGGTCAGGAGTGAAAGTGTCTCGGGCAAAGGAACGGACAGAAAAGGCGGATCGACGATGATGCTAGTAAAAGTAAGTAAGCTCCGTTCAGACCCAACTGCACGACAAGAGCCATACATTCTTTCTCCGGGTTTTCTTTTTAAAAGGCTCTGGGGTCAGTCATAACAATAAACCTTTTTGTCAGTGATAAAGACGAAGAGCAAGGTTTCTAAACAAACAGCGTAGATTTAAGGAAAGAAATTCACTTTAGAGGATGCGATAAAGATATCACCTCCCCTCCACTAGGACGGTCGCGAACGACACGATCAAGTAAGCCGACAAAGGTCCCGGACCGTGTCGCACTGGGTCTATCCCCAGCCAGAGCACTCGAAAAGTGTCAGCGTGCACAGGCAGTTGCCTATTTTATCTATTGGGTCATCCCGCATGAGTCCGAAAGGAAAAGCGACCCTCATAGGGTGAAATGGAAATAAAGACGAAAAACGTCCTCGACATCCCAATGGGTATGGGTTTTCACCCGTTTTTCGGCCTGTAGGGGTCAAGGGTGAAAGCACTTCTTGCATCTTGGACAAAGGATTGGAGAGAGAAACGGGTCGACGACCCACTTAACCACGGCTCGGTTGCAGTTAGACGGAAGTTTGGCTTGGCAGTCACTTGGCACAATCGAACAACAAAGAGGAAAAAGGATCTCGGCGATTAAACGACGAGGTGTTTAGCATAACATGCAGGACACGCGGTGTGGACATTTCGAAAAAAGCGCGTCCTTTCTGGTCTAATAGGCACAGGTTTCTTTCAGGCATCTCTCCTCCCGATGGAGGGGCAGCAAGTCTACTGTCCCATCCCGGAGAAAATTATTATAATCTGCTAAGACGAAAACCTGTCTAAAGTACCGTATAAACTCGTGTATAAGTCGACCCCCCCCCCCCCACCCCCCAATTCGTAAGCAAAATTTTGAAACAAAATTGAATTTTCGTGTATAAGTCGAACCCCATTTCTGGTAGCATGTTGAAAAATGATTTGTAATCGAGAATAGAAAAAAAAATAATAATAAATTTTCATTAAATTAGTAAATTTTTTTACGTTTCTAATCAGATTTTTTTTTTTTAATTCAACGGTTTAAAACTGTATAATTATGTAAAACCGAAGAAGCTTAAACTATTTTGAAACCTATTCACATCCATTCAACGATTCTTAAAAAGAAAGAATTCTTTCAAAAATCTATTCAAGCCTTATTTACAAAGGTATACAACTTCTAAAAATGTATTCAAGCCTTATTTACAAAGGTATACAACTTCTAAAAATGTATTCAAGCCTTATTTACAAAGGTATACAACTTCTAAAAACTGCTAAAATAGAGTACTTCTTTGTATTGCAGGGCTTTTAAGAAAGATATCTAGAAGCATTCTCAAATTGGACTCTTTTTAAAAGGGGGATTAAAATTTTGAAACGAATGTCCCTGTATTGAAGGGTTTTCTGTCCAAGAGAAAATGGCTGCACAACAATTACGGGGACATTATTGTTGAGCTTTGTTTGTCAATCACTTGGAAATGGCACTTGTCCACTTTTATCTCTCATGTGATTACTTGAAAGACTTGCCCCTTCGCCAATTAGTCTGCGATTTTTTTTTTTTTTTTTTTTACTTTCTCGTACATAAGTCGACCCCCCCCCACCCCACCCCCATTTTCAACTCCCAAATTTTGTCTAAAATTCTTCGACACACACGAAATAAAAACTCAAAAGACTAAAACGAGTATATACGGTAGATTTTTTCTCCATTCCCATTTTACTCTGTTTAGTGTACACTCTTTAAATGTATGTGTATGCACTTCCAGCGATCTAAAAGAAACAATTTCTCTTTAGACATACAGTCGAACCTCTATTTAACGAAATCGCTAAATCCCGGAGAAAAGTTCGTTATATGGAAAATTCGTTAAATAGAGATTCACCTTTTAAAATACTTTAAACTACATAAAACAGATTTTAAATTCATAAACACTAAATATTTTTAGTAAAAGTAATTAATCACATTTTTTTCATAAATTATATCGATTCGTTTTATTTATTTTACCCACCAATATCCATCATCAATTTATTTTTTCTATGTGTTTAAATCTTTGAAATCTGCAAGGAAAACAAAACATTCTCCGGGAATGCAATGTACTTTCTGTTTAAAGTAAATAGTTTTACATTAAAATTAACGAATTCTTAATGACATTATCGTATTTATTATTATTATTATAACAAATAATTTTAACCATACATTAACATATGCGTCCTTAAATTTAATTTGTGAAAAACTCTGTTAATTCAGCCTGAGTTTTTTTTTCTTTTAAAAAGTGCTTTCTCTCATAATACGTCTCGCATCTTTGCAATGCACCAAAAACCCCTTCATGCGTATTTTCTTCTAACTATAATCCGCGTCGGATTATTTTAGCATTTCATCATACGAAGTTTTGTTAATTCCTGCATCATAATCATTTCCATCATCATCCTATTCGTCTTTATCGCAATTCATTGCTGTATTGTTTTTATTTTTCACACTGTCGAAAATATCCAATTCGGATACAGGGTTCATACAGAGTTGGGAAGAAAAAATCCAAGGAGTACCCAAAAAATCCAAGGAGTCCAAAAAATTTTAAGGATTTGCCTTTTTTTTGTTGTTGTTGATGTTTTTATGTGCTGCATCGTTATGTGGTATGCACACTCAAATTTTTAATGCCCAATTTGGAGAAAAAAACATTTCAAAAACAAATTTTACTTTATTAGAATCTAATTGTTAGTGCTGAAATTGCACAGTATTCACAATATATAGCTTATTGATTTCGTAAATTTAAATACAAAATTGACAACCTACTTTTTTATGCAGTGACCAACGGTCATATCACAGGGGTGATTCTGAGTAAAAAAAATATTCTGAAATTCACAGCAAATATGAAAAGTTACACCAGAGGGGGGGAGGGGGGGGGGGGGGGAATCCACTCCTGACACTAGCTATGCGTTTTCTCGGTGGCTCTTTGACGAAATTTGCCGTTTTTTCGCGATCTTTTGACGAAATTTTTGGGTTTTCGCTATTTTTCGACGAAATTTGTGAGTTTTTACGCGCTTTTTTGATGAAATTTGTGGGTTTTTATGCGCTCTTTTGACGAAATTTGTGGGTTTTTATGCGCTCTTTTGACGAAATTTGTGGGTTTTTTCGCGATCTTTTAACAAAATTGGTGGGTTTTTTCACGATCTTTTGACGAAATTTGTGAGTTTTTACGCACCTTTTTGACGAAATTTGTGAGTTTTTTCACGATCTTTTGACGAAATTTGTCAATTTTTCGCGCTCTTTTGACGAAATTTCACGGTTTTCGCTCTCTTTCGACGAAATTTGTAAGTTTTTACGCGCTCTTTTGACGAAATTTGCCGTTTTTTTCGCAAACTTTTGACGAAATTTGCCGTTTTTTGCAATCTTTTGACGAAATTTGCCGTTTTTTCGCGATCTTTTGACGAAATTTTTGGGTTTTCGCTATTTTTCGACGAAATTTGTGAGTTTTTACGCGCTTTTTTGATGAAATTTGTGGGTTTTTATGCGCTCTTTTGACGAAATTTGTGGGTTTTTTCGCGATCTTTTAACAAAATTGGTGGGTTTTTTCACGATCTTTTGACGAAATTTGTGAGTTTTTACGCACCTTTTTGACGAAATTTGTGAGTTTTTTCACGATCTTTTGACGAAATTTGTCAATTTTTCGCGCTCTTTTGACGAAATTTCACGGTTTTCGCGCTCTTTCGACGAAATTTGTAAGTTTTTACGCGCTCTTTTGACGAAATTTGCCGTTTTTTTCGCAAACTTTTGACGAAATTTGCCGTTTTTTGCAATCTTTTGACGAAATTTGCCGTTTTTTCGCAATCTTTTGACGAAATTTGCCGTTTTTTTCGCAATCTTTTGACGAAATTTGCCGTTTTTTCGCGATCTTTCGACAAAATTTGTGTTTTTTCCCCGATCTTTTGATGAAATTTGTGGGGTTTCTTCACGATCTTTCGACGAAATTTGCAGGGTTTTTCGCGATTATTTAACGAAATTTGCGTTTTTCCCGCGATCCTTTGACGAAATTGGCGATTTTTCTGCAAACGATTGACAAAATTTATTTTTTTCGGCGACCATATGACAGAATTTTCCGATTGATGACCGATTTTTTAGAATTTCCGGAAATGAATGCCTTACATTTTCGGAAAATTCAGACTAGAATCACCCCTAGGTCATATAAATAGAGATTAGTCAAACCCCAAACACTTATTATGTATATCGCATACATGATACATCTTAAAGAAAATTTTAAAAGGCAAAAAAAAAAAAGAATGCTAAATCCAACATCATAAAGAACATTTTAAAAGGCAAAAAAGAAAAAAAAATGCTAAATGCAACATACAAGAAAAAATATAACAAGTTTTTAATTTATTCTTTTAGAACAGCGGTAATCGCTTTCTTTAAAGGTGAAATTTTGACGAATTTGCATTTTTTTCGATTTCTTATGATGAAATTTGCGGTTTTTTTTTTTCGCGATCGTCAGGGGGAAATTCGCATTTATTTCGCTATCTTCTGGGAGGAATTCGTGTTTTTTTCGCGACCTTCTGGGAAAATTCGCTTTTTTTCGCAATCTTTTAATGGAATTCGCATTTTATTTCGATTGTTTAACGAATCTGACGTTCTTTTCGCGATCCTTTGACGAAATTTGCATGTTTTTCGCGATCCTTTGACGAAATTCGTGTGTTTTTCAATCCTTTAGCGAAATTCACGTGTTTTTTGCGATTTTCTGGGGAAATTCGAGATCTTCTAAAGAAATTCGCGTTATATTTCGATCGTTTGACGAAAGTAACTTTTTTCTGCGATCTTTTGATGGAAACCGTGTGTTTTTCGCGATCTTTTGAGGAACTTCGCGTTTTATGCGATCTTTTGAGGAAATCTGCTTTTTTTCTCGATCTTTAACGAAATTCGCGTTTTTTCGTGATCCTTTGAGTAAACTCGCGTTTTTTCGCTGTCTTAAGAAATTCGCGTCTTTTTAAGAAATCCGAGTTTTCCCGCGATCTGTTGGAGAAACTCGTGTTTTTTCACGATCCTTTGAGAAAATTTACGATTTTTTTTCCGCGATTGATTGGCGAAATTTGACGGTATTTTTTGGGACATATTTGCGAAAAAAGCGTTTTTTCTGATATTCTTGACTAAATATGCAAAACATCGATAAAATTTTAAAAAAAAGGTCGGCTAACAGTGTCAAAAAACGGACTTTTCGGACCTAGTAGGAGCCCTACTATTAAGATTACCCTACCCAATCAATGTTGTGCTTCAGATGAATGACGTGCATAAAAGGATTTACCATGCGTTTTTCAATCACGATTTTTTTTTTTCCTCGGCAGCAATATCGCTTGCGTCCGAAGCCGCAATACAATATAAGGAGTTTCTAAGTAGTGGTTTGCTTATCTAAGTAGTTCTAAGTACTACTTGGGAATGTTTTCATTTCTAAGGAGTTTCCAAGGAGTCTAAGGAGTCTGTGCGAACCCTGGGATAATATTTCCGAGGTCTCAATTTCAGAATTAAGTGAAATACAGTCATCAATCAGCACATCGTGGTTAATTTCTTCTTTTTTTCTCATCTATATCCACATTTTTTAAAGTTACTCTAAGGGATTATCATCTTCGTCCTCCGTACTTACCGAATTCTGACTGCTGACAAAGAAGGCGCCTTGTAAAACCAGTTCAAGGCCACTGAACATCATAAAATGTGTTTAAAGAAAGAATAAGTTTGAAATGTCCAGAAATATTTTGAGAAATGGGGAGGAAAAAAAAAATTCGATCACAAGAAAAAGCTCGTTAAATAGAGAATGCACTTCGCTATTTGGAGGTTATTTACGAAGAAATTCGCAAAATGTTCTTGGTTCCAAGGAAAAGTTCGCAAAATAGAGAAATTCGCAAAATAGAGGTTCGTTAAATAGAGGTCCGACTGTAATTCCATCTCATGTACCATCCATTCATTCATTATCACATTTCAAGACTAATAATAAGCTCGACGCAGCAGTGGTTGGACGGTAGCCTCAGGGCCACGAGCCCTCTCTTCCCGCTTTTCGCTGTCTTTAATTTGTGCAATTTCCCTTTTAAATTTGTCCGGTTTCAATTTTTGATTTTTTTTTCTTCCAATCTGGCTTCCGCAAAAGAGTCGGAATAAGAGTAGAATAAAGGGCTGCGGACGGTAAGAGGCATCCACAAAGCGCGACACAGTAGCAGAAACATTTTCTGTTAAAGACAAATTCCGTTTTGGCAGTTTTTACTCTATTCGTTTTACGCACACTGAGAGAGAAAAAAAAATAATCCGACAATCTTTCACTGGAAGAACGAAGCTCGGGCCTTGTCTAGTGATAGTAAACTGAGCCAAGCTGTGCGCAGACCTACTGATGAATTCTGGGGGTGGGACGAAGAGGCAATATTTGAAATTTTATCCTTAATAATGATGCAGAAACTGGAAGTGAAATTCTGTTGGAGCTGCAAAAAACAGAGTACCGTATAGACTCGTGTATAAGTCGAAGAATTTTAGACAAAATTTGGGAGTTGAAAAGGGGGGTTCGACTTATACACGAGTAAGTAAAAAAATTGGACATTTTTCGCAGATAAGCTGCAAATGGGCAAGTCTTTTAACCCCTTTGGGACCGGAGGTTTTTACACACATTTTATTCCGTTGGCACCACTTTAAGTTACCTTTACTTAAACAATCACGAAAATGCTCCAATTAAAGAGAAACTAAATAATACATTTCTTTTTTACTGGTGATTAAAACAAATTCTGTATGCTCTTTTTGAGGGTGCATATAGGTACCCACGGTCCCGAACGGCTTAAGTAATCACATATGGGTCTAGGTTAGAGAGAGATAAAAGCGGACAATGGTCATTTCCCTGTGATTGGAGAAAAGCAATTTAACAAATTACAACGACCATTTGGAAAATGATTTTTTCAAAGACTAAAATTTAAGACATAAAAAAATCGCACGGAGTGGATCCTACATGACGTACGCCATGAATTAAACATGAATAGTGTTATGACACGTAAAAATTCCAAGCGACAAAAATCGCCTGCGACTCGTACGTATTATCCACCTGAAACTTATGTATTATCCAAGCATTTCATTGGCTGTTCGGGAAAAGGCTTTTCCATCGTCAGATTTCCAAGAAATCTGACGATCCATTTTAAATGAAATTTCATTCTTGAACTTCTAAACATCCCACACTATTACTTTTTATACCGTCGTATAGAGAAAAAAAAATGTACTTTTAAATGCAATTTGTTTGAAAGCTGTATTTCAATTTGTTTCTAAGTTATTAATTTTTTTTGTAGTTTTTATTACTTTTTTGTCATAGTGGCAACAGAAGGTATCCATCTCTGTTGAAAGTAAAGGGAAATACAGATTACTGTATAGACCCATCAGAAAACGTATAAAAGGATGATTAAACCCATAAAAACCTTCAGATATGCTTTTGATTTCCTACCCTGACGAGGACAATAACCATTTTCCCAAATGGTTAAAAAACTCAAGAATAATGTCTGATGAATAATTGTTCTGCACCCATTTTCTCTTGGGATAGAATTCCCTTCAATGCAGGGGAATTCCTTTCAACATTTTGATCCCCTTTTTAAAAAAGAGTTCAACTTGAGAAGGCTTCTAGATCTCGCTTCTAAAAGTCGTACAGTACAAAGACGTACTCTATTTTAGCTATTTAAGAAGTTGTTTACCCTGGTAAATAAGGGTTGGATTGATTTTTGAAGGAATTTTTTATTTTTAAGTATCATTAAATTGATGCGAATACGTTTCAAAATAGTTTAAAAAATGTTTACTAATTTAATGAAAATTTATTATTTTCTTTTATCCTCGATTACAAATCATTTTTCATCATATTACCAAAAATGTGGTTCGACTTATACGCAAAAAATAATTTTTTTTCTTTGAAATTTTGCTTAGGAATTGGGGGGGGGGGGTCGGCTTATACACGAGTATATACGGTAAGTTACTTTGCGATGATACTAAAAGAAGTTTATCTGAAGCATTCCGCAAGACGGGTCTTGGCACCCCTGAAAATCGAGAAGTCAATCTGAACACCTGGCAACACTCGTTTTGGACGGGTGAAGGAAAATGATTTTGCGAAGAAGGTTTCGATTTGAGAAGAGACTGCATTACATAATAGGCCCCTTTCATTTCACATTATCACCACCAAATAAATACTTTTGTCACTTCAATTTGCGAGCGAGTACTGCTGCCAAAGGGGCGTGGGCATTCTAAAATCACCTCGCAAAAAGGAAACCCCTGCCAAACCTGAAGAGAGAACAAAGAGCGAAACCAAAACTTGAATTCCTCTCTCTTGCTCTCTCTCTCTCTCAAGGTCACCACAGATACATTAGCTCATTGGAAATGACTCAAGCCTTTAGAGCAGGCATCAAAAGGGAGAGATATTTCTCACTTTTGTCCGTTGGCCTTTATTTTAGTTTTACAATCTTCCAAAAAAGTAAAAAGTGCCGGTGAAAGAAAGTGGGCCAAAAAAGTTTGTTCTAAAAAGTGCTTATTGTTTACTCTATTTGTTCTATTTTAAATTCACAGCAATTATTAAACAGAGACAACTGCCAAATATATATATATATATATATTTTTTTTTTTTTTTTTTTTTTTTTACCGATTTTTACATTTCACTTATTTATTCCACAGGGGGGGGGGGGGGGGGTAAAGCCGGAGAGAGAGGTTGGCGTCCATCCCGAAATCAGTATTGTTATTTTTATAACATTTAACATTCTGACCGTCTTAATAGTAACTAGAAACCTGCGCGAACTCAGCCCTACCCCGAAAAACATACTGGGGCAAGAAAGGCGCGATTTTAGAGATTTTTTTTTTTTTTTTTTTTTTTTTTCATTTTACACTCTATCCGAATTGTGTCCAGAATATAGTAGTCCGGATAATTCAAGTTGCACGGACAACTGAAGTTATTTTGTAAAATAGTTGTGTTTCACACAGCTTATTTTTTTAAACATTTATAAATTAAAAAAAAAAAATTCTGAAGTTTTTTTTCCCTAATAATCCATGGACGTATTTTCCCAGAAACAAGCATGACATGACGAATAAATAAATTTATTTTACATTCTAAAAAAATAATAATTGAATAACATAAGCAAACGATTATCACATGCCGTTACCACTTACGTTACATTCAATGTAACACAATGCATTTCATTTTTGCATTTATTGCAGACGATAAAAGCATTAATAGCATACAGTGGCTTTTGTGACATATTTTTCTATCTTTTACTTTTAGTTTTTAGTGAGTAATTTGCATTTTATTTCTAAGGGAAAACATGAAAAAGATTTGAATGCTTTATTTTAATTGCAGAATTCATTAATTTTCAATATATTTTTTAATTTATCAACAATTCTGGATCTTTTACGTCTGATCATTTTATTCTCTTTTTATAAGCAGTTATCGACGAATTAAACTGGTTTTTAATAAATATAACAAAGTAACGGTTTAGTATCTTTGTTAAAATCGATTGAAAACGAGTTACCTACTTCTTAAAAAATTAACTGCAGAGGTATCAGATAATATATAATGATAAAGACTGTCTTGTTTATGGGCAGTGTTCTGAAGAGACCGCTGACAGGGTTACAAGATTTGGCAGGAAGGTACCTGTATGTCTTGGAAGTTATGCAGCTTGAAGCCAGTTTTTCAATTTTTTAATTAGATTTTCTTAATTTTGTTTTTATGCGATTTTTAGCATTGTTTCACTCTTCGCGGCGATTTTTCCACATTAGTTTAAGGAATTCGGTTTCAATATTTTAGTGCAATCTATTATCCTCTTTTCAGTAAAGTTTATACGAAATTCGTACAGCGATTTTTTAATTTTTCTTATGCAACCTTTTAAACCAGTATAACAAATATTGTCTTCTGCGATTTTGTCATTTTTAGAGAATTTCTATGCGATTTTTGGCGGTTTTTTTTCGTGTTTCGTGGCGATTTTTTGATATTCGTAAAGAAATCCGGTTTCAATACAATGAGCCCTTATACAGTGAATTTTGTCCTCTGTGATTTTTATTTTTTAGCGATCTTTTAACATTTGTAAAATGAATCCTGTTTTAATCTTTCAGCCCAGTAAATTTTGTTCTCTGCGAACCATCCCATATCGTCGAATTAAACTGATTTTTAATCGATTAAAAAAAAAAACTATTTTTCGTTGTTAAAATCGATTAAAAATTAACGGTAAGAGTGTCTAATAATAGATAAATAAAAATCATTTTACATTCAAAGAGCCTTAGATACTGGCAGAAGGAAAATTATATTATTCTTTTGCACAATCCTATTAAACCTTTAGTTTTTACGAACAAAAATGTAACTTTCTTAAAAAAAAAAAAAAAAAAAAAAAAAAAAAAAATCCTATTTTCTGTAAAGAACGGCTTTGAAAATTAACATTCGTCAAAAATTGTTTTCTTGCTGCAATCGAGTTAGTTTTTTAGAATGAAAATAATTATTTCCTGCTCATCATGACGTCTTCGACATGGATAATTTTGCGATGCATATTATTGATATTTTCGTTTCAAAGTTTTTTTTTTTTTTTTCAATTTCCAATTAAAAATTAAATCTTTATGTTAACCGTGCGCAGACGATAAACCGTCAAGTACTGATTACAATTTTCTTTAAATAATAAGAATTAATACCATAACTTAAGAACCCGCTTAAGTTATGGTATAGTACATATCCGCTTTATTTTCCATATAGGACATCTTATTCGCCTGCTTTCTGTACTTACTCATATTGATGCACCCTGTATTATTAAGAAATACTTGAAAATTTTCGTTTTATTTACATTATTTCGTCCTATTCATTCTTTTTTAATTCTTAATATTTTTTTTTTTTTTCTTTTTCACGTGAAAATTTTACCGCCTAAAAGTTAGCCCCCCCATGACGGAAAATAAGAAAGTGACATATGCATTTCGTTTGATCATCATTTGATCAGATTTGATCAACAATTTTCATCGTTTGATCAACTTTATTTCATGAGTTATGATTAAAAAGGACCAGGGGGGGCTAACTTTTAGGATATTTCAAAATCCGCAAAACTAAAAAAAAATTAGCGATCCTTATCAGAAATCGTCTGTAAAGATTTGATCAACCATTTTTAGCGTTTGATCAAACCCGGAAATGCCCCCAAAATCGATATTTTTAGGTTCACACCCCTAAAAGTTAGCCCCCCCTTGACGGAATTTCGGGACACAAATGGTGCCATCTAACGTGAAATCGTTTGTAGAGATTTGATCAACCATTTTTAGCGTTTGATCAAACCCGGAAATGCGCCCAAAATCGATATTTTTAGCAGCGGACCCCTAAAAGTTAGCCCCCCCTTGACGGAATTTCCGGACAAAAATGATGCCATCTAACGTGAAATCGTTTGTAGAGATTTGATCAACCATTTTTAGCGTTTGATCAAACCCGGAAATGCGCCCAAAATCGATATTTTTAGCTTCACACCCCTAAACGTTAGCCCCCCATTGACGAAATTTTCGGACAAAAATGATGCCATCTAACGTGAAATCGTTTGTAGAGATTTGATCAACCATTTGTAGCGTTTGATCAAACCCGGAAATGCGCCTAAAATCGATATTTTTAACAGCGGACCCCTAAAAGATAGCCTCCCTTGACGGAATTTCGAGACAAAAATGGTGCCATCTAACGTGAGATCGTTTGTAGAGATTTGATCAACCATTTTTAGCGTTTGATCAAACCCGGAAATGCGCCGAAAACCGATATTTTTAGCAGCGGACCCCTAAAAGTTAGCCCCCACCTTGACGGAATTTCGGGAAAAATGGTGCCATCTAACGTGAAATCGTTTGTAGAGATTTGATCAACCATTTTTAGCGAGAGATCAAACCCGGAAATGCGCCCAATATCGATATTTTTAGCAGCGGACACCTAAAAGTTAGCCCTTCCTTGGCGGAATTTCGGGACAAAAATGCTGTCATCTAACATGAAATTGTTTGTAAATATTTGATCAACCTTTTTTAGCGTTTGATCAAAAACGAAAATTAAAACAAAATGGATATATTTAGCAGCGGAACCCTAAAGGTTAGACCACCCTTGACCGAATTTTGGGACAAAAAATGGTGCCATATCACGTGAAATTGTTTGCAGAGATTTGATCAACCATTTTTAGCGTTTGATCAAACCCGGAAATGCCCCCAAAATCGATATTTTTAGGTTCACACCCCTAAAAGTTAGCCCCCCCTTGACGGAATTTCGGGACAAAAATGGTGCCATCAAACGTGAAATAGTTTGTAGAGATTTGATCAACCATTTTTAGCGTTTGATCAAACCCGGAAATGCGCCCAAAATCGATATTTTTAGCAGCGGACCCCTAAAAGTTAGTCCCCCCTTGCCGGAATTTCAGGACAAAAATGGTGCCATATAACATGAAATTGTTTGTAGAGATTTGATCAACCACTTTTAGCGTTTCTTCGAAACCGGAAATGCGCCCAAAATCAATATTTTTAGCTTCACACCCCTAAAAGTTAGCCCCCCCTTGACGGAATTTCGGGACAAAAATGGTGCCATCTAACGTGAAATCGTTTGTAGAGATTTGATCAACCATTTTTAGCGTTTGATCAAACCCGGAAATGCGCCCAAAATCGATATTTTTAGCAGCAACCCCTAAAAGTTAGCCCCCCCTTGACGGAATTTCCGGACAAAAATGATGCCATTTAACGTGAAATCGATTATAGAGATTTGATCAACCATTTTTAGCGTTTGATCAAACCCGGAAATGCGCCCAAAATCGAAATTTTTAGCTTAACACCCCTAAAAGTTAGCCCCCCCTTGACGGAATTTCGGGACAAAAATGGTGCCATCTAACGTGAAATCGTTTGTAGAGATTTGATCAACCATTTTTAGCGTTTGATCAAACCCGGAAATGCGCCCAAAATCGATATTTTTAGCAGCGGACCCCTAAACGTTAGCCCCCCCTTGACGGAATTTCCGGACAAAAATGATGCCATCTAACGTGAAATCGTTTGTAGAGATTTGATCAACCATTTGTAGCGTTTGATCAAACCCGGAAATGCGCCTAAAATCGATATTTTTAACAGCGGACCCCTAAAAGATAGCCTCCCTTGACGGAATTTCGAGACAAAAATGGTGCCATCTAACTTAAGATCGTTTGTAGAGATTTGATCAACCATTTTTAGTGTTTGATCAAACCCGGAAATGCGCCCAAAATCGATATATTTAGCAGCGGACGCCTAAAAGTTAGCCCCTCCCTTGACGGAATTTCGGGACAAAAATGGTGCCATCTAACGTGAAATCGTATGTAGAGATTTGATCAACCATTTTTACCGAGAGATCAAACCCGGAAATGCGCTCAATATCGATATTTTTATCAGCGGACCCCTAAAAGTTAGCCCTTCCTTGGCGGAATTTCGGGAAAAAATGTTCTCATCTAACGTGAATTTGTTTGTAGAGATTTGATCAACCATTTTAAACGATTTATCAAACCCGGAAATGAGAACAGAACCGATATTTTTTACCTTCACACCCCTAAAAGTTAGCCCCCCTCTACGGAATTTAGGGACAAAAATGGTGCCATCTAACGTGAAAGCGTTTGTAAAGATTTGTTCAACCATTTTTAGCGTTTGATCAAACCCGGAAATACGACGAAAATCGATATTTTTAGCAGCGCACCCCTAAAAGTTAGCCCCCTCCCCCTTGACGGAATTTCGGGAAAAATGGTGCCATCTAACGTGAAATCGTTTGTAGAGATTTGATCAACCATTTTTAGCGAGAGATCAAACCCGGAAATGCGCACAATATCGATATTTTTAGCAGCGGACACCTAAAAGTTAGCCCTTCCTTGGCGGAATTTCGGGACAAAAATGCTGTCATCTAACATGAAATTGTTTGTAAATATTTGATCAACCTTTTTTAGCGTTTGATCAAACCCGAAAATTAAAACAAAATGGATATATTTAGCAGCGGAACCCTAAAGGTTAGACCAGCCTTGACCGAATTTTGGGACAAAAAATGGTGCCATATCACGTGAAATTGTTTGTAGAGATTTGATCAACCACTTTTAGCGTTTCATCAAACCCGGAAATGCGCCCAAAATCAATATTTTTAGCTTCACACCCCAAATAGTTAGCCCCCCTTGACGGAATTTCGGGACAAAAATGGTGCCATCTAACGTGAAATCGTTTGTAGAGATTTGATCAACCATTTTTAGCGTTTGATCAAACCCGGAAATGCGCCCAAAATCGATATTTTTAGCAGCGGACCCCTAAAAGTTAGCCCCCCCTTGACGGAATTTCCGGACAAAAATGATGCCATCTAACGTGAAATCGATTGTAGAGATTTGATCAACCATTTTTAGCGTTTGATCAAACCCGGAAATGTGCCCAAAATCGATATTTTTAGCTTCACAACCCTAAAAGTTAGCCCCCCATTGACGGAATTTTCGGACAAAAATGATGCCATCTAACGTGAAATCGTTTGTAGAGATTTGATCAACCATTTTTAGTGTTTGATCACACCCGGAAATGCGCCTAAAATGGATATTTTTAACTGCGGACCCCTAAAAGATAGCCTCCCTTGACAGAATTTCGAGACAAAAATGGTGCCATCTAACGTGAGATTGTTTGTAGCGATTTGATCAACCATTTTTAGCGTTTGAACAAACCCGGAAATGCGCCCAAAATCGATATATTTAGCAGCGGACGCCTAAAAGTTAGCCCCTCCCTTGACGGAATTTCGGGACAAAAATGGTGCCATCTAACGTGAAATCGTTTGTAGAGATTTGATCAACCATTTTTAGCGAGAAATCGAACACGGAAATGCGCCCAGTATCGATATTTTTAGCAGCGGACACCTAAAAGTTAGCCCTTCCTTGGCGGAATTTCGGGACAAAAATGCTGTCAACTAACATGAAATGGTTTGTAAATATTTGATCAACCACTTTTAGCGTTTGATCAAACCCGGAAATGCGCCCAAAATCGATATTTTTAACAGCGGAACCCTAAAAGTTAGCCCACTTGTCGGAATTTCCGGACAAAAATGACGCCATCTAACGTGAAATCGTTTGTAGAGATTTGATCAACCATTTTTAGCGAGAGATCAAACCCGGAAATGCGCTCAATATCGATATTTTTATCAGCGGGCCCCTAAAAGTTAGCCCTTCCTTGGCGGAATTTCGGGACAAAAATGTTTCATCTAACGTGAAATTGTTTGTAGAGATTTGATCAACAATTTTAAACGTTTTATAAACCCAGAAATTCGCCCAAAACCGATATTTTTTAGCTTCACACCCCTAAAAGTTAGCCCCCCCTCAACGGAATTTCGGGAAAAATGGTGCCATCTAACGTCCGAAATTCCGTCAAGGGGGGCTAACTTTTAGGTGCGTGAAGCTAAAAATATCGATTTTGGGCGCATTTCCGGGTTTGATCAAACGCTAAAAATGGTTGATCAAATCTCTACAAACGATTTCACGTTAGATGGCATCATTTTTGTCCGAAAATTCCGTCAATGGGGGTCTGACTTTTAGGGGTGTGAAGCTAAAAATATCGATTTTGGGCGCATTTCCGGGTTTGATCAAACGCTAAAAATGGTTGATCAAATCTCTACATACGATTTCACGTTAGATGGCACCATTTCTGTCCCGAAATTCCGTCAAGGGAGGGGCTAACTTTTAGGCATCCGCTGCTAAATATATCGATTTTGGGCGCATTTCCGGGTTCGATCAAATGCTAAAAATGGTTGATCAAATCTCTACAAACGATCTCACGTTAGATGGCATCATTTTTGTCCCGAAATTCCCTCAAGGGGGGGCCTAACTTTTAGGGGTCGGCTGTTAAAAATATCGATTTTAGGCGGATTTCCGGGTTTGATCAAACGCTAAAAATGGTTGATCAAATCTCTACATACGATTTCACGTTAGATGGCACCATTTTTGTCCCGAAATTCCGTGAAGTGGGGGGAGGATAACTGTTAGGGGTCCGCTGCTAAAATTATCGATTTTGGGCGCATTTCCCGGTTTGATGAAATGCTAAAAGTGGTTGATGTAATTTCTACAAACCACGTCACATTAGATGACGCCATTTTTGTCCCGAAATTCCGTCAAGGGGGGGATAACTTTTAGGGGTTCGCTGCTAAAAATATCGATTTTGGCCGCATTTACGGGTTTGATCAAATCTCTACAAACGATTTCACGTTAGATGCCACAATTTTTATCCCAAAATTCAGTCAAGGGGAGACTAACTTTTAGGGGTCCGCTGCTAAAAATATTGATTTTGTGCGCATTTCCGTGTTTGATCAAACGCTAAAAGTGGTTGATCAAATCTCTACAAACAATTTCACGTTATATGACACCATTTTTGTCCTGAAATTCCCGCAAGGGGGGACTAACTTTTAGGGGTCTTCTGCTAAAAATATCCATTTTAGGCGCATTTCCTGGTTTGATCAAACGCTAAAAAAGGTTGATCAAATCTCTACAAACGATTTCACGTTAGATGGCATCATTTTTGTCCGGAAAATCCGTCAAGGAGGGGCTAACTTTTAGGGGCGTGAAGCTAAAAATATCGATTTTGGGCGCATTTCCGGGTTTGATCAAACGCTAAAAATGGTTGATCAAATCTCTACAAACGATTTCACGTTAGATGGCATCATTTTTGTCCGGAAAATCCGTCAAGGGGGGGCTAAATTTTAGGGGCGTGAAGCTAAAAATATCGATTTTGGGCGCATTTCCGGGTTTGATCAAACGCTAAAAATGTATTGATCAAATCTCTACAATTGATTTCACGTTACATGGCATCATTTTTGTCCGGAAATGCCGTCAAGGGGGGCTAACTTTTAGGGGTCCGCTGCAAAAAATATTGATTTTGGGCGCATTTCCGGGTTTGATCAAACGCTAAAAATGGTTGATCAAATCTCTACAAACGATTTCACGTTAGATGGCATCATTTTTGTCCGAAAGTTCAGTCAAGGGGGTGCTAACTTTTAGGGGTCCGCTGCTAAAAATATCGATTTTGGGCGCATTTCCCGGTTTCATGAAATGCTAAAAGTGGTTGATGTAATTTCTACAAACCATGTCACATTAGATGACGCCATTTTTGTCCCGAAATTCCGTCAAGGGGGGGGATAACTTTTAGGGGTTCGCTGCTAAAAATATCGATTTTGGCCGCATTTACGGGTTTGATCAAATCTCTACAAACGATTTCACGTTAGATGCCACAATTTTTATCCCAAAATTCAGTCAAGGGGAGACTAACTTTTAGGGGACCGCTGCTAAAAATATTGATTTTGTGCGCATTTCCGTGTTTGATCAAACGCTAAAAGTGGTTGATCAAATCTCTACAAACAATTTCACGTTATATGACACCATTTTTGTCCTGAAATTCCCGCAAGGGGAGACTAACTTTTAGGGGTCCTCTGCTAAAAATATCGATTTTAGGCGCATTTCCTGGTTTGATCAAACGCTAAAAAAGGTTGATCAAATCTCTACAAACGATTTCACGTTAGATGGCATCATTTTTGTCCGGAAAATCCGTCAAGGAGGGGCTAACTTTTAGGGGCGTGAAGCTAAAAATATCGATTTTGGGCGCATTTCCTGGTTTGATCAAACGCTAAAAATGGTTGATCAAATCTCTACAAACGATTTCACGTTAGATGGCATAATTTTTGTCCGGAAAATCCGTCAAAAGGGGGCTAACTTTTAGGGGTGTGAAGCTAAAAATATTGATTTTGGGCGCATTTCCTGGTTTGATCAAACGCTAAAAAAGGTTGATTAAATCTCTACAAACGATTTCACGTTAGATGGCATCATTTTTGTCCGGAAAATCCGTCAAGGGAGGGCTAACTTTTAGGGGCGTGAAGCTAAAAATATCGATTTTGGGCGCATTTCCGGGTTTGATCAAACGCTAAAAATGGTTGATCAAATCTCTACAATTGATTTCACGTTACATGGCATCATTTTTGTCCGGAAATGCCGTCAAGGGGGGCTAACTTTTAGGGGTCCGCTGCAAAATATATTGATTTTGGGCGCATTTCCGGGTTTGATCAAACGCTAAAAATGGTTGATCAAATCTCTACAAACGATTTCACGTTAGATGGCATCATTTTTGTCCGAAAGTTCTGTCAAGGGGGGTGCTAACTTTTAGGGGTCCGCTGCTAAAAATATCGATTTTGGGCGCATTTCCGGGTTTGATCAAACGCTAAAAATGGTTGATCAAATCTCTACAAACGATTTCACGTTAGATGGCACCATTTTTGTCTTGAAATTCCGTCAAGGGGGGGCTAACTTTTAGGGGTGTGAAGCTAAAATATCGATTTTTGGCGCATTTCCGGGTTTGATCAAACGCTAAAAATGGTTGATCAAATCTCTACAATTGATTTCACGTTAGATGGCATCATTTTTATCCGGAAATTCCGTCAAGGGGGGCTAACTTTTAGGGGTCCGCTGCTAAAAATATTGATTTTGGGCGCATTTCCGGGTTTGATGAAACGCTAAAAGTGGTTGATCAAATCTCTACAAACAATTTCACGTTAGATGGCACCATTTTTGTCCCAAAATCCCGTCAAGGGAGGCTATCTTTTAGGGGTCCGCTGTTAAAAATATCGATTTTAGGCGCATTTCCGGGTTTGATGAAACGCTAAAAGTGGTTGATCAAATCTCTACAAACAATTTCACGTTATATGGCACCATTTTTGTCCTGAAATTCCGGCAAGGGGGACTAACTTTTAGGGGTCCGCTGCTAAAAATATTGATTTTGGGCGCATTTCCGGGTTTGATCAAACGCTAAAAGTGGTAGATCAAATCTCTACAAACAATTTCACGTTATATGGCACCATTTTTTGTCCCGAAATTCGGTCAAGGGTGGTCATACCTTTAGGGGTCCGCTGCTAAATATATCCATTTTGTTTTATTTTTCGGGTTTGATCAAACGCTAAAAAAGGTTGATCAAATAATTACAAACAATTTCATGTTAGATGACAGCATTTTTGTACCGAAATTCCGCCAAGGAAGGGCTAACTTTTAGGTGTCCGCTGCTAAAAATATCGATATTGGGCGCATTTCCGTGTTTGATCAAACGCTAAAAATGGTTGAACAAATCTTTACAAACGCTTTCACGTTAGATGGCACCATTTTTGTCCCAAAATTCCGTAGAGTGGGGTCTAACTTTTAGGGGTGTGAAGTTAAAAAATATCGGTTTTGTGCGCATTTCCGGGTTTGATAAAACGTTTAAAATGTTTGATCAAATCTCTACAAACAATTTCACGTTATATGAGATCATTTTTGTCCCGAAATTCCGCCAAGGAAGGGTTAACTTTTAGGGGTCCGCTGCTAAAAATATCGATATTGAGCGTATTTCCGGGTTTTATCTCTCGCTAAAAATGGTTGATCAAATGTCTACATACGATTTCACGTTAGATGGCACCATTTTTGTCCCGAAATTCCGTCAAGGGAGGGGCTAACTTTTAGGCGTCCGCTGCTAAATATATCGATTTTGGGCGCATTTCCGGATTTGATCAAACGCTAAAAATGGTTGATCAAATCTCTACAAACGATCTCACGTTAGATGGCACCATTTTTGTCCCGAAATTCCGTCAAGGGAGGCTATCTTTTAGGGGTCCGCTGTTAAAAATATCGATTTTAGGCGCATTTCCGTGTTTGATCAAACGCTAAAAATGGTTGATCAAATCTCTACAATTGATTTCATGTTAGATGGCATAATTTTTATCCGGAAATTCCGTCAAGGGGGGCTAACTTTTAGGGGTCCGCTCTTAAAAATATCGATTTTAGGCGCATTTCCGTGTTTGATCAATCGCTAAAAATGGTTGATCAAATCTCTACAAACGATTTCACGTTAGATAGCATCATTTTTGTCCGAAAATTCCGTCAATGGGGTCTAATTTTTAGGGGTCCGCTGATAAAAATATCGATTTTCTGCGCATTTCCGGGTTTGATCAAACGCTAAAAATGGTTGATCAAATCTCTACAAACGATTTCACGTTAGATGGCACCATTTTTGTCTCGAAATTCCGTCAAGGGGGGGCTAAATTTAGGGGTGTGAAGCTAAAAATATCGATTTTGGGCGCATTTCCGGGTTTGATCAAACGCTAAAAATGGTTGATCAAATCTCTACAATTGATTTCACGTTAGATGGCATCATTTTTGTCCGGAAATGCCGTCAAGGGGGACTAATTTTTAGGGGTCCTCTGCTAAAAATATTGATTTTGGGCGCATTTCCGGGTTTGATCAAACGCTAAAAGTGGTTGATCAAATCTCTACAAACAATTTCACGTTATATGGCACCATTTTTTGTCCCGAAATTTGGTCAAGGGTGGTCATACCTTTAGGGGTCCGCTGCTAAATATATCCATTTTGTTTTATTTTTCGGGTTTGATCAAACGCTAAAAAAGGTTGATCAAATAATTACAAACAATTTCATATTAGATGACAGCATTTTTGTCCCGAAATTCCGCCAGGGAAGGGCTAACTTTTAGGTGTCCGCTTCCTAAAATATCGATATTGGGCGCATTTCCGGGTTTGATCACACGCTAAAAATGGTTGATCAAATCTCTACATACAATTTCACGTTAGATGGCACCATTTTTCCCGAAATTCCGTCAAGGGGGGGGCTAACTTTTAGGGGTCCGCTGCTAAAAATATCGATTTTCGGCACATTTCCGGGTTTGATCAAACGCTAAAAATAGTTGAACAAATCTTTACAAACGCTTTCACGTTAGATGGCACCATTTTTGTCCCGAAATTCCGTAGAGGGGTGGCTAACTTTTAGGTGTGTGAAGCTAAAAAATATCGGTTTTGGGCGCATTTCCGGGTTTGATAAAACGTTTAAAATGGTTGATCAAATCTCTACAAACAATTTCACGTTAGATGAGAACATTTTTGTCCCGAAATTCCGCCAAGGAAGGGCTAACTTTTAGGGGTCCGCTGCTAAAAATATTGATATTGAGCGCATTTCCGGGTTTGATCTCTCGCTAAAAATGGTTGATCAAATGTCTACATACGATTTCACGTTAGATGGCACCATTTTTGTCCCGAAATTCCGTCAAGGGAGGGGCTAACTTTTAGGCGTCCGCTGCTAAATATATCGATTTTGGGCGAATTTCCGGGTTTGATCAAACGCTAAAAATGGTTGATAAATTCTCTACAAACGATCTCACGTTAGATGGCACCATTTTTGTCCCGAAATTCCGTCAAGGGAGGCTATCTTTTAGGGGTCCGCTGTTAAAAATATCGATTTTAGGCGCATTTCCGGGTTTGATCAAACGCTAAAAAACGTTGATCAAATCTCTACAAACGATTTCACGTTAGATGGCATCATTTTTGTCCGAAAATTTCGTCAATGGGGGGCTAACGTTTAGGGGTGTGAAGCTAAAAATATCGATTTTGGGCGCATTTCCGGGTTTGATCAAACTCTAAAAATGGTTGATCAAATCTCTGCAAACGATTTCACGTTAGATGGCATCATTTTTGTCCGGAAATTCCGTCAAGGGGGGGCTAACTTTTAGGGGTCCGCTGCTAAAAATATCGATTTTAGGCGCATTTCCGGGTTTGTTCAAACGCTAAAAATGGTTGATCAAATCTCTACAAACGATTTCACGTTAGATGGCATCATTTTTGTCCGGAAATTCCGTCAAGGGGGGGCTAACTTTTAGGGGTCCGCTGCTAAAAATATCGATTTTAGGCGCATTTCCGGGTTTGTTCAAACGCTAAAAATGGTTGATCAAATCTCTACAAACGATTTCACGTTAGATGGCATCATTTTTGTCCGAAAATTCCGTCAATGGGTGGCTAACTTTCAGGGGTGTGAAGCTAAAAATATCGATTTTGGGCGCATTTCCGGGTTTGATCAAACGCTAAAAATGGTTGATCAAATCTCTACAAACGATTTCACGTTAGATGGCATCATTTTTGTCCGGAAATTCCGTCAAGGGGGGGCTAACTTTTAGGGGTTCGCTGCTAAAAATATCGATTTTAGGCGCATTTCCTGGTTTGATCAAACGCTAAAAATGGTTGATCAAATCTCTACAAACGATTTCACGTTAGATGGCACCATTTTTGTCCCGAAATTCCGTCAATGGGGGGCTAACGTTTAGGGGTGTGAAGCTAAAAATATCGATTTTGGGCGCATTTCCGGGTTTGATCAAACGCTAAAAATGGTTGATCAAATCTCTGCAAACGATTTCACGTTAGATGGCATCATTTTTGTCCGGAAATTCCGTCAAGGGGGGGCTAACTTTTAGAAGTCCGCTGCTAAAAATATCGATTTTAGGCGCATTTCCGGGTTTGTTCAAACGCTAAAAATGGTTGATCAAATCTCTACAAACGATTTCACGTTAGATGGCATCATTTTTGTCCGAAAATTCCGTCAATGGGGGGCTAACTTTTAGGGGTGTGAAGCTAAAAATATCGATTTTGGGCGCATTTCCGGGTTTGATCAAACGCTAAAAATGGTTGATCAAATCTCTACAAACGATTTCACGTTAGATGGCATCATTTTTGTCCGGAAATTCCGTCAAGGGGGGGCTAACTTTTAGGGGTTCGCTGCTAAAAATATCGATTTTAGGCGCATTTCCTGGTTTGATCAAACGCTAAAAATGGTTGATCAAATCTCTACAAACGATTTCACGTTAGATGGCATCATTTTTGTCCGGAAATTCCGTCAAGGGGGGGCTAACTTTTAGGGGTTCGCTGCTAAAAATATCGATTTTAGGCGCATTTCCTGGTTTGATCAAACGCTAAAAATGGTTGATCAAATCTCTACAAACGATTTCACGTTAGATGGCATCATTTTTGTCCGGAAATTCCGTCAAGGGGGGGCTAACTTTTAGGGGTCCGCTGCTAAAAATATCGATTTTAGGCGCATTTCCGGGTTTGATCAAACGCTAAAAATGGTTGATCAAATCTCTACAAACGATTTCACGTTAGATGGCATCATTTTTGTCCGGAAATTCCGTCAAGGGGGGGCTAACTTTTAGGGGTCCGCTGCTAAAAATATCGATTTTAGGCGCATTTCCGGGTTTGATCAAACGCTAAAAATGGTTGATCAAATCTCTACAAACGATTTCACGTTAGATGGCATCATTTTTGTCCGGAAATTCCGTCAAGGGGGGGCTAACTTTTAGGGGTCCGCTGCTAAAAATATCGATTTTAGGCGCATTTCCGTGTTTGATCAAACGCTAAAAATGGTTGATCAAATCTCTACAAACGATTTCACGTTAGATGGCACCATTTTTGTCCCGAAATTCCGTCAAGGGGGGGCTAACTTTTAGGGGTGTGAACCTAAAAATATCGATTTTGGGGGCATTTCCAGCTTTGATCAAACGCTAAAAATGGTTGATCAAATCTCTACAGACGATTTCTGATAAGGATCGCTAATTTTTTTTTAGTTTTGCGCATTTTGAAATATCCTAAAAGTTAGCCCCCCCTTGTCCTTTTTAATCATAACTAATGAAATAAAGTTGATCAAACGATGAAAATTGTTGATCAAATCTGATCAAACGTTGATCAAACGAAATGCATATTTCACTTTCTTATTTTCCGTCATGGGGGGGCTAACTTTTAGGCGGTGAAAATTTTGTGTAAATTGTTGAGGAGAAATATTATTCCGGATTTTGATTTTTGTGGCAACGAGATGGAAAGATGATTAATTAAATTTTATAGGAAAAATGTCAACTGATTCTCTATGAAAATAATGAAATTTTGAATTATTATAAAAATATTTGAATAAAATAAATAAAACGTAGCCCATGTTCATTTTTGTGTTATAATCCATCTATATGCAAAGATACAAAAAATATTCATCCGCTTTAACGTTGACAAACATTCACACACACTTTCCCATGTATAATATTAATTATATTATGATTATTTTTACACTCTATGAAAAATAGTTGAATAACGCAAGCAGACGATTGTCACGTGCCGTTCTCATTTAATATAGCGTGATGCATTTCATTTTTGCATTATTGTTCTGAATAACGGTAAAGAGGGTTCTTGCGTAACGCTATAGCCATGGAAAATTCTGTCAAAAATGCGGGAAATGCTGACAAGAGAATGACGAAACTCGCCACTGAAATCATGCGGTGAAAAAAATCGCAGTTATTAAAAAATTTCACGGAACCCAAAATCCAAGCAAAAAAAAGGCAAGCTCAAGGCTTCGCCCATTAATTGTTTTGATAAAACCAGCTGACAAGGTGGAGGAGAAAATTATTCCCAAGGACGTGTTTACAATCGCCAGACTGCGTAGCGCTGCTGGCAGAAGACGCCATCGGAGGGGATTAGATAAGAGTAACGCAAGGTCATTTCCAAGGGAATAAATGCTCCCCACACATATATAAGGGAACTTGTGAGGGGAAAATTAAAGTGACAGGAGAGCCCATTTTTTTCTTTTCTTTTTTTTTTTTTTTTTTTTAACACTTGCCAACAAAGTTTAAAATGTGTTTATGAATTCGGTTTGTGTGTTCGTGCTCGTGTCCATAGAGTCCAGGGGCGTAGCTACAAAAAAAAAAAAAAAAAAAAAAATCGTGAGGGGTGGTATACATGCCTGCCTATAGATGCCTATACAGGGCTGCAAATAAATAAAAAGAAAATCAAAAGATAGTTTTCTAACTCAGGAGGGTCATTGCGGAAACCAAGCTTTCAAATGCTTTTTCTAAATTGTTCATTCACACATTATCTTTCTCCTTAATAAACTGTGAAGTTTTGCTACCACTATTCTGAATGTGTTGGAAAGTGTTTCATCATCTATGCTAGAGTGCTGCGCGGGTCAAGTTCTACCCGACCCGAACCCGCAAATTCCATTTTAAGTCGACCCGCAACCCGACCCGAACCCGCAAAAATATTTTTCGGCTAACCGCAACCCGACCCGAATCGCGGGTCGGGTTCGGGTAAAAGCGGGTAACCACACCCGATGCAGAACTCTAATCTATGCCGTACGCATGATTTTTCGTTCTTGTTCTTTTTCTGATTTGTGTGTGTGTGTAGCATTTTGGGCGTCCTAAGACCTAAAACTATAAAAGATCATTTAAATCAATATAGCGTAGAAAATACCTATAACGAATTCGCACAAAAGCCTGGGTTACAATAAAATAAATGGCTACTGCGGTGAAATCTGTGGAAACAAAACCTTTTCCGTAAAGAAACCTTGCCTTAAATGAAAAATTTTCACGGTCCCGGCAAAAAGAATATACAATGCTGCTTACAGAAAAAGCAGATAAAACGGAATAACAAGAGGTCGTAGAAAAAATTCTGCTTTATACAAGTCTTCGTCTCAGCAAAAATACTGTCTGTTGCAATTATAATGTATTCTTTTCGCCAAGACTATGATTTTTTTTACCGTTTAATACAGGGTAAATTAGCACTAGCCACCGGCCACAGGGCCAGTCAACGAGAAAAAGTGGCTAGTGAAAAATTGTCTATCAACGGCCACTTTCCGGCTACTTTTTCACAAGGAGAGAATAAAATTTTCTTGCATTTCATCAAGGATTCTACTTTTTTTGCTTCCAATATATTTATATTAACATATTTATTTGGGCTATTCAGTTTTAGATTAATGCCTATAGGAATTTTACTGTTTAGTATTTTTAAATAAAAAAAAAATGGCCACTTAAAATATGTCCTACCGGCCAGTGGCCGCTAATGAAATTTCCCAGTTTTGCCCTATACCGTTTAACCCTTTAACCTCCGGGTTACTAAAATTTTGAAAATATAGTAATAAAAAAAAAAAAAAAAAAAATTAGAAATGTAATTCGGGGACAGTCTGAAATTGAAGTATATATAGTTTATTTATTTTTATTAATATTATTATCATTTAATGAATCCTTTAGGCTGGGGGTAGTGGGAAGATTTATTTCCCATCATCAGAGCTCTGGGGCAGCATGCAAACACGAGAAATGAGAAAGCAAATACATTTTTAAATGACTGTAATTGTAAACATTTCAAATCATAATTATCATAATTAATTACTAGAAGTGTCCAAGAGAAATATTATTTTTTTTATAAAAAATATTTCGTTATAAGGCACGAAAAAACATAGTAATTCATCTCTGAAAAGCAACTATGTAGGCGTCGTAAAGAAGTAAAACCTCTAAATCGTGTTACTCATTTTAATATCAAATGAATTTGATTGTCACTCTTTCTTTTTCTTTTTTTTATTATTATTAATATTATTTATGTGGGAAGAAATTCACCCACCACAGCCTAAAAGGTTAAGACCAGATTCTATTACATACAGGCTCTGTTTTGGCAATTATACAGACGATGTACTTGCGAAAGCTCAACTTTTATACGCTCTTCTATAATAAGATCTAATAAATAAACAGAACAAAGCATTCATATCAGGAATGAAAAATTTTCAGAAAGTCTACTCGCCAAGGATTTCTTTGTATATTAAGTAGCGAAACACAATACGCAGCGCTGTTCCGATGGGCTTCGGCGCTCAACGTTTATAAACTCCGGTGGGTTCCAACTAATATGCAAATATTCACTAAAAATAACAAGTGCTCCCGTGAGCTTCGGTGCAAATTAAACACAGCGTGGAGCTAAAATGCTTATTAGTAAGCATTTTTTTTTTTTTTTTTTTTAATTAAGAACAACGAGCCGCGTGCTAACATAACACGATCCCTATTAAAAATGACAGATACGGTTTCAGATAATTCTGGCATTCATCGTCGCCGTTCTGAAACCAGGCATTGAAAAGAACATTGGGGGTGGGGGGGGGGGCACACTTGCGAGCGTTAGATATAAGTATGGCCAATGCGCTACACCACCTAGGTAAGAACTTTCGGTAAGAAACAACGCGATTGGGTAGAGGGCTAGGAAAGGGAAAGATAACTTCGGCTTTAATTTTTCAGAAGTGCTATTCCACTGGGCTCCAGAGCGCAGTATTTATGAGCTCCGATAACTTCCGACCCATATTTCAATATCACTAAAAACAAAGAAGTACGGAGCTGAGTTCCGGCGCAATGATTAGACGTACAAATTCCCCTTGCCCATACCCGGAGCTATAAAAATCCTTCCCGTAGAAATACATCTGAGTGAAAGGATGCTGGAGCGTTAGATCAACACCACGTATATTGGAGGGGCGCTTGATCACGTATATTAGGGGTCGCATCTAACAGCCCCTCTATTGAATAGAGGAGGTGTTGGTTAGTTCTGCTCTTGGAATAAGGAATACATATCCTTATCTGGAATATATCCTTCCTATATCTATGGTTCAGCTGGAGCGTTAGATCGCCTCTTCTCTCTAGCCCTGAATCTGTACCGGGTCTTACCTCGTAACAGCAGTTCTCTGTTCTGTAAAAGCTTGAACCTTACTCTCCCCACTCCTGGGCGAATGACGTCATGTTTATCTACTGGAGAGGTGCCGGCCTTGACTCTCTCTCTACTTTACGGATGCAGGTTTTTTTTTCTCCACTCGAATCTTTCTTACATACTTACAAAAGAATTTCATTCCTGTAGATGCGTGAACGTTTAGGCAGGTATACCCCCCCCCCCTCTCTCAGATGTCAAAGAATGAATTTTATCCCACCTGATCCCCCTATAAATGTATCTATTAAATAACAGATCTTTAATAAGAATCGATCCACTTTCTTTGCGCTGCCGAAAATCGACTGATTCGACAGAGGCTTTCTTCGCTTTGATAGGAAAATAGAAAAGCTGTTTGATTCTTCGGCGATGGGATATTTTCTAACCCGTGCACAGATGAAAATGATTTCGTGAAAAGTTACAAAGCGAAAGGGGGTGCCCGGATGATTTTCCCCCAACAAACTAGTCGGATGTGCCAATCCCAAAACTTTCTTCTATCTCATATATGTTAATGCTTCAAAATTTGCTATCACAGTACAAAAATTAAATGGCAATCTAGGCCCGTCATGAGGATTCTAAAGATATGCAATTCCGTGCATTCGTTCTTGAGATAGGAAGGAGTATCGCTAAAATCGTGTCCATCCTGAAAAATGCAGCCTAGAAGCGATACCGGTTGGGTGATTTATACCAAAACCTAATCAGCAACAACTTGTGTCAACTTCGAACTAAAATCTGAAGTTAGACGAAAATTCGTGCATCAGTTCTTGAGATAGAGAGAGCTATTGCGAAATCGTGAAAAATGCAACCTAGCAGCGCCACCTGTAGGGCGATTGACACCAAAAACTAATCAGCACCGTTTCTATCAGGGATCTCACCGAATATAAATTTCTATTAAATTCCGTGTATACGGTTCTCGAGATAGAGCGCCCATAAAATTTATGTCACATACCGATTCACAGACGGACATTTTGTAAAAACATGTTTTCCGGGATCTCTGACCTTTTAAACGTGTCAATCCGTCAAAATTTTTCACGAATTCAATACTTTCTTCTTGTAAAGATAGAAGAAAGTAAAAATATATAGCACCTGGAGCCCAGAGCCGGAGCGGTGTTTTCCCTGAAGCTGGAGCTCTAAATTTCTCCCTGCTCCAAGGCTCCTTTAGTTTAATATTCTTTGGGGAAAAAAAAAAATAATAATAACCATTTGGAAAAATGGTTATTGTTTTCTGTCAGCTTTTCCCTTTACTTTACCTCCCTATACCTTTACAGAGATGGATACTTCTGTTGCCACTGTGACAAAAAAGTAATAAAAACTACAAAAAAAAAATTTTAATAACTCAGAAACAAATGGAGATACAGCTTTCAAACAAATTGCATTTAAAAGTACATTTTTTTTCTTTATACGACGGTGTAAAAAGTAATATTGTGGGATGTTTAGAAGTTTAAGAATGAAATTTCATTTAAAATGGGTCCAGGAATATGAATGTTTAATCCATGGCGTACGTAAGGTATGACCAGCTCCGCAGAAGTTTAAAAATTGACAGTACCGAAAAATGTAATCCATGGCGTACGTAATGTAGGATCCACTCCGTGCGATTTTTTATGTCTTAAATTTTAGTCTTTGAAAAAATCATTTTCCAAAGGGTCGTTGTAATTTGTTAAACTGCATTTTTTTTTCTTTTCGGTCTTTTAAATTTCCCGGCTTAAAATATTTTAATTACATCATTATTCTGTATTTTAATTATATCATTTTTTAGTTTTAATTAGCGATGGAAAACTTCTCACAAAAACATGGTAACACTACTTCACTTCTACTTTCTACTTGAGCTAAGAGGCAACAGCAACACTATTTGAAAACAAATATGGCCACCTGTTTACATGTGTAGTTGTACAATTTTGGTTGTTGTTTGAAAAGTGTAGAAGAAATTTAAGATTTTTTGTGTTTAAAATTCCACCAAACTTTCTTTTTTAAAAGTAAAAGCTAAAAAATGTCAGATTTTCTGAACAAGCATTTCAAGTTGGATAAGGGGAAAAATGCATTTTGTCAGATCTTTAATGAAGGTAAAGGAAAAATTTGTGAGCAAAAAATGAACTGCGTCAATTAAAATCTGCAACTCAAAAGCGCGAAGCCGGAGGCACAGTATTTTATCTGGGAGCGGAGCTGGAGTATCGAAAATTTTTCGACTCCGGGTTATGATAGCACCCTTCGATGATATAGTTTCTGATTAACCCATTTTAGGCCAAGCATAGAAATTTTATAAAATGTGGTATTATTTTCATTGAAATAGGCTTAAATTGCATTCTTTAAGACAAAAAAAAAAGTTTCGTGCATGAAAAATAATATTTTATTTGAGAAATAAAATGCATTCGGTCGATGGTGCGCTAACGTACCATTAAATTTAAAATTAATAATTTTTTATAAATTGTTTATGACATTTGTTTTATTATTACTTTATTTACAGAACTTGCAACTTTAATCCATTATAAAAACGTATGATTCATCTCAAGTGGAATAATTATACATTTTCAAAAAGTCGAATTTGTCAATAACCGTTTCAATTAAAAAAAACTAGCGTATTTTGAAAATTTCTCAACAGAAAGTGTTACTCCAATTGAATGACTGATATTTTGTAGATGTCTCCAGATCCCTTAAAAATAGCAGAAAAATAAAATGAGTGAAAAATATTCGTCACAGTGTTAATAAAAAAATATTTATTGAAATGATGCGTTTACGCACCTTTGGCCGAAAAGGAGTTAAGAACACCTGCCCATGTGTCACAGAAAAAGTAGTTCTTTTAGATTTGAGAACAGCCTTAACCTAATAGAATCGTCACGCTGTTGTGGATCATAAAGTTTCATTCAAGGAAGGAATTCTCGAAGGAAGGCTTATTATAGGATACAAGGCTTATCCAATTCAAACAGGCTATTTTTTGGCGCATTCTGGAATGAATTGTTTTTCGTAAAACGCTTCCATCGGACACACAAGTATTCTTATTCAGAAACAATGAAATCGAATGGAGTTTTACATTTTTTCGATAATGGTAAACTATTCTTCAGAATATATTATAATTTCGGGCGTCATTTCACTGCTGAAAGTTACTTAAAAAATTAATTAAAATGATGCTTATATAATGTTAAGCCGGATTTCCGGAACCAGCGGTCAAAAAGTAAGATCGGGATGCAGGCAGTAACAGATGTCATTTGCATGGATCAAAAAATAAAAAATGCTATTGGATTACAAAAGACTTCGGCAGCCATGCCTGCCGATTTCGCGTTTTTACGTTTAACAAGAACGAAAAATCTTGCATTAGACATCGATTGTGAAACAGTAATGGGATAGTATTAAGAAATATCAATTTTTACTAGAATGAAATGAGATAGCTAAAGAACCAACTTAAAAAAACACACAACTCCTTAAAAATTCATTTTCAGTAATGGCTGTCCTAATAGGGTCATGTGTGCAAAGTATTTCGTGTAGCCCTGTACGCGACCTATAAAGGTAATGCACACCACCTAACGCACTCCAAGTGTAAAAATGCATATCACAGAGGAAAATGCACTCCTGTTATGCTCTTTATAATCTATCGAAAACAGGCATTTCGTTGCGTTTGAAGTATTCTAACATCATTAAAAGGCACCTCAAACGATTTTTCGCGCAGATCCCATTTTAATGGAACCATTTTGTGCGTCCTTGTAAACGAACTATAAACGCTACTTATTTTTTTTTCCTGAGAAAAGATGTCTTTTGAGTGCCCCTGTAAACTAACTGTGCGACACATAACCTATTCTAGTATCCCTCTTGTAGTGCATCCCAATTACATAAATTTCATTCTGTTTGACAGATCGTAACATTCATAAAATGCATCGCAAACAACGGAATTCTTTTGTACGTTCCTGTAAACGAGCTAACAATGCTAGCTTGAAATTTTAATACACTTGGCTTAAAGCCGTAAAACCCAACAGAGCGAAAAAGTGCCGGAAGCATACCAGGGCCATTGGCAGGACCTTCCCAGCATGCTCAACCACTAAGGTGTCTGGACTCCACCAGGCCTTATCACTCTTATCTGTTGGCAAGATTGTCGAGGCAACACACGATGGAATATTTTTCATAAGCCAACCCCTCTGGGGCAAAAGCAACGAAATGAAAAGCATTTATTGAAATCTGAAAATTTAAAAACAAATCGGAAATGGTAAGTGAAACGTAGGCAATGAGGTGCGTTCGTACTCTGATTAGTTTTATAAATAGCATTCTGTTGCAAAAAGGCAGGAATACAAAATTTATGACGATTCTATACACACAATTCAGTCCTACGGAAATAATAAGGACTCGTTCTTCAATGCGGCGTCATACCCCTGGGACTATGAATGACTGGGAAATGAAGTACTATACCTTTGGAATGGATCCTTTTCTTCCGATGGACTGATGGCTTCCATTATTATGAAACAGCCATTATAAATGAAGTGTTAGGTGAATATGAAAGAGCACCGTAAAAAATTAGAACTCAAAAAAAAAAAAAAAAAAAAAAAAAAAAAATTATGGCCATTTTTTCCCCCATTCTGATCAGAAAATCAGAGTTTAACTTTTTACGACTGCTCTTTCATCTTCACCTAACACTTCATTTATAATAATAATGGACCCCATCCGTCCATCAGAAAAAAATAACTCGGTGAAAGCGGAAACTCGGATAATCGGGACTCTACTGTATATTTCATTTTAAAAATGATCTTTAGACTACTTTTGTTGGTGTTTAGGGCCCCCCCCCCCCCCTTCGATTCGTCATTGCAGATTACGTAGTTCAATATTACATATTTTATGAATATATATTTTAAATTTTTAAATAAGTCGGCTATTAGAAAATTAGTGAAATCATCTTTGTAAATATACTTTGCGGAAGAGAGGGGGGAGGGGCGCCAAAATCCATGTTTGCCCCGGGTGCAAAAAAAGGCTAGTTTCGGCCCTGCCCCTGGTTGCCTAGAATCATGACCTATCATGGGATATCATTGAATTCATGACGTTGGATAGGATTGAATAGAATGGAGAAAACATTCATGAATATCTTTTTTAATTTGGATTCGATTTTCATAAAATTGGACAGGAATCGACACCCTTCTAGAACGATGACCTACACCCATAGATTGAATTTCAAACCGTTCGATTGGGTCGTTTTTGAGCGACGCATTTACAGAATTACGAACGCACCTAAAAAGAAGAAACCAGCCTCCATAAAATTGAATAAGCACATATATAATTTTAAATTTTTGTAGAAAATGTCAACCATTAAAATTTCAAGTTAACACTAATAATGGCAGGTGACATTTTCGCCAAAAATTTTCAAAAAATTATAGATACATCCTTTATAAATACAGTAGAGCGCCGATTATCCGAACCCGTTGGGACCGACCCTCGTTCGGATAAGCAAAAGTTCGAATCCATGGACAGACCCATTAAGAGATGTTCCTGATCCTACTCAAACCTTCACACTTTATCCAGGCTTAGGACTGGCAGCGTCAGTTAATGCTGGCGTGTTTTATTTTTATTTATTTATTTATTGTTTTTTTTTTTTTTTTTTTTTTAAATTGTCTATTTTTTTTTTCCAACTTTTCTTTTTCTTTTTTTATTATTTTCTGAACTCTAGAGATTATAATTTAAGCAAACATAAATTGGAAGTTCGGTTAAAAAAAAAAAAAAAAAAAAATGTGAGAAATAGGCTGTTCGGATCATTGGAAGTTCGGTTATTTGGAGTTCCGATAATCGACGCTCTTACTGTCATCTTTCTTTTCGATAGGAAACAGGCCATGGTAATCCTGACTGTATTCGTTACGTGGGAATCCGTGTCCACTGACGCGAGCGAGAGACGGACAGACAAACACTTTTAGACTTGGTTAGAAAGTGTTCCGTGTCAAAGTTTCACGTTGTTGAGCGGGATCATTCCCTCCGTTGTGAGCCGCTTTCGTTCTTTCGGATGGATTCCTGCAGCAGTATAATCCCGCTCAAAGTAGGCCAATCTTCGAAACACGGATAGGCTCCAGTGGGGCCTCGGCTCATTCGTTTTCACCCACTCGAACCTCTTTGAACTCGCTTTAAAAACCGAAAGAACTTTTTTTTTTCTTTTTCTCCTGTTCCAGTCAACGTTCACTCAGGTCCTGTCCATCCATGGAGTCCTAGTAGAACTCCTAAAGGGGAACTGCCGTGATCCTATTCGCCCATTCAATAAAAATAATAATAAAGAGAAAAATTATACGTCAAGCATCGATTATGAAACATTTTCCAACACACTCGGAATAATGTAACAAAACTGCGCCGTTGAACACTTTCAGGGGCGCCGTTTGCAGTCTGCAAACGCCTCATTTTAATACCCAAACTGACCAATGGCACCCCATAATCTTTTAGTACAATTTCTGTCTTATAATATACGCGAAGAAAAGCTTTTGATTATTTTCAAATAAATTGGTTCGTAAATTTCGGTGTGAATGGATTATTTGAACATTTTTGGGGCAGAAATGCCTTGCCCTTGAAAGAGTTAATAAGTTGAAACAGGATGTAATGGAACCCTATGGAAAGGCATTTAACACATTTGAAAACTCAATTTCAGCCATTCCCATTGAACAGCCGGAAAATGATCCGCATTCTTGGAGGAGACCTGCATTAGGATAGGATAGATAGATTTGTATCTATTAACTACATGCATGCAAACATTTAGTTTAATTAGGAAATACCAGGGTTGCCTGCTTTTAGCCAGGCCAAAAAAAGCCGACCGGCTCTTTTTGGTTTTAACCACTTAAAAAAAGCCGGTTTTTATTTTTAAAAGTTATTTTAATTTGTTTTAAATTTGGATCAATTAATTTTTAATACATTTATAAATATTTTCTATTAAGAAAATTATAAATTTCTATTAAATTTTGTTCAATAAATAAGTCTTTATAACTTCTAGAAGGCAACTGTGAAAGCAATTATGTCTGAAAAAAAATTATAAATATTGAAAAGAATATAAGTTACGACTCCAAACGGATGTTTTGAAATGACATATTACATAGCTCCACATATACTATACACATTTTAAAGATTATATTTAATTAAACAATGGCAAAATGTAGCTGATCAAAATGGAAACATTCTTATGTGTCCATATGGAGAGATTAAGTTATAAATGTTAAAAGAGAAATTAGAAAGGATATAATATTTGAGGAAAGTTTAGGACATAAGTGTATAAAAATAGAGCATTTAAACAAGAAAAAAAAAATAAAAATTCTCTAAATTAAATTTTGAAAAGCTTCTTGCTAAGCCTATTCATGCATATGCTATTCATAATGTTTTTAATAGTGAAAAATGGTGTTTTTATTATATGACTATGATCATTTTAAAAGTTTACTACAAATAAAATAAGACTTTTATATTAATAGCTCTTAAAATTAAGTAATAAAATATGTAACTAAGTAACCATTGTCCTCTTTAATTTTATAAAGCAGTAAAAAAGAGAAAATTGGGGGTGTTAAAGGTCGGTGTAAACCAGATAAAGCAGTTGGTATTTCCCTTTTAAAATTTAGCTGACCTATTTGCAATTCTGACTACACATCACTCGCAAAACCATCTAAGCTTTATTCCAGTATTAATGTCTTCATTATTGAGAAATTGGGTTACTTCTTAAACTCCAAATCCATTAAATGTCATTAAAATTAATTAAAAACACTTTAAAATATGTAGTTTATAATTACAATGCTTCATTGTATAAAAGACCCATTTTGGCCAAAAAAAACAGCCGGTTAAAACCAATAAAAGCCACCGGCATGGCTTTTTTTAATTTTAGCCGGCTTTTTTGCAACCCTGGCAAACACCTATACCTCAGTTGTAAATTGAGTTCAATTTAGAAGCGCACACTGAAATTGAAAACGCACTTTCCAGCCAGGATGGCTCAAAGATTTCTTTTGCGTGCAATTGCCAATGAACGACACATGCTATATGAATGGCCCTATTCTACCGTCGTCATCATCATCATGTGGTGAAATTCAGCGAATGACAACACACTTGAAAGAGCGTTCTGTCATTTAAATACTCTGCAAACATTTCCCCCCTCCTGTAACGGAATTCTTACGAGTGCCCCTGTATATTCAATATTAATGCTGCACCTATACAATACCGAACAGGCCAGGGTGAGCATCATTAACCTACATCAATGCATGAAAATCCGAACAGTTAGGAGAGTTGAACTCATAGAGACTTTTCAACTTTGTTGGAAAGGGTTAAGGCTCCTGTCCCTGCCGCCGAAGACACTCATCAGCCAATGCTAATCCTATGGAGAGGGATTTGTCTAATATCGCGTCTGCATGTCGACCTTTATAAATAATTTTTCTTGTGCATCGGATAGCCGAGGTCCGTCTCTACATCGCACCTTTGTTACTTTTTCGATTTCGGTCGCAGATATTTTTTATAAAGTTACTTTCACTTTCGAAACCGGTTCTGAAAGTGAAAGTGTCATTCTAAAAAATATCTGCGACCGAAGTCGAAAAAGTAACAAAGGTGCGATGTAGAGACGGACCTCGGCTATCCAATGCACAAGAAAAATTATATAAAAAGGTCGAAATGCAAACGCGATATTAGACAAATCCCTCCCCATAGGATTAGCATTAGCGGGTGAGTGTCTTCGCCGGCAGGGACAGGAGCCTTAAGAAAATAACATTCAGAAAATTATTTAAAAACAGAAGTACAACTTTACCAATTTATCTAACACGCTTTTAGGGCTCCATTTTATTATTAAAACTACCCATGGCAGAGTCATTAAAAAACAGACAGTATACGCTATAACTTTATTTCAAAAGCAGAGGGTATACCGAGTTTCTTTTTAAAAAAAAAAAATCCAAAAAGCTCATAAGGAGGCGTATACCACCCTTATACCCACCTAGAGTGAAAACTAGAGTGTTGATGTATTTTTGAAAGGGCGGTTTTGGCGCAAAACGAATTTCATTGTCGTGACGCTATTGATATAACCTGTAACGTAACTCATGTTTGAATAGCTTGTGCCCTATTTTCGGGGCTGTGCGAAGAGCAGGGCTTTGCTTTACGATTCCCTTCTCGAAGGTTTTACAGTATTTTGTTCCAAGATGCTAAATGGATAAAGACATCACAGGGATCTGTTTAGGAAAATTCTAGGTCCTTTAAAGGACCTTTCACAATTTTTTTTTAAATTTTAAAACAGGACCCATCCCAAAACAGGACTCTTCACAAAACTTTGTATTCCAAAACAAGGCCCTTCACAAAACTTTGTATTCCAAAACAGGACCCTTCACAAAACTTTGTATTCCAAAACAGGACCCTTCAGAAGAATTTTTATTCCAAAAGAGGACCCTTCACAAAATTCTTTGTATTATAAATACACCTTTTACAAAATTTTCCCACCTTCAAATTGAACCTGTAAAAGTAAAATCTGACTTGTAGAATAATAGCTAATCTCATGAAATAACATATTACTTAGCTTTTTTATATATGTGACGGATAGAAGTTAAATATAACGATAGTTTCAAATTCACAAAATTATGGCTAGAAATTTCACAAATATAAGAAAAATTTCACAAAAACAGGACCTTGTGAAAAAAAATCCCTGCCGGCCCGGGCCTACAGGCGGAGGTAGATTTCGATGTTAAGTACTAAATTCTCCAACAAAACTTAAATCAAGATTAGAGATAAAACCCAGTTTCTTCACAAAGACTGTAGGGAGCTAAACTTTTTGTGAAAATTGTAATATACACTAATACACACACACATATATATGGAATAGGTTTAAAAAATGGCTACAAAAAATTCAGATAACCTTAAAGTGTTAAAATATGTTAATATTTCCATAGTCTGGTTTTTATCATGTTTTAATACGTTTCTTCAAACTTACATGGCGTTACATATTCACCTGCTGAGGTCCATTATATTTCCAATATGACGCAATATACATATTTTTTTAATTCGTCAAACTATTTATTTTGAGTTTTCATGCTGAAATCTTGCTCTAGGAAACTTATGACGTAATATTCAATTTGTTTTCAATTTGTCAAACTATTTAATTTTACACGTGAAAATTTTGCAAAAGAAAAGTAATTGTTGTGGTGAGAATTTTATTATTTGTTTTTTTTAATTGTTGGCAACTGCTATAACGAAAAACTTTTATTAGGTAGATTTCGTAAGAAATACTACCTATTGCAATCTTCCATGGTGCGACTTTTGAAAAATTCCTTCATAACTTTTCATTATAGGACCCCAGGAACCCAAAACCACCCCTTACTAAAAAGTTTATATATATATATGTATGTATGTACTAAATTTTGTCCGCACGATAAAAGTCGCAATTATGCACGAATCATCTTCAAACTCGCCAACAACTTTGAGATGGCTAATATCTCGGCGGGGATTGAAAATGGGCGAAATCGGCCCAAGAGGATGGAAATGGGGAGGGTTCAAAAATTTTAATACTGTCTTAACATGATTCTGATAAAACCAGCTCTTACACAACAATGGCAGGAAAAAAATAAAAGTTTTTCGTTATAGCTGTTGCCAACAATAAAAAAAAAACAATAATAAAATTCTCACCACAACAATTACTTTTCTTTTGCAAAATTTTCACGTGTAAAATTAAATAGTTTGACAAATTGAATATTACGTCATAAGTTTCCCAGAGCAAGATTTCAGCATGAAAACTCAAATTAAATAGTTTGACGAATTAAAAAAATATGTATATTGCGTCATATTGGAAATATAATGGACCTCAGCAGGTGAATATGTAACGCCATGTAAGTTTGAAGAAACGTATTAAAACATGATAAAAACCCGACTATGGAAATATTAACATATTTTAACACTTTAAGGTTCTCTGAATTTTTTGTAGCCATTTTTTAAACCTATTCCATATATATGTGTGTGTGTATTCCTGTATATTACAATTTTCACAAAAAGTTTAGCTCCCTACAGCTCGCTCTTTGTGAAGAAACTGGGTTTTATCTCTAATCTTGATTTAAGTTTTGCTGGAGAATTTAGTACTTAACATCGAAATCTACCTCCGCCTGTAGGCCCGAGCCGGCAGGGATTTTTTTTTTTTCCTGCCATTGTTGTGTAAGAGCTGGTTTTATCAGAATCATGTTAAGACAGTATTCAAAATTTTGAACCCTCCCCATTTCCACCCTCTTGGGCCGATTTCGCCCATTTTCAATCCCCGCCGAGATATTAGCCATCTCAAAGTTGTTGGCGAGTTTGAAGATGATTCGTGCATAATTGCGACTTTTATCGTGCGGACAAAATTTAGTACATACATACATACATATATATATATATATATATAAACTTTTTAGGTGGGGGTGGTTTTGGGTTCCTGGGGTCCTATAATGAAAAGTTATGAAGGAATTTTTCAAAAGTCGCACCATGGTAACGACTGCAATAGGTAGTATTTCTTACGAAATCTACCTAAAAGTCTGGACAGACCCTTGCATCATGATGTTATGTCTCACTACAGCAAAATGCCATCAGTACACTTTTCTGCATCAAGACTATGATTGCTATAAAACACGTTTTACAGGCAATGCATATTGAGAGAGCCTGCAGTCTGCATCGGGATGGGCGACCCATTTTTTCGACCTATCGAAAAAACAAATACGAAATGACGACGAGCTTTTTAAAAATGCATCCCACCCCCACCCCATGACAGAGAAGGGCCCCTTTAGGGTCACAGCTGGAAGAATCCTATGCAATAGTACCTGCTAAACTTTTTTTTTTTTTTTTCCCGGTTCTGTGTCATTCCGTTTACACAGATTTTTATAGTACAAAACTAGTTCGATGCGCCTATCCCAAAACTTTCTTCTATCTCATATTTTAATATTTCACAATGTTGTTACAGATGTTGATATTTCATTTTTATTAGTTCAACTAGTGTAAATGCCCGTCCTAGGACGGTGGGTAAAAATTGTGTTTTTCACTTAACATTTGGAAAACTGATAAATAATAATTGACAATATGGAAGCGTTTAGATGAGCAAAGTTCGGCTACTTTATGTTTTAAATAGACACACAATTAGCATTTACAATATTTCTGGGTAAACCAGGTTTTCCGGCTAATATACTATAAAAAAATTAAGATTTCTTAATAAAACAAAAATTTAACAAATACGCAATAAAACTGTGTAATTAAAACAGTCTGCTGCAACTATTGAAATAATACTATTTTTTCTTTTAATAACACTTTGAAATCGTATTTTCATCGTTTAACACCCCCCTTCCTCCCCCCCCCCCCTCCAAATTTTTTTTATATGTATATTGATTAATAAATAGGTATCTCGGGTTGAACCCTATCCGAAAGAACGAAGGGGAAGCATTGTTAAAGTGCGTTCTTCACGCCTATTGGTGTTTTTCTTCTGTTTACCCGCGGCTGACGTCACGCAGCAGATGTTGTCTCCTTTAATCGTCATAGCTCCATGGTTTAAATTTTTTTTTCAATGCATCACAAAAGGAATGACTCTCTACCACAGCTTCTTATTTACGTTTTACGCAAGAAGTGAGCTACGTTTGTTTTCAGAAATGGCTGCGTAAATCATTGACATTTTTTTTTATTTTTGAATCTTTTATAGAAATTATTTTGAACAGAAGGGATTTCAGGTAGAAAATATTTTTATTTAGGCAGATAAGTTTTCTCATATACATCTCAAATCAAAATTAAGCCTAACGTGGCTTCATCTTATCGGAGACTGGTAAGATTGATGGGTTCGCCCCGGATGCGTTACACTGCCTTTTATTATATACAGATACTATATCAACTTTGACTTTCATCTTAAATTCTTGCTTCAGTCAATTAACCGGAGTAAAAACGAGTTAATCTCGATCAATAGTCGCGAATAGTCGGCTTATCGGGATGGGAAGTTCCCGTCGATTCACGAGCCACTGGTGTACAATAGAACTACGAAAAATTAAGAAGATTACACAAAAATCGTTATTACAGCGCTCCCTTCCAGTGGTATTTTTCCACATTCAGGTAGGACCTTCTTGCCATGACCAAAAACATACACAAAAAATTAGTTCAATTCTATGCATAACTTCATACACTTTTCGATGGTACAATATTCAAAATCGCTGTGACAGCGCCCCTTTCGGCAGGGTTTTTCCAAATGAAGGAAAAACCTGCTTGCTATAGCCAAAAACTTAAAAAAATGGTTCTATTCTATGCATAACTTCATACACTTTTGGCGAATTTGGTACAATGGCGACAGACAGACAGACATTCTCTATAAATATGTTTTTTGAGATCTCTGACCCTTAAAACGTGTTAATCCTTCGAAAACCGGAAGTCGAAAAAAATTCAGACTACAATACTTTCTTCTATTGAAGATAGAAGAAAGTAAAAAAAGAAAATATAAGCCAACCCGACGCGTCACAGAAGGAATGATGTCTAAGCTCAGACCGAGCCTGACAAAAAAAGTAAGTCTCATGAAGGAACAAAATATCTAATTTAAAAATTTAAGTTTAGTCCAAAATTCAATGCCGAGCAGAATGAAGTTGTACCCAAAATTGGAACACTATCGGTTCGTGAGAGAGGTAATTTTTCAATCAAAAACGTAATCGAGAGTTTCGCCCCTGATAAAATATGACCTTGAAAATACTGAAAGAGGTGTTGTCATGGGCAACGAACTCGTGCGCAAAATCGGTTCGTCCGATCGAATCTCGATTGGCAAGATTTGACCCAGACAGACAAGAAATAAAGTTAAATAAAAACGTGTTCATAAGACCCTACGGGGCCAGATGACATGTCCCGGAAATTCTGATTCCAGTCAACCCGAACCTGGAGTGAAATAAAGTAAATCCATTATTTTGATGGAATAAGTAGTCCACCATTACGAATTTAATACGTTTTTATATAAAAAATTCATTCATTAATATTAAAATATATAGTATTTTTCATTTGAAAAATCGGGTCAACCTGAACTCGATCCGAACTGAGATATTTAACCCTAGATCTACCGGGAATTTTATTCAAGTTTTAATAAAACGTTCTACACCAGAATTTTTATTTAAAACTATTTAACTTATTTATTTACCTTATTTTTGTCTGGTTTATATACTTAGTTTATTTTAAAGAAATTTCTGGTTTGAATGAATATTTTGTATGTACCTGTCGGGTCCAATGGACCCGTCTGGTAGACGGAGGGTTAAAGTGACGCCGACCCGCAACGAAAGAAATGAGAATGCACCTGAAACGGGGGTCGGGTGAAATTGGTGCACTCGACTCGATGCAGGACTCTCTTATTACTGCACAAGTAACAGAAAGCAAAAGAAAAGAAAATTTAATCATCTATGAACGCTATGTCAATCTACTGAGCGGTTATGAAGCAAGCACAGCGGTCGCATTGAAAAACAGGAACGTGCGCGATGGTTATCAGTCGTCAAGAATAACAAACACGCTTTACAGTTATTAAAAAAAAAAAAGCACAGTTTGGATCAAGTGACGTCCCTTTAACAGCCAGAAAGGGCTTTCTTCAGTTCGTGGCTTGCGAGAGTTTTATTCTTATCTTTACAAAAAAATAATTATTATTATAATAGCGATTTCATTTTTGAGCGTACAGAACGCGCCCTACTTCATTCAGCGAGTTTTTTTTTTTTTTTTTTTTTTTTTTTACTTATATACTTCTGCTTATACTTTAGTTGCTTATTAGTTTTAACCACCATTGTGTTTTCCTGCACCCAAAGGTATTAAAAGAGGGAGGACTGGGAGCAGGAAAACTCAATGGTAAACCTGCGAGTCGATCGCTGAAATCGGGTTTTCGGGCGTTTCTTTCCAGATAGGACTTGGCAGACCGATTGCGTTTTAATAGGCGAATCAAGATTTAACTCATCCTAGGATTTCATCCGTGAATTCGATGAGATGATTGTCTGTGCTACCGACTCCCGGTCTATAAGTATTTGTAAAGGACAAGCTGCGCGAGTTCGTTACGCAAGTCAAATTAATACTACTTTTTTGGGGTGGATGGGGGGGGGGGGGGGGTATTACAGGAAATGTAGCCAAAAAAATGAGACGGTATTTTCAACAGGACCCTTGAATGCATATAAAAGAGTGGTTATTATTTTTCCCCCCATTAAATTGTGAGTTTTCGTGCCATTCCTAGACGCGTTGGAAAATGTTTCATAACATAGGCGTGAAGCATTATTTATTTATTTATTTTTTCTTTTCTTTTCTGGGGTAGCGAAAGGTAAACCATTTTCCGATCGATCGATCTTCTTAATAAGAGAAGGAAAATAGGTCCAGGGCTTAGGCAGTGCCTACCGCGCATCACTACCGAGATAGCTTGAGGTAGTATTCCAATACTACAAGCCCTTTTTGTGACGACACGCTCCAGTTGCACCCCCTTTTGCACTTCCCCAAACACTTTCACTGTTTTGCGTCCCTTTTTGGCACTCAACCCGATCTGGCCTCAAACTCAACCTTTTCTTCTCGTGGGCCACAAACTTATGTTTGCGGGGCGTTAGGCGGGCCGCAACACACACATAAAAAGAATAATTAAAATAGTAAGACAAAATAAATAGTATAAGCATTAATATTATAAGTCGGGTTGAACGTTTGTTGCGGAAGAAGTGTTAAAAAAAATGGACACCACTATTTACAAATTTCGTGGTCGATTTTTATTGAAAACGCTGTGGAAATGGGCTGCGAAGTGTTATTGTTTGGAAATAGATATTTAAAAGTTTTTGGGTGCCAATTTCTTCTGCGACAAACGTTCAACCTTAAAAAACTATTAGCTTTAGATTTTGTATTTCCATGAAAATATATGAAACAACCGTAAAGCTCGCAAATACATTTTTTGCGTACTTTTCATGGCCAAGTGTTTCGGACCGCAGATAAAAGGTCTCTCTGGGCCACATGCGGCCTGCGGGCCTTAGAGACTTGCGGCTCGGCCCGCAAGCAACCCATCAGAGACCGCCCACGGTAGGTTACTTATTTAATTGTTTAATAGGTTTTAATGAGTATGTAGCTTTAAAATATTAAATTATTTTTTGCATTCCCTTGCTTCTCGTATTAACAGAGTTCGACTGCATACATAAACTCGGCAGTTTCGGAGGTGCCTGATAGGCCTTTATCCAGCTGCCTTTCAAAGGCGCCTATCTGCTTTTGACGGCCTGAGTGGAGCAAGATCGCCTGATCAGAGATCCAGCTTAGACTTATTTACGCCATGGAAGTAACAACTAAGACGGAAGGAAAGCAAGAAAAGGCTTTCCTTGCGGCTGCTGTATATTCTTGTATAATTTTATGATTTACGCTCCACTCGGGGGTCTCCCCGACACGCAGGGGCTCGCAGGCAGAAACCCAGCCCTGCCAGAAGGGGAAGGCACCTATCTTTTACAAAACATAAAGAAAAAAAATTATTCAAGTTAAAGTTAATTTACAAACTGTAGCCAAAGCCAGGCTGTCAATAGTCGGACAAGGGGCAGCATAATCAGTAGTTCTGGAAAGCTGCAAACAATTTTAGGGTACCAATCGGGGGAAAAAAAAAAAAAATCACAATTATATTTTGAGTTCAGCGATAACAAGTTAAATCTATCTGCTTGAAAGGCGATGTCTGTATGGGTTAAAAACTTTAGGTTCGCCGCCCTACAACCTCTTCGTATACCTTTTACATAACTGGCTGAAGATGATTTATTAAAAATTTCAAATTTTAAAAAATGTAAAAATAACGGCGTATACTGATTGGAAGTGTGGAGGGAAAGAGCTTAATACTGAATCAATGCATAGAAACATAAATGGTACAGAATGGACCATACGATGGTATGCGGCGTGTACCCTCGAGGGGGTTTTTTTAGAAGCTATCCGTGGACCCCCCCCAAAAAAACTGTAGCGTATACCCTCGGGTTTTTTTTTCTTCTGTTTACTACTACAGCCCTGGGAATAGCGAGTACCAACCGTGTATTTTGAAGTTTCTGTTTAGAATCCTATCCTATCCGACCTAAACAGATAGTGCTCACATTTTTAGACGCCGGCGTAAAGTTAAATGCTGTAATTCACTTTTTCCGCACTCTTGGGGAAAAAAAAAAACAAAAAAAAAACACTACTACCATAATAATAAAAGTGATTTCCTGCTCTCCCCGAAGAAAAAAAAAAAGAAAAAAAAAACTCAGAAAAGAGAGCTTTGTTCTAAACATGCGCCTCTCTTATCTTTTTATCCTCGATTTCTGCGATGAGGAGAAGCTGCTTTTAACCCCAATCTGAAGAGTGGGAACATTTTGAACCATTTTTTCAGGAGCCTTCGCTGAAGGAGGGTATACTAAAATCGTGCACGGGACTCCGAACCCGACATCTCGGGGTAAAACCAATCCGAAGTCCAACCCAAAAAAATAATCGGAAAACCGACCAGAACCCGATACAGTTCAACTCGAACCCGAAGTGAAAGAAAATGAATCCCTTTTTGAATCCAATTATGGATAAATAGTCTACAATTCTATCTGTAATATCCATTTTACCTCTTGTATAAAAAATGAAACTCATTAATATTCAAATACATTTTTTTTTCCTTTGAAAATTATTAAGAATTTTCTTTTGAAAAATCGGGTCAACCTGAAATCTATCCGAGAGTCAAAACCTCATCCGAAAACGACCCGACACGCCACGACAAAAGTTAGCATCCACTCGACCCGTGGCTCCAGTCAGATCGAGTTAGATTGAGTTACACGAACTGGTGCAGGACTCTCTACTTTTGACTCGGCTGACATTTTCCTATTGATTTTTCTCATTGTTAGGCCTGGACCTTAAATCGATTTAAAGCTTACATCGGAAAACCGATTTAACCATTGGTCTTAAATCGATTTAAGCTAACATCGGAAATCGCGATTTAGCTAATGTCTTAAATCGCGATTTAGCCATTGTCTTAAATCGCGATTTAGGCATTGTCTTTAAATCGATTTAAAACAAAATACTGATTCAGAGCTGACACCAGAAAACCGATTTATCTACATTGATGTATCTACCGCTTACATGGCAAGTTGGTTCGATCGATTTAGGAGGATCTGATTTAAGCATGCATCATAAACTCCAATGCTTTCCGATTTAAGAAAAACAAGGCAAGCTGGTGTTAAATCGATTTAGCAGGATCCGATTTAAGAAAACATATAGGCCTCAATGCTTTCCGATGTAAGGGAAAGGCGATTTAAGAAAAATTTGATATTTATTTATTTTGTAAACGAGATTCAGAGTTTGAGGCTGGAATGTGTATTTTTTTTTTTTTTTTTTTTTAAATTAAGCACTTAAATGGTTGAAAGCTGAAAGGAAAATTTAAAGTTTAAATCTTAAAATCCAAATTAATCGAATTTCAGTTTATATGTTAATGCAATTTATAGATGAAAAATTAAGTTTTCACATATTTGAGTAACAGTTTAATACGTATTTTTTATTTTCTATTATTCTGTAATTAATTAAAATACTTTAAAGTAGAATCCTGCATCAAGATTTTTTTTTCTGACATTGGGCATTTATGGTTGAAAAAAAGAATAAAGTTTCATATTTAAAATCCAAACTCATCCACTTTCAATTAATACTTTTATGCATTCTTATGATGAAAAATTTATTTTTTACATGTTTTAGTAATATTTTAACAGATATTTTTTATTTTCTATTATTTTGTAATTAATGAAATTATTTTAAAGTATAGATAGTCATGCATTGTTTTGTGTATTCCGATTTGGCCATGATCCGCATGAAATATTTTTCTTTTGCTAATAAGATTTTTTTTTTCTGAAATTGATTAAGTATTTATTGTAAAAAAAAAAGAATAAGGTTTCATATTTAAAATCCAAATTCATCAAATTTCAGTTTTTATTTTTATGCAATCCTTTAATGAAAAATTCATTTTTCCCATGTTTGGGTAATATTTTAATATATATTCTTTATTTTCTATTATTCTGTAATTAATTAAAATATTTTAAAATAGTCATGCATCGGGTTTGACATCCGATTTCAACACCAGCCGCGTGGATTGAGTGTCTTGCTGAAATTGATTCACTATTTATATCCAAATTCATCCAATTTTAGTTTATATTTTTATGCATTATTTTGATGAAAAGTTAATTATTATATGTTTGGGTATTATGAGAATATTTTATTTTTAATTTATTATTATTTTGTAATTAATTAAAAATGCTTTAAAGTTCTGTAATGTGTGAAGTAACTTGATTTTAAAGCAGAATGAGATGGGGGTGGAGGGGCATTCATTAGATTTTTCTGCAGATCTGCGATTTTCTGCTTGTTTGACTTTTTGTTATCATTAGAAAGAGATATATTTTAAGATTATATTTTACTAGCAAACCCCGCGGCTTTGCTCGCGTAATATTTGAAATAGGCCAAGTGATATTTATATGTCTAATTTTTATTAAAAGCTACTAACTAAATTTTTATTTTATTAAAAGGTAATATTTTATTTTATTAAAAGGTTTTTTTTTTTATTAAAAGGTACTTATTACTTTTAGGAATAATTTAAAAATTACTATTTAAAACACAGTTTGATTAAATATCATTATTACACTGCATTACGCAGAAATGAGACTTAAACGAAATAAAACGAAATAAAACTAAATAAATGATAATTTAGAAAATATTTTGAAACTTTTATGCTCAATTAATACGCTCATTTCAGTATTCATTTGAAGTTTTGAATTTCTTGGAAACCATCTCCTTACAACTTAAAATTAACCATCATGTCAAATTCGAAGTCCTACCACCTCTCTCAACATAAAGGGCTATGTTGAAACAGGAAATGTCACCATTAATTTTGTTATTTCCTAATATTCTACAGAAACGTATTTTAGAAGACTTTTAAAGTCCCTTTTTTAAACTTTTGTTGTTCCCGTGAAGGATCAGAGACTGTGTACCATTGATTCGCAACTATTACTTTTATAATCGGTTTAAATCCCCTGAAATTGCATAGAAAACGTAATTTAGGACTTTTTTAGAATGCTTTTCGCACCTCCCCTTCGCTTCACCCCTTTTTAATTAGAATTTATTTTCGACAGTCCTCGAGGGCATTTATATTTTATAAGTAACTACCATGCCATATTTAAAGTTTCTAGACTTTTCAGTATCACAGAAATCGCAATTTAGAAAGCTTTTAGCTCCTGCAACCCTCTGGTGGTAGTGGCACAGACAAATATAGCTTATGTTTGAGCATAATATATAGCTTATGTTTGAGCAGGTTCTATCACCAACAATTTGTCATCATTATTTTTTTAATCGGTTTGGTATTTTATAAGTTTGATTAAAAATTGTAATTTATAACGCTTTTCGCTCACTTCATCTTTTTAAATTTGGAATTTTCTTTCGAATGTTCTTAGAAAGAAGTTGCATCTTGTAAGTAAATACCATGTCTACTTCAAAGTGTTAGACCCCACAGTTGTGCAAAAAACGCAAATTAGAACATGTTTTGCTTTTGCAACCCTCAGATGGGAGTGACAGCAACATAAAATATAACCTATATTACAGCAAGGACTGTCATCATTGATTTGCAACCATTACTTTTGAAATAGTTTAGGTATTCCCCGAGATTGAGCAGAAATCGCAATTTAGAACGTTTTTAGAACGCTTTTCGCACATTTTCACCTCTTTTTAAATTTCCAATTTTTCGAAACTGTTCTTAAAGATAATTTATATCTAATAAATATGTACCTTGCCTAATATTAAGTTGCTAGCCCCTACCGATCACAAAAATCGAAATTTAGAACGGTTTTTGCTCCTAAAACGTCTAGGTGATAGTGATACCGACATAAAATAGCGTCTATGTTAGAGCAGACGCTGTAAGCATCAATTTCCTACCATTACGTTTGAAATCAGTTTTCTTCCTGAGACATTGCTGACAACTCGGCATTTAGAACGCTTTTCGTGCATTTTGCTCCTGCATCTCCTCTGGGGAAGTGGAAACAGATATAAAATATAGCCTATCTTGGAGCAAGATTTGTCACCATCATTTTTACACCATTATATTTGAAATCGGTTCAGTGCTTCCTGAGATTGCATAGAAATCACAATTTACAACGTTTTTTACAACGCTTTTTGCGCATTTTGACCTCTTTTTAAATTTCGATTTTTTTTTAGGAAATGTCCTTAAAGATCATTGATATTTTATAACTAACTACCATTCCAAATTTCACTATTCTAGGCCCTTCCGTAACGCAAAAACCGCAATTTAGAACGTTTTTCTCTACGCCCCCCCCCCCCTTTGGGGTAGTGGCACCGACATAATCGGTGCTCATAATCTTTAGCCTATGTTGGAGCAAGGGTTATCACCATCATTTTGACGCCATTATTTTTTAGATCGGTTTGGTATTTCCTGAGATTGTGTAGAAACCACCATGTAGAACGTTTTTTAGAACGCTTTTCGCGCATTTTCACCCCTTTTAAATTTTGAATTGTTTAAGAACTGTTCTTAGAAATCCTTTATATCTAATAAGTAGCTAATATTGGAAATTTCACATTTCTAGGCCCTTCAGTAACGCAAAAATCGCATTTTTAGAACGTTTTTTGCTCCTGCACCCCCTTTCGGGTAGTAGCACCGACATAAAACATAGCCTATGTTGTAGCAAGGGTTGTCACCATCATTTTGACGCCATTATTTTTTAGATCGGTTTGGTATTTTCTGAGATTGTGTAGAAATCACCATGTAGAACGTTTTTTAGAACGCTTTTCGCGCATTTTCACCCCTTTTAAATTTCGAATTGTTTAAGAACTGTTCTTAGAAATCCTTTATATATAATAAGTAGTTAATATTTCAAATTTCATATTTCTAGACCCTTCAGTAACACATAAATCGCATTTTTAGAACGTCTTTTGCTCCTGCACCCCTTTGGGGTAGTGGCACCGACATAAAACATAGCCTATCTTAGAGCAAGCGTTATCACCATCATTTTGACACCAATATTTTTGAAATCGGTTTGCTATTTCCTGAGATTCTGTAGAAACTACCATGTTGAACGTTTTAGGTAGCTTTCTTTACAAAAAGCTACCTATTGCAGCCGTTCGGAGGAAAGCGATTTCAAAAAATTTTGGTATATTTTCATCGATCATGACCCCTAGACCCCGAAACCACCCTCCGTTCAAAATTGATATATATATATATATATATATATATATATATAACAATATATATATATATATATATATATATATATATGACCTATGTCACACTCTAACTCTCGTATTTATGAACCGATTTGGATGTAATTCGGTGTGTACATAGTACATACCAATGTCTCGACCGAGTTCGTTGGCCAGCTTCATCCGCCATTTTGTTTCAAAATGGCGGCCATTTAAAAATTTAAAAAATTTTTAAAATTTGAAATGTGGTACCAAAAAATTGAAAATGGAAAAATATTTTTTTTTATGTATTTGACCTTTATACAAAGACTCCGTAGCAGTTTTTTTTTTTTGTTTATATCTGAAAAAATGGCTGAGTTATAGCATTTTGAATTTCTACCGAAGCTGACATTTTGAAACGTCCTGAAATTTGTCACGCGATAAAAGGCGTATTTATGAACCGATTTGGACGTAACTTCGTTTATACATAGTACAGACCAATGTCGCGACCGAGTTCGTTAACCAGCTTCATCCGCCATTTTGTTTAAAAATGGCGGCCATTTAAAATTGTAAGAAAAATTTAAATTTCAAATGTGGTACCAAAAAATTGAAAATTGAAAAAATATTTTTTTCTTATGTGTTTGACCTTGATAAAAAGATTTGGGAACAGTTTTAGTTTCGTCTATATCTTAAAAAATGGCTGAGTTATAGCATTTTGAATTTTTAGCGTGGCTGACATTTTTAAACGCCCTGATTTTTGCCACGTGATAACAGACGTATTTATGAACCGATTTGGATGTACCTTGGTGTGTACATAGTACATTCAAATAACTCAACCGAGTTCGTTGGCCAGCTTAATCCGCCATCTTGTTTCAAAACGGCGGCCATTTAAAAAAATTTTAAAAAATTTAAATTTAAAATGAGATACCAAAAAATTGGAAAATGAAAAAGATTTTTTTCGTATGTGTTTGACCTTAATACAAAGATTCAGGAACAGGTTTTGTTTCGTCTATATCTAAAAAAATGGCTGAGTTATAACATTTTGAATTTCTATTGTGGCTGACATTTTAAAACGACCTGATTTTTGTCACGCGATAACAGGCGTATTTATGAACCGATTTGAATGTAACTTGGTCTGTACATAGTACATACCAATGTCTCGACCGAGTTCGTTGGCCAGCTTCATTCGCCATCTTGTTTCAAAAGGGTTGCCATTTTTTTAAATGTAATTTAAAGTTTAAAATGGGGTATTTAAAAATTGGAAAATGAAAAAGATTTTTTATGTGTTTGGCCTTGATACAAAGATTCCGGAGCAGTTTTTGTTTCTGAAAATTTGTTCTTTTGTTTATATCTTAAAAAGTGGTTGAATTATAGCACTTTGAATTTCTATCATGGCTAACACTTTGAAACGATCTTGTATTTGTCACGCGATACCACACGTATTCACCTATTTCGATGGAAGAAGGCATGTGGATAGTATACATCAATATCTCGACCAAGTTCACTGGCCATCTTCATCAGCCATCTTGTTTCAAAATGGCGGCCATTAAATTTAAAAAAGTTACATTTAAAGTGAGGTGCAAAAAAATTAGAAATTGAAAAAGGTTTCTTTCTTAAGTATTTGGCCTTGATATAAGGATTCAGGAGCATTTTTTGTTTGTCTTTATCTTAAAAAATGGCTCAGATATAGCAGTTTAAATTTCTAACGTGGGTGACATTTTGAAAAATCTGATTTTTTGCCTGCGACAGCACTCGTACATATCAACCGATTCCGATGTGAGTGAGCATGTGCACAGCAATTACTAAGGTCTCGACCAAGTTCACTGGTTAGCCTCATCCACCATGTTGTCTTAAAATGGCAGGCACTTTAAGAGATCGCCGAATTTGGCAGCGAAATATAAGTTACTTTAAATAAAAGCAGCTTGGATAAAGCTGACTAATTTTGCGAAATTCTCATTCATAATGATTTAGTATTGATAAAAATTAGTATTGAATCTCCTACATTCGGTTTCCACTTAATTGAGCTTCGTGTGTTTGAATAATATAAACTGGCTTTTTTAAAATAAGGAATATGAAAGCTACCTCTTCCTCCCGGCACTGGCCGGAAGGACCTTTTTTAGAACGCTTTTTGTGCATTTTCACCCCTATTAAATTTCGAATTGTTTAAGAACTGTTCTTAGAAATCCTTTATATCTTATAAGTAACTAATATTCCAAATTTCATATTTCTAGGTCCTTCAGTAACGTAAAAATCGCATTTTTAGAACGTTTTATGCTCCTGCACCCCCTTTGGCGTAGTGGCACCTACATAAAATATACCCTATGTTCTAAGTTGGACTAACACCATCATTTTGATACCATTACTTTTGGAATCGGTTCGGTAGTTCCAGAGCTTACCTCCTACAAATAAACAATTTTTACCTCTTTATAATAATAGTATAGATTACTAATCTTACAGGGTGCTAACAGGCGCGAAAAAAGCAGCAATTTCAGTGATGTGCTCCAAGACTCAATCCTTCTGCATCCACTATATGAATGTCAGCATTTATGTTAAACAAATCTTATTATAATCTAAAAGTTAAAAGATATAAAATTGCACCTTATTTCTCATATCTCCCCCCTCCCCCTTTTTTTTACACTACTTTTCTCATCATGGTAAATGAACAGTTAAATTCATCATTGAATTCTTTGAATCTGCTTCTGTTTTACCTCAATAACTTTTTAAATCTGTGTCTGTAAAAAAAAAAAGTGTGTAGGTTGTTAACAATGAAGTGCTATTTGGGTGGGCTAGGGTAAGTTGTCGCCCCCCCCCCCCCTCCTTTAAGGAATTTAGATTGTAGCAGGCCTAACAAGTCAGACAAAAAAAAAAAAATCATTTTCTTTTCTGTTACTTCTTAAAGAATGAGTTTATAAAATGTATTAAACAGGGGTCTGAGACTTTTCTCGCAGGGTCCTGTTTTTTGGGAAATTGTTTCACTATTTATATCCAAATTCATCCAATAAGAAATTTCTACATCGGCCAGTCCTACTCATTGTATAGTAAAAACATGGCCTTAACGCAAAAGCTTCATTTGAGGCGGGAGCGATTGAGTTCCCCTTCCCAATTTGATATTCCAAGGTGTATAGTGTAGTTCAGGGATGGCGAATCTATGGCACGCGTGCCGAACTTGGCACATAAGAAAACTTCTCTGGCACGCGAAAAAAGTTATAGATTATATTCAGTTTGTGGAGAACAATCCATTTTATGTTTGTTTGTTTTTACAAAAAGTACAGTTTTGTGTAATAGGTATATAACTTACTTTAAAATAGTCCGTTATTTTTGAATGACCTAAGAAAGAAGATTTTTTTTTTTTTTTTGAAAGATATTATAAATTTCAATGAAAGAGTCCTGTAGTCTCATTTTCTCGCCGAACCTTTCAACATGCAGACTTTTACAAATCATTTTGCTTCTTTATCAAATTTTAAAGGTTTTATATTTGAAAATTGAATATCTCAATATAATAAAACACAGTGTAACCAGGCCCCGATCATGACTAATTGGGGCCCTGGGCAAAGATAAATTAGGGGGCCCCATTTGAATCGTTGCAACATTTTCCAAGTAGAACTGATGGTCAGTCGTACGTGTAATGTATAAACAATATTTTTGCACCTTGGATTTTAAATAGGAGAAAATTCTTAGCTCCGTCAATTCTAAATAAGTACCTTAATTAATAAAAATACTCTTTTTTTCTTAGTACAGAACAAAACTCTTTTATATAACTTTAGCTACTTCTTATATTACAATAAAATGAATTTAATAACTTCAACTTATTGAAGATAGTGAAATACTCTAACTATAAATAGGAGTTAAAAAGATACAAAAGAAAGCATCTTGATTAAGTTGTACTACACACAACATAATATCAAATAAAATATGTTCTACTTCACAAGTAGAAAGTGTTTTTTCAATAAAACTAAAAAGATTTGCAAATTTGGGTTTGTTTTTTTATATTTAAGTCAGAGTTAAAAGAAAAAACTTTGAATACGGAAATGATCTCATGACAATTAGAACAGATTATTTTCAACCACTAAAGTTTAGATATGATTTAAGTTCATTGCTAATACAATCTATTAAAATCAAAGTATTTACTATTTAATAGCGGTTGATGTTAGCTTTGCGAAAGCATCCAGCTCTGTGAGTTCAAAATGAAATTTGTTTTTCAGAAAGTTTAGTAGAATCTTTTTAAAATGAAATTTGAATTTTGTATTTGAAAATTTTCAGAATTGAAATTGGGGAGAAAAAGTAAATATTTTATAAATTAATGTAGAGATTTGGGGGCCCCTTGGCAAAGTCCCGATTTGCCCATGCGATAATAAGGGCCTGAGTGTAACGAATCCGGGGCTAATCCATCAGCGAAAAAAGCTTATTGCGGCCATGTTAGGCATCAGTTTTCAACAGCCCGTAAGATTGCCGATTGTTCAACTTATCGAAATATACACATAATCTACTTTGTATGTTGTATCACATCTATTCATCTTTATTTTCTCCAAAACCTTCAAAAATTATAATGTTTTAATTTATAAATTAAAAATAAAGGATAACCAGATATAAATAAACGAAGACTGTTGCCATTTTAGAACTACAAATTCCAAATCTAGATACAAATGAACGACTCTTACATCATTTCATTAAAAAAAAAAAAAAAAAAAAAAAAAAATACAGGTTAACTTCTGATTCTGCTATTAAAATATTTGTAAAAGTATATTATTAAAGCCCTTAAATATTTTGAAATGCGTTTTCACCTTTTCATACCAACTCATGATTTTGTAAAAAATGGAGTTAGTTGTCCGTAAGTACAAATTGTATTCGCTACACTAGCACATTCGGCCTGAACTGTACAGAAAATTCCGTCTATTTTTAAACATTATTTTGGCCCCATCTATCGACAATGAACATAAATAATTTTTGATTAAAATTAGGGTTTCTTATTAAAAAAAAAAAAAAAAAAAAAAAAAAAATATGCAGGACGTAATGATGTAATTCAACAATGTAAATAATGTGACGAGATCATTTTTTAATAGTTTTTTCATTCAATATAAATAAAATGAACATTATTATTATTGATGATTTCTTTGATAGAATTTTAATTTATTTTTTATTAATCTTCAAGAGTAACATTTATCCGCTTAATTTTTTAAATTTTGTTTGGTATATAAATGGGTTTTTTCTTTTTTTCTAGGTGTATTTGAAATATAAGATGTTATCATGATTGTATTAGTATGGCTGAAAAATATTTTTTTACTATTAAATTACAATTTTTTTTTCACTCCAAATTTATGTTCAAGTGTTAATATGTTAAAAATCGAAATTTTCTCATTGATATAATTAATATATGTAGTATATTCCTTACATTTTAACTACATTTGATATGAAATATAAATTTTATTTGAAATGCAAGACAATTTCATGTGGGATATAAGGTAAGTTTTTAAAAAATGATAAAATTAAATTAAAATTTTACGAAAGAAATAATGATAATTGGTAATTTTTGTTTTATTTCTACCGAATGAAATTTTAAATTTACATAACTGAAGCTTTTAAAAATTTATTTTGAATTAAATCCTGCATATTTTCTATTAAAACAAATTAACAAAAAGTTCCTTTGTTTATATTATTTGACGATAAATGGCGCCAAATCCATATTTAGAAACGAAACGTAAAGCTCTATTAACGAGTAAAATCGCTATTATGATCTCCCAGAGTTCTAATACAATATCTCTGTCTGTTAATTCTGTACCTTTATCCACCGCTAATGCAAAGCGTTTGATTGAGCCATTCATTATTAAGATTAATTCTTTTTATAAAAATAATCCATATAAAAAAAAACTAACGCATTGAATATTTAATTTTAATGTTTTGTAAAATCTTCAGAAAATGCGTTTCATCTGCTAATTGTTGCAATAAATACTGCTGTTTGTTTTGCCCAATTGTTGAACTATTCCAGAAATTTAATATTGAGTAAAAAATATCCTCATCATTCGTATATGTAGAAATCATTTGTCCTTCTTAAAATGTACAGTCGTGGGAAAAAAAAAAAAGTAAACGCCCCCTGCTAACTCCTCAACAAATTATCGTAGAAGAAAGTGACTGGTACCGAATGATTGGAAATAAAGTCTATTTTTAAATGATGTATATAAAATGTGCTTAGGGGGCCATCTACCTATTAAAACGAACCATAACTTTATTTTTTTCGATAGCAGTACACAATTCTGGCAGCATAAATGAACTCTACACCCTTGAATTAGTCTAAAAACAAATTTTTATGCAATTCGTACCATAAGTTTCCGATAAATTAATTATTTTAAAACAAGGGTATTTTAAGGGCTGAATCCAAATTGAAGTTCGGTACTCGATTGTTAACCGAGAGAGCTCCCTTCTTGATCAAGGCACCTTAAGCAGTGAATTAAGCCTGTTAGATTACAGGATAGCGTAAGAAATTTCAAAATATTTGGTCACTTCCATCATAGACGGCCCCTTAAACCATCATTTTGGCGTTTTTTAAGCATCATTTGAAAACTACTTGGAAGAAAAATGTGAAATTTTGGATTTCCATAAAGCAGGACTTAATAAATCTGAATCCATCCAAAAAATTGTAGGTTGCAATTCATATTTTTTTAAATATTAATTTCATAATTCATAATTCATATCCGAAAATTATAAAAAATGCAAATTCAACGTATTTATGTTTGGGTGTTTTAGTATTATTGCCACACAAAAAATTAAAACATTAGGATCATAATTTCAGAAGTTATAAATAAAAATATGATAATGTAATTTAACATTAGAAGCACTCAATTTTGAATGTTTATAATTCAAAAACTTACTATTCAAATGACTTGCAATTGGGTGTCTAGGCATAGTTTGAACCAGAGATTTGAAATATCTCGTTAAAATTGGGTATTGCCATTGAAAAAAAATGAAGTTTGGATTCGTTTTAATAGGTAGATGGCCCCCTAAGTAAATTTTATGTACGTCATTTAAAAGTAGACTTTATTTCCTATCGTTCGGTACCAGACACTTTCGTCTACGATAATTTGTTGAGGATTTAGTAGGGGGTGTTTACTTTTTTTTTTTCCACGACTGTACTTTTCTACAATACAAACAATAAAAATAATAAAAATTCAATAACAAAATCTTCATTCTGTTTGTTTATGTGAAGTCTTATGAAAATGAAGCGTAAATCAACATTCCGTCATTTTTGACGGGGTTACATACTAGTTAAGAGATAGTTTGCATACCCAACTGACGCACGTTCTAGTACTTTAGATTAGATTTTATTTTATTTAGGTTTAGAGTTTTAAGTTATTTTAGGTTTTAGTATTATAATTGGAAAATAGCAAATAAAGCCTTTGTGCAACAATATTAAAAAGCAGAAAAACCAACGTTTAAAATGCACAAATAATATATGAAAAGCAGCAAACAGCTGTTTCGAATCTACTAGCGAGATTCTTCTTCAGTGCAAAAGGAACAGCGTGCTAGAAAAAGCAAGGCTGAGCAAGATGCTCAGCCTTGCTTTTTCTAGCACGCTGTTCCTTTTGCACTGAAGAAGAATCTCGCTAGTAGATTCGAAACAGCTGTTTGCTGCTTTTCATATATTATTTGTGCATTTTAAACGTTGGTTTTTCTGCTTTTTAATATTATAATTGGGTTTTAATTTTGAAAATTGAATTTTAATTGCCAGTGTAAATATCATAATTATGTATTTATTGAACCTGCTTCTACCTGAAGAACCAAAAAGGATCCGATTTGGACGTATACAATAAAAGACTAGTATGTTGTGGCCACCACAAAACTTTCTTCTCTCTAAATCACGTCCATTCAATCATTTAAAGAGTACAAGAAATGACATGAATTTAGCACCCATTCTCATCAAAGTATATCTGAATTTGAAGTTGGATGAAAATTCATGCATGAGTTCTAGAGATAGAGCCATAGCGGAAATACTGAAAAATGTAGCATAGCAGCGCCGCCTGTTGAGCGATTTACACCAAAACATAAATAACACTCATTGATATCAAGGTATACCTGAATCTGAAGTTTGATCAAAATTCGTGCATTAGTTATTGAGGTAGAGCTAGGGTGGAAATTCTGAAAAATGCAGCCTAGTAGCGCCACCTGTTGAGCGATTTGCACCAAAACATAAACAGCACTCATTCCTATCAAGGTCCTACCTGAATCTGAAGTTTGTTGAAAATCCAAGCATGAGTTCTTGAGATAGAGCTATTGCGGAAATTACAAAAAAATGCAGCCTAGCAGCGCTATTTGTTGAGCGATTGACATCAAAATCTATAAAACGTCCATTCATGTCAAGGTCCTACCTGAATCTGAAGTTGGATGAAAATTCGTGGATTAGTTATTGAGGTAGAGCTAGGGTGGAAATTCTGAAAAATGCAGCATAGTAGCGCGACCTGTTGAGCGATTTGCACCAAAACATAAACAGCGCTCATTCCTATCAAGGTGCTACCTGAATATAAATTTTTATTCAATTCCGTGCATTCGTTCCTGAGATAGAGCGCCCACAAAATCTGTGTCACATACAGACAAACATTTTGTAAAAACCTGTTTTTCGGAATCTCTGACACTTAAAACGTGTCAATCCGTCGAAAACCGAAAGTCGAAAATTTTCACGAATCCAATACTTTCTTCTTGTAAAGACAGAAGAAAGCAAAAAATCTCTCTTACAAAAATTGATACAAAATTCGATGCGACATGGCTATAGTGTTGAGTCAATACAGCATAATAAATAATTTAGGAATCAAATTGAGTGTAAGTGTAAAAATATTTAAATAAAAATTCTATAAATATTAATTATTCATTTTATCTACGTTAAAATGTTGTTAGAATGACATTATGTAATGTAATTTTGAACAATAATAAATGTTGTTCAAAACGTGTACGCTAGAATGTTGGTACATAATAATTTTGAAATTTTTGGCACGCATACTCAAAAAGGTTCGCCATCCCTGGTGTAGTTTCGAGTGATCTTGATTTTCAGGCTAACATTAAATGTCCGCGCAAGACATTTAATTTTAACAATTTTCAAATAAACCGCTCCATTCGCCCAGTACGCGAATTCTTTTGGCGCACTACCATAAGAGTGGGTTATGGCAGAATTTCCTAGGCATTTCACTACCCGTTGAGGATTGGACGTGAGCAAATTATGGAGTTATTACGAAAGCATTTTGAGTAGAGCATTATCTTACAATGCTGTTCCGATTCCGATATTTCAACATAGCAATCGCTTGGGGGAAAAAAAGGATTCATACTAGGAAAATGTGGATTAACCAGATAAATTAAACTAATTGAGAACTTAATGACAACTGTTATAAGTAATAAAATATATTAACCCTTTGTATTAGCTATCTGCAACATACCCCTCCCCCGAAAAATAAAGGTATACAGTGGAACTTATACAGTGGAGTATAGGCTGCAAACGCACCATCCTTCTAACTGCTATCAGTGTCGGCGTCGATTGTTGTGGCCACGCAGTCTTTTTGATTTTTAACGACTTTAGCAGGAAAGGGACTGATATCCTGCAAAAGAGGAACCTTTCCTTCAAGTAGGGTTGAGCTCCTTATCTCCTGACCCATTGTTGATTTCCCTCATTCTTTTGTGAATAAACCGCAGAACCATTATTCAGAATAAAAGATTTTCCACGAAAACTGGAGAATGAAGGCAAAACTCGCGTCTGTACGCAGCCTAAGGCTGCACACAGGTGTTTGTTTTGCCATCCTTCTCCAGTTTTCATGGAAATCTTTTGTTCAGGACTCTTCTGCGGTTTATTCACAAAAGAATGAGGGGAACCAACAATGGATCAGGAGATAAGGAGCTCAACCCTACTTGAAGGAAAGGTTCCTCTTTTGCAGGACATCAGTCCCTTTCCTTTTAAAGTCGTTAAAAATCAAAAACACCGCGTGGCCACAACAATCGACACCGACAACAGTTAGAAGGATGGTGCTTTCGCAGCTTAAAAGATGATTTTATTTTTATGGCTGCTGTCTCCCGACACAGCAGTTAATATAAAAAATTTGTAGAATTCTCAACATACGGCGTTGCGTCAATACGGGTTAGGTTCCCTTAGAAAGACCACCACGGAGGGCACCCCCCCCCCCTTTGGGCCTATATCCGTCATGTAAATAATCGGCCGTCATAAAAGACCACCAACACACTACAACAGACGGCGATACTGAGTCATTTTCCATGCCTAAGTATTATGGTTCCTTTGTGCCGTTTCGCATCGCTATTGCTAAAATGAACTTAGTCCATTGCATCAAATGAAAAAGGATGGAGACGTCCAAATATAGAATTTATACAAAGGTATGTTCGTATACTATACCATTTTGCATTAGAAAATGGACATTCTATATGAGAAGTATGTCATTTTCTGTTTTTTGCAGTTGCGAAGAAAAGTACATTTTAGTCAATATTTTTAATTTTTACATGCTTAAAACGATATATTCTTACACCAGAGTCAATATTTTCCAAATCGGAGTTGCTGAGTCACAAAGGGTTAAGTGTGCATAATAAGGGTTAAGTGTTGCTGGCTATGTAAGAAAGACGATTAGCGACTCATCTCGTTTGTATTTTTATCCTTACAGCGCGATTCACACCGGCCATCCTTTTCACACCGGGCAAGCTTTAGTTTGCTTCCTTTCGACCGGTCATCCGTCGAAATTTAAAGCACATTCTTTAAATTTCGACTCACTTTTTGGCAGGGTTCGTTGATTTAAATCATGATTTTTAAAAAAATCATTGATTTAAATCAGTTTTTCTTTTAAATTATTTTTATATAAATTCAAGATACAAATAAACATAATAATGTACTTTAATATAATTTAGTTTTATATAATACAGATAATCAAACAGCTTTTGGAAACATAAAGCTTAATCTTTTGCCAAAAAGTAAAGTTTAGAAAAAAAATGTTTTCAAATTTCATTTGAATCCAATTATAAAATAATCTTGCAACAGTAAGGAAATCTGAGCATGTTAAATATAGGACTTATCGGTATTTAGAAAAACTTTTGCAAGTTGAGGTAAAATAAAACTGCATGACTTTGTGTGCTCTACTTTGGTAATGCATATTAACGTTTGAAGCAAAATCTGAATCATTCAATGAATTTTCGTTTGAATCTAATACTATAGTGAAAGAACTCAGTCCTTTAGAATGGTGGAAGGTATCGAAAAAGCTGATACTAAAAAAATTTATAGAATTCATGATCAACTAGCTTTTTACTGCAATAGTTTAATCTGCTTTAATAGAACGAATGTTTTCTGCGTTTGTTTTGGTACATTCGAAAATTAGGAATCGACTGATCTAGCTGCTAAACTCGTTTTTCTGTACGAGCACTTTAACAAAACAAAAGTTAACATCTTACAGTGGTGGTCAAAATTATAAGGACAAGGCAAAAATCGCCAAATATTGGCTACATTTGGCCTGAAACCTATGCAAATTTAATGGCTGGAAACCAATGAAAAATGAAGAATATTTTTATAAGTTTTTATGGAAATATGTGGAAAATTCATATTCATAAAATATATTATGCATTTATACAGCCATCTTATATGGACAAAATTATAAGAACAACTGTATTTGTGTGTTCTAAAAAGTAAAATTTGCTTGTTTTTTGCTCTGCACACGGAACTCCTGGACGATATAAATGCTTAGTAAGCGTTTGGGATCATCATATTCTGTTTTACAGTCATGCCGCTAGGTACAAAGCTTTCGGAGTTTGAGAAAGGGAAATTGGATGCATTTAAAAGTTCAGGACTTTCTGTACGCCAAAATACTACAAAACGTTCTAGATCAAGAACGGTTATTTACAATTATCTTAAAAATCCCGGTAAATATGGACGGCAAAGACATACAGGTAGGCCATCTTCTGTTTCTGTACGGGAGAAAAGAATAATAATAAGGCGAGCTTGATCCAAAAAACAAACGTCAACAGAAGTAAAACGTGAATTGAACTTAGAATGCAGTGTTCGAACTGTTTGACGTGTTTTACAAAAAAAAAAGGGTTCGCTATGGTAAACATATGTCACGACCGCCTCTTACAAAAATTCATAAGAGACTGAGGATGGAGTTTGCCAAAAAATGTTTTACTATTGGAAAAAAGTAGGATGATGTTGTCTTTCCTGATGAGAAAAAGTTTAATTTGGATGGAACAGACGGTTTTCGCTATTTCTGATATAATCTTGGTAGAGAAAAAGAAATATTCTCAAAACGTGCATTTGGAGGTGGCTCTCAGTAATGGTCTGGTGAGGTTTCGCAACTAGTGGAACTACTCCAATAGTTTTTGTGCAGGGTAGAATGAATTCTAGTGTTATACTGACGCATTGGGCAATAATATTTTACCGGAAGAACCGTTAATAATGAGTGGAGACTATTTTTCCCAGCAGGACAATGCCTCAGTACATGTTTCCCAAACTTCAAAATCGTAGTTTGATGCTAATTTCGTGAAACTACTTGACTGGCCGGCCAGAAGCCCTGTTCTGAATCCAATGGAAAATCTGTGGGGTATTCTGGCACACGAAGTATACAAAAACGGTATACAAAAGCAAATCAAGCAAGAGTTCATGTCCTCCATCGAAAAAGGCCTGGTCAAAAAGTTCTAAGAACGTTCTTAAGGAACTGTCAAACTTCATGGCGTCAAGACTGATAAAAGTGATTGAGAAGAAGGGGGAGATTATTAATTATTAGTGGGTTTCAGGCAAAAAACATTCATTGTCCTTATAATTTTGTCCAATTTTTACAATGACATATTTTGTTAATTATGTCAAAACATTCATATTTTGTATTTTCCAATGTTTTGCATTCTACAATGATTTCTTGCATAAAAAAGCATTTCATGTATAAATTTCACTTTATTTAGTTCAGAAATAATTTTCTTCTGTGCAATTTTCAATTGTTCTTATAATTCTGACCACCACTGTAGTTTGCTTCCAAATTTGTTTAAAATTTTTATGTCCTGCAGTTATTTATTCTTATTTTAACTAAAATACTTAAAGTTAAATTAATTTTTAACATCTGATTTGTAGTTTTCCATGCATTTTGTAATAAAGATTTTTTCATAGCCTAAAATGTTATCGTTTAATAATTTATGTAAATTGTGTAATTTTATTAATACTATGTATTGGTAATACTAACATGTGTATGCAATTTTTATTGTATAAATTAAATGAAAAGTCGTATAAAATAATAGTACTGTGTGAGATTTTTTTTTTATCAAAAAAATCAGATTAAAATATATGTATATATATCGATATTTTTATTTTTATTTTAAAAAATCAAAAAAAAAAAATCACGAACCCTGCTTTTTGGGCTTGAATCACGATTTTCAAAATTCCCGATCGAGTCCAATAATTATCTGACAACCTGGTGTTTGCCAGCAAGCAACCACTCTGTTGCGCCCCAGGCAGAAGCGAGCGAAGAAAACAAGTGGGTCACGCGTCCACTTCCGCGTTAATTCTTTATTCAGGGTCCCAGAAGTTTCGGTTTGTCCAAAACACAATCGCTCGTCGGGCGGCCGTTGCTAAGCGACAGCACTTGCCCATTAAGAAATTTCCCTTACGTAACAACACACAATGAGATTGAGTGAATTTCAAATGGGATTGGATTCCAACACGGCAGTGCCAGTGCACGATTTCCAATTCCATTTCGAAGGCGAATTCCATTATCTAATAATCCCAATCTCCATTAAAAAAATATATATATATAGTATATAATAATCAGTATTATTTCCCTTTTAACCACAGCATTGTTATGAGCTCCCATTAGAAAAAATTAAGATTTTAGAAACTACAGTATAACCTCCCTAAAGCGACCACTTCTGTTCCAAAAAAAAATGGGTTGCTCCGAGAGGGAGTCTCTTAATGAAGAAGGTCATGTTTAAATCTAGATTTTAATTGTGGAAAAAAAGGTAACATATTTTTCACATTAGGAAAAAATATGAAAATTTAAGTATCAACACAAAAGTTAATGACATAAGTTAATTACAGGAGAATTTAAAAAATGAATACATTGACGTTTTCTTTGATTTTACGGTTTTATCTTCTATAACTTTTATTTCCAAGTCCTTTCGAAGTTCAAGTCAATAAATGCAATTTTTCAGGGGATGGGAACAATAAATGACGATTTCATTGATTTATCTATTTCTTTGAGAGTTTCCTGACAGAATAGGGCAGGGGAGTTTATGGACCGTCATTCTTAATGTGTCATCAGAGTTCAATTCATTGCCTCAAAAGGCACAAAGGGACAAAGACTTAAAAGTTACCGGCATTAAAAAAGAAAATTCTAAACTTAGTTTAAAAAGTTTGATGAATAATGCGCTCTCCGGAATTATTTTTCTAGTAAAACCTTCTTCAAGCGGCCAGGAAAAAACGGTGCTTCCTTTCGTTTAGCGCTTAAATACCTAATTAATCTAACTACATTTGTAAACATTTATTTTATTTATTTATTTAATAATTTTGAAAAACCTTGCTTAAAACCATAACAACATGATCAAGATGTGTTGTGGCCACCCGTCGCCGTGCATCTTATCACTAGCACTTCCAGCGCTCTCCACTTCACCTCGTGTGGCACATTCAACTAGCGACATTTTCCTACTCTGTTTTGAACTACAGTTAAACTCTCTGTAAGGCGGACTCTGTGTAAGACGGAAATCTGTCTAACTCGGAAAGATTTTCGAGTCCCTGTGAATCCATAAACATAGAGTAAAATTTGTCTAAGGCGGAATATTGTCTACTGCGGAAAATTTTCTTGGTCCCGATCGATTCCGCCTTAGACAGAGTTTACTGTATTTCTACTAGGGTTGGCACTTCAAGCCGCATACGTTACAGTATTCTGGATGTGTTGGAAAGTGTTTCATAATCTACGCTTGACACATCATTTTGATTACGGGTGTCTGTAGTTTTATTTATTTATTTTTTTTTTTCAAATTCCCGGATTTTCTGACGTTTACATAACAAGGTGCACATTATGACCGACTTTTTTTTCCGATTTTTCACAATCGAAAACGGGGGTATACATTCTAAGAACATCCGTCAAATACGGTCTTATTTTTGTAAAAAAATTCAGGGCCCAGAAGTTTCAATCGCTTGCTGAGCGGCCGTTGCTAAGCGACAGCACTTGCCCATGAACCCCTTCGCAACGAACGGTCCTTAGCAATCCTTTCCATTTTTCGCCACTCGTTGTTCGGTATAGAATTTTCCGCTTTATTAAATCGCTGAAAATCTGCGATTAGATGTTTGTTAAAATCGACCGGTGGTCCAATGAAAGGGGCTGTGCAAATATAACGATATCAACTTTTTGGTAATTTCGGATCCCCTCCCCCCCCCTTTCGATATCATACGTTATCATAGCTCGACCCCCCCCCCCCCTCTTCCCCGGTAATGATATCGTTATCAATGTCTGAAAATTTGATTTTTTCCCCTTTTTTTTGAGTGATATATAAATAGGGTTCCATTTATTATTCGCACACTTTACTGATTCAAGAGAAGTCAATAAAATATCACTTTATATATGAAATAACTTTATATCAAATAATACTTAGAAGAAATAGTTACTATTTAAAAGTATGTAATAATATATATATATATATATATTTTACATAATGCATTAAATAACATATCCTTTCACTTCCCCCCCCCCTCCCCCGGGAGAGAGACAGAACTTCTTATCAACACAACAGGTGGACAACATGTTTTCCCTTTTATTTACTAGTAAACACAAGTGCCATTTCAATCATACTTCCCATATGTTTTCTCGAACAGCGTACTATATATGCATACACATATGGCAGAATAGGAATGCCAAACGTTGATATTTTCCATATTTTGGAAAGAAATCGTTTTATAGTTATTTAACGATTTTAATATAATCTTTGTATTTTTATAAAAATAAGATAACATACTATTGTGATGTAAAGACAAGGTTGCAAATAAAAAGAGAAAATTTGGGTTGGATCAAAATTGATAACGATATCAAAAGACAAACCTTCCCTCCCCCTAGAGCAGTGGTTCCCAACCTTTTTTTGGCCGCGCCCCACCTTAGCATCTTTAAAATTTCGGTGCCCCCCCCCCCCATAAACACACATACTTCCTACTGTAGCATAAAATTCTTAATATATAAAAATTAACTTATTCATATGGAGAAAGACTGAAAGAGCATTAACTTTGATAAGTCATTTCACATTCCTTAAATTGTGAAAAGGATCAAATTTTTTTTGTTTTTATTACAATTCTATGAATCCGATGATGTCATACATCTTCACATTTGCACCTAGAAAAGTGTTATTGTTTTTGTTTGTTTGGTTTTTGTTCTTTTTTTTTTTTGGCAACTTAACTCAGACACAAAAGTGTTATATAGTCTGCATTTTCATCTTCGTGAAATTTTTTCAAGAGACTTCCACATTATGCATTACATTTGATAGAATTGATTATTGAATTTAGTTCTTCATTAAGATATTTTTAACGACGAGACTACCTAAAAAATAAATTCACAAGTAGAATTAATCACCTTTATCATTTTACAGTATCCATTTTTCTTTCACCTATATAACATAATTCTCTGATTACTTCTTCTTTTACCCATTATCGTTAGTTGGCCACTATATATTATCCAGTTTTAAAATTTAAAAAACATATGTTATGATGTATTTTTATATATGTGTGGTCTGCACAACATCCATAAGAAGATTTACTTTTTACCATTCCCTTATGCGATACTCATATTTAGGGATTTATTGATTTAATAAAAGCAGTATCTTGTTTAGGTATTTCAAATATATTTTAGGTTAAAATGTGTTCAAGATATGCAAGAGTTTTTTCATGTGACATATTGCACTGCAATAGAAATGCAAGTTTCTTTCAATAAACATATATATATATATATTAAGTCTGTAATAATAAAATAATATTATAACCAGAAAAATTGTAAAATTATTTTTAATACATAAAAGTGCCTAAATATTAAAACTAAATCATACAATTATTCCGTTTGTAATTTGTTTTGAATTTTTAATTGGGAACTTTTTGAAAATGTGTTTTTGTTGAGTTATGTTTTAAATTTTCATATATTATTTGTATTTTTAGCCTACAACTTGTCTTTTATTTAAAAGTAAAAAAAAAAAAAAAAAAAAAAAAAAACTGGCTGAAAATGAGTTAATAAAAATCTGAAATTGCCCCCTAAAAAGTCAAAATTCCCCCCCCCCCCCCTGTGGGGCGTAGCCCCACGTTGGGAACCACTGCCCTAGAGATATCTTACGATATCATGCGCCAGACCCCCCCCCCCCTCCCCCCTAAAATGATAGCGTTATATAGGCACAGCCCCAAAGTATTTCGCGCATCCTACGCGTCAGGTCTGTGGGCCGACGATCGCGAAGGGCGTTAAGAAATAACAATAATGAATTAAGGGGGTCTAAGGACTCTTAAAATTGGAAAAAATGAAGAAAACAAAAGACTATTTTCAACATTTAATACCTTAAAATGTATATCATTTTAAAACAAAATTTTTGGGGGAGATGAAAGATATAAGTAAGTTCTTTCATTTCATGCATTTAAAGAATTGCCAGATGCAGAATGAGTATTTATAGGGAGCTCCAAACTGTCTGACAGGACGAGCAGAAAATGGGTATGACAGCTTACGCGCAGGATTACAAAATAAATTTTGCAACTAGAATGAATATTTTGGTGTCCAATTACACTTCAGATTGTAGTAATGACCCTGAACTTAAATAAATTTGTATTGTGAGCATTTTTATATTTTTAATACAAAGTTGTATTGAGTTAATGCAAAATTCTGAAAATTTCAACACTATAATAACTTAAAAAAAAAAAAAAAAAAAGGCTCTTTTTTTTTTTTTTTTTTTTTTTTTTTTTTTGAACAATAAAAAGGAAATTTTAGGTTCAGATTATACAGACTCACATGAAACCTGTTTTGAAATTTTCATTAAAAATATTTAGAAGTTTTTGAGATAGCGTGCGCGTTACGCCCAAAAACGTCATTTGGAGAAAAATGACTTCAATGTTTCGGAAACGCCGCTTCAACCATTGAGTGGATATCATTCCAAAACCCATAACTTCTGTTCTAATGGGAATTTCAAGGAAACCATTATATCAAAATGTTCAGAAAAAATAGGAGTTCAACATCTAGAAAAATTAAAATTTCGAAAATTTTGAAGCTCTGAAAGTCTTGAGGGTCCCTGCCTGCGAAGGCACTCACGAGCTAATGCTAATCCAATGGGGAGTGATTTTTCTAATATCTCGTTTGCATTTCGACATTTTTAAATTTTTTTTTTTTTTTTTTTTTTTTTTTTTCTGCATTGGATAGCCGAGATCCGTCTCCACATCGCACCTTTTTTACTTTTTCGATTTGGGTCGCAGATATTTTTTAGAATGACACTTTCATTTTCAGAGCCGGTTTTGAAACTGAAAGTAACTTCATAAAAGATATCTGCGACCCAAATCGAAAAAGTAAAAAAGGTGCGCTGTAGAGACGGATCTCGGCTATCCAATGCAAAATAATAATAATAATAATAATTTAAAAATGTCGAAATGCAAACGAGATATTAGAAAAATCCCTCCCCATAGGATTAGCATTAGCTCGTGAGTGTCTTCGCAGACAGGGACAGGACCCTTGAGAACGTTATGCAACAACACACGGAGGGAATTTTAAAAAGGGGTTGGATTTCAAGTCCTGCGCGGGTTGGATTGATTCCATTTTAGTTAACTCGCAAAAATAATTTTCGGTAACCCGCAAACGCATCGAATGAGGGGTGCGGTGCCCACTATTCAGAGATATAAGCGTTCAAATATATAAATTTTAGGAATGGAAAAAGTGTTTGCTATCCTATTCACTATAAAGAGGTATCCGCCTTTCGGGAGAAAAGCCATTACGGAGGTCTTATTGTATATTTTTAATCTGAAAAAAATATTTTGGACATTTTGGTTAACACGGATCCAACCTGCCCGAGTCAAAACCCAGCCCGAAACCGAACCGAACCCATGAAAGTCAACCCGACCCGAAACAAAAGAATCTAGCGCCAACCCGGTTCGGGGCGGGTGCGGGTAAAAGAGGGTAACCCGACAAGATGTAGGACTCTAGTTTGATTCGAAAAGGGCGAATTTCAATGATTCTATCCCAGTGGCTTAGCAACACTTTAGCACTAGAGGCATCCAGTCTGCTGATCTTTTTGGGTCGGGAACACGGAACTTTTCCGTTCAAAACAGGATTTCCATTTTCACAGGTTTTACTGTCTATTTACAAATAATAATAAAGCGGATTGGGAAAATAGAGAAAACTGAACTCAAATACCTATGAACCGTACCGCTCCATCAAAAAGGAAAAAGAAAAAAAAAAGTGAGTCACCGAAGCAATGCTTTTTGTAGTACTACGGAAAATTAAAAGTCTTTGCTCTACTTGTTTTTCGAAAGGAGAGAACATTGGAGAACAAGTGTTTTCTGACAAAAGTACTATTTACTTAAAAAGGGGATATAAGTCTTTGACCTGCGGGGAAAAGTGAGTGTTTCCTATTGTGGAAAAGGGGGGGAAAAAACATCTTATTGAAAAGAAAATGCGAAATGAGAGGACTTTAAATTTTTTAACTAATAGTCAGTAACGGGTCATCCAAAGATTTCGTTCAGTTCAGAAAATACGCCGTTTTCCTGCTTTTTATTTACTTTCTTCTATCTTTACAAAAAGAAAGTATTGGATTCGTGAAAATTTTCGAATTCCGGTTTTCGACGGATTGACACGTTTTAGAATGTCCTGAACACGATTGGATGTTTTTTAGAAAATGTCTGTCTGTCACTCTGAGTCTGTATGTGACAAAACTTTTGTGGGCGCTCTATCTCAAGAACGAATGCACGGAATTTCAAACTTTAGATTAAGTTAGACCTCGATATAAACGGGTCGTGATTAGTTTTTGGCGAAAATCGCCCCACAGGTGGCGCTGTTAGGCTGCATTTTTCACGACTTCTGCAATAGCTCTATCTCAAGAAGTACTGCACGGATTTTCATAAAACTTCAGATTCAGTTAGAAAGAAGTTGTCACAGTTGTTGCTGATTAGATTTTGGTGTCAATCATCTAACCGGTGCTGCTGCTATGCTGCAAGACGTATTCACATGTATGAGAAAGTTTTGGCATTGCCACATCCAGAGCCCGATTATCACAGGGGCACGTGCCCCGACCTGACATTTTCAGGGGGCCGCAAAATGTACTTTGTGCACTCTCTGAAAATAAGAATTAATACAAATCTCCATTTGTAGTTCATAGAAAAAAAAAATGTATTTTTTCCCATTCATGTAAACAATACTATCTCAGTATTTTTCACTAACGACAACGAACTGGAATGTAAACGTCAAAATTCCGAGAAGAACGGATACGACATCTAACACGCTTTATTCAGCCTTATAGGTTTAGAGTTTTACTCACTCTAAAGGCCCTATAGAGTGCAGGAGATTTTGCCTTCCTATATTTTTTATACATTTTTACATGTGTCTGTAATATAGTGTTTTTTCGTAAAGTTGTGGTTTAAATTGTAAACTACACATAAAGCTGTTTATTCAGATTATAATGCATGAATATTTTAGAGAAAAGAGGACCCCAATAGGGCCTGTGTGCCCCGGGAAAAACATAGAGTTAATCAGGCTCTGGCCACATCCGACTAGTTTTTTCTCGCATCCAACGTGTAGATTTGACAAGTTTTTGCCGAAGAAAGCTAAAACCATGGAAACAAACGTCCAGGCAAAAATGTTTGTTTTAAAATGTGGCGTCTATGTTTTAGTGACGCAAATGTGGCTTTCATTTTAACTCTAGCAAACTCAGACTATCATTCAAACAGTAAACTATTAAATGTTTTAAGTAAAATTTAGTTTATATTATGGATGCGGAAGATGGGAAAGAGGAGAATCAATAATTGTGTTTAACAATCAATACTAAAATGTTGTGTCCCAGACTCTCCTAAGAGGAATGCAAACAAAGCATCCATTTTTGCAGGGAATTGGGGGGGGGGAGGGTGGTGGTTGGGGGGGGGGGTGTTCTCCTGTAACGCTCCTGCCAGTGACACCCATCCATAGAAAACGGGCGAGCCTGGTGCCAGAGGCAATGCAACCGAGATCCGCGTTTCTAAAATTTCCACAGGCTAAACTAAAGAACTCTCCCCATACGTTAAACAATGAATACCTGCGCAACAGCTTTGTAAAAGAACGGGCAATTATCAAAATGGGAATCAAAGCAAAAGATTCATAAGTAGGAAGAGACGAAATGTTTTCTACTTTTCGAATCCTATTACAGCCCTTTATTCATTTATTTTTAACCATAACTGCTATTCCTTTTTTTTTCCGAGTAAAACCTGTTTTGAAGCAGAAATTTTACTTAATAAATTAAACCGAATTTTATTGTTCTATGGTTTTGTCGATCGAGCTGCTTCCAATAACAGACCCGGTGTCATTGCGAAAGGGTTGAAAAGTATATATATGATTTGTCCCGGATAGCTTAGTATGAAAAACATTGGTTTAAGAGAAGGTCTTGGGTTCGAATCCCGTTCTGGGCATTTTTTTACTCAGTTGGAAAAATGACACCTCGTATAAATTTTCTGGGTTTATTAAGTTTTGAAAACGACACCAGAAGACGGTCAGCTATGTTTCATTTATTTTAAACACTTAAATACTGGGTGGTCATAATACTGCTATTTAACCTTTTAACGAACGAACGCCGACTTATTCACAACACATTTTAATTGTCCAAATAGGTTGTTTCCTTATCTAATCTCAAAACTTCAGCAATTAAAGGATGCAAAAAGAGAATTTGTGTTGGAAAGGATGCCAAATGGTTAAAATGGACCAAAATTCTTTTTAACCAAAAACATTTTCAAAGATTTGGAGAGTGCGGTCCTACTCTTCCCCTCTCAGTTTCCCATATCCCCTCCCCACTGCCAAAAAAAAAAAAGAACAAACTACATCACCAGAAAGCTAACGATTAAAGTATTATTATAACAACTTCGTAGTCCATTGTTTTCAAAAGAAATTCATTAGTATTGACATTTTCCTCTTACCGAGGTAAGTTAAAAAAAACCATTTAAGATGACCCGCTGGGGACATTTTTCTTTTATGCATCTTATAACATACTTAGATAAGCAAAGGGAAAGTTTGCAAACAAATATTCCCGTTCACCCATTCACCATTTTTTCTACTAGTATTTTTCTTAAAAGTTGTGACCCTTTTCCTTGCGATGGCCTGTATACAGATGGAAACAGTAACTGGTACAAAATTTATGTATACACAGTAGGTATGAAGTTTCGAATAGTCGCTTCAGCCTAATTCATAAACATTTTTTTATGGATAAATAGAAGAGCCTCCCCCAACCCCAAGAAGGATGCTTGTCCCAGAGCCAGTCTCAGTCGGGTCCTGACCACACATTCCTAAAGATAATCATAACTTTGTTTAGCAAATTTTTCTATTCTAAAATAACCGTCATGGGCGGCCTGCCCTCGCATTAATGTGGGTATCATTTCTCTCCCCTTCCTCCCCCCCCCCCCAGTCTATATTCATGTGTATATATTTCGATTTTTGCCATGAACCTTCCAGCAGCGGGTAACGCTCCTATCGCGTATTCTATTACAATTCCGCGGGGCACGCTATTTCCGCGTTCCAGTGTTGACAGCGGGCTACATTTTTTAAATCCAGATTGCTGGATTCCCACCCCTTTTTAAAAAGCGCATAATCCGGCTTATTCTCGCATTATTTAATCTATAATTAAATAAAGTGACTATTTCAACTTCAAAAAGGTGGTGGGAATAAAACAATCTGAATTTTAAAAAAGCAACCCACTTGCAACACTTACAAATAGGACGCGGTTTTATCCAAGAAAATGAAAAAGTCCCCCGCGGATTTGGGGGGGGGGGGGGGTGTTAAAGTGATTTTACAAGATACTGTAACAAAAACTTGTTCGATTTGTAAGCTGTGATACTGATTCATGAAATGGTTCATTTGCAATTTCCTTATGCTTATTTATTTTAATTTTATTGATTTAAGTGTAATAAGATAGATTATGCTAGTTAATATTAAGAAAACATAACTGGTTTAATAATTTGGGATACCAACCAGTCTTAGTAACCATTCAATATCTTAAGCAGGGAATAAATATATGATTTACATTTTTTTAACTGATTTTAATTTTTTTTAAACCTTAATTTTATTATTACAAATTTTTTTAAAAATATTTTTCTTTAATTAAAACATTTTTCTTTATGCTTCCTAATTAAAAATGTTTTTCACTAAAATAAATATCATTAAATATATCATAAAAATCTTATTTTAATTTTTGAAAACTTTTCGTTTAAATGAAAGAAATTTTTCAAGTACACGAGTAAAATAAGAAAAAGGGTAATTAAAAATTTCTTAATGTTTTTATTAAAAAAAAAATAAATAAAAAATAAATCAAAAAAACCTTATTTAAATTAAATAAAACTTTTATAATTATATTTTAAATACAAGTCTCTTTTAATTAAAACATTTTAATAATTTTTTTAATTAAAAAAAATACTTTTTTAATTTTTTATTGTAACACATTAGGCTTTGGCTTTCTCAAATCTGAGCAGAATGCTTTTAGGATGTAAACATTTTTTTTTCTCGAAAAACATATAACTAGTACTCGATTTATGTGACAAAATGTTTGGTTTTATGAATAAAAACTCGTTTAAATTGTTATCTTTAATTAGAAAAAAAAAAAAGTTTTGAAATAGGTTCTTTAAACTGTATATGCAAAGCTTCGAAGTAGGCGGAGCTTCTGTACACAGGAGGAGTTTTAAAGCAAAAGCCTATTTCCAATCCTATTTTATTATTTTGGTTGAATTATTTGTTTTTTCAAATAAAAAAATTTCTTTATATCTAATAGAAATATTTTTGCAGTGGATTTGGATTTTTTAAAGATAATCCAAAATTCACAAAACCTTTTGGTTGGTCTCGACTTTCTATAAAAATATAAAAATTGAGAAACTGCTCTAACAATCGTGATGTGTTTCTAAAAAAAAAAAAAAAAAAAAAAAAAAAAAAGGTTGCCAACAAGTTAAATGAGTTGCTTTATGTGTTGGCATAATCAGGACCTGCTTAAAGCATGGACCAACTGGGCTGTGGCCGATTTTCCCAAATCTGATATATTCAAATTTTTAAATCTGATATTTTAAATCTATTTCGACTATGTACTGGTTATAATCTATATTTTATACTTTTAGCATTAGATAACACTAAGACCCATGTCAGACGGGCGTCTTTTTTGCTTAGGCCATTCACCATTAATATAGCACTGTGAATGGATAAGCAAAAAAGACGTCCGTCTGACATGGGTCTAAAAATAAAACCAAACCAACCTGATTTTGGCACAGGAGAATGACTGGGAGCCCCGCAGAGTATAGTACACAATAATGTTCTTTCAAGTTTCGGGAGACGACCAAAGCAGGGTCCCTGACGGGTGTGGGTACCAATAAATTGCCATGTCCGGCTTGAGACTGCATTTTCAGGTCACTTGTGTTTGGAGATTCTGTCATTTGAAATAGCATAGTGCAGGTCCACTACCCACTCGAGACTTGGGAAGCTTTGGGACATTTTTGCTTTCATTTTTCTACTCCATAGCCCCGACATCCCTTTTGTAGTTACCCGGGGTATGCACGACTCATTTTCCTAGTTTTTTTCCCTATTCTATCTTTTCCTATATTTTATGTTCTCTGATGTTTTGTCCGCTGGCTTGAATCTGCGAGGTAGAATTTCATAGGGATCTTCAATTCAAGATGATAGCCCCATAGCAGTAACTGTGCTGCAGATTATTTTAGACCTTTGCAGATTAATCTACCAGCTTAAAAATAAATACTGAGCTTAAAAAATTTACTTTGTTTTAAGAGTTATTGTGTTTCTTATTAATTTTCTTTGTAAAATGCAAATGTTGCTTATTTTGTGGGTTACTGTAAGTATTTATGATAGTTACTTGGTTCAGTATTGTTGGGTCGCAGATATATTTTGGTTTGCTGCAGATGGATACCAAAAATTCTGCTACTGGGGATGATAATAACAGTAATCCCATGGTGGGGGTCCCTCACAAGTCTCATGGAGCGATTTGCTCCTATGAGCTGCCATGATAAGGAGTCTATGATGTTACAGCCTAGCTATGGGACCAGACATGTTTCAGACCCCCTCAGTATATTGAGTTGGATTCTATTGCAGTGCCTGAAGACCGTGGTAATGCACTGTGTGTGATGACCACATACAGGCTGTACTAGTGTACTGGTCATGTATACTTCACAAAGTCCAATTCTAATGCACAGAAAATGTTTAATTTTTTTGTGACAGTGTAAAATTCGGTCCCCAGACAGGAGTTGGAAATAGCACACTACAGTAGTCGCTACTTTTTCTAGTAGTTTGCAGTTTTACATTTTGAACAATGTAGTGTATCGAGTAGCGAGATACAAAAAAATATACAGTGTGTAGCAACAGGGTTGTTTGGTTTAAACCATACTGGTTTAAACCAAATGGTTTTTTTAAAAAAACCATGCTGGTTTTTTTTCATGTGATTTTTTTCTCTTTTTCCCTAATGTTTTCTTTTCTTTTACACATTATTCAAAAATGCAAAATCCAAGTTATACAGAAGCTACAAGCAAAGCTTTAGAAAAATGATGAATTAATAAATTTGTAAAGGTGACAAACATTTTTAATCAATCAAACTTTTCTTATAAGCTTTAAATCTACACAGCAGATTAACTAATTTTTCTAACATTAGCTGGGAAGAAAAAAACAAGTAGTTAGTTATTTTTCTTCTTCTTTTTTTTTAAACTTTTATTTTTAAAAATAGCCAAAATGGCAGAATACACTGAGCTAAAAATACACTTTTACTACTTTAGATTGCTTGGTTAGTTAAGATCTACTAAGAATTACATATGCCTCAATCATGACATAATCATAAGTAATTCTAGCCATTGGTTACTTTTTGTTCTATATGCTAATGAATGATTGGCTGCGAGTTTTCTTTATTGTATCATGGCTATTAGATTTAGTAAGCTTTTGTTTTTCTTGCATTCCTACATTGGGATTGGGGGTTTTGCATTATGATTTTATTCTGTTACTAGCAGGATTGGCACGGTTTAAATCAATTGGTTACTAACCAACTGGTTTTTTAGAAAAGATCTAATATAATATTTTCTCATTTTTGTAATTTAAGTGTTTCAAATTATTGGATATAAATAATTTCTACTGTTAACAGTCTTATTCCAGCAGTCACCTTGAGACATAGTGAGTCTAGGTTATATTTGTATGCATGTAGAATGCAAATTGCATGTGTTGATGAACATATCTGAAGCTCTAAAGATAAAATTTAAAACATGTGAATGTAGCAAAAATAAAATAGATTAAAAACATTCAATATTTTGAATAAAATATTTTCCTTTGAGAAAACGCAGATTATTTACAATTAATAACATAAAATGCCCTTTAAGATTTCAGTCAAGCTGCAAAAGAAAGTCTTCTTGATTGGGGAGATTATTTTTTAAGGCTGTTTTCAACAGCTCAAGTGCAAAATGCTTTGACACATTTACAAATTCATTTTTTAACGGAAAGATAAAATTGGAAGGCCTGACTGGAAGCGATTTGGAATCGAACTGTGTTCTCCATTTTTGATAAATAAATTACCTATTGAGTTATAAGCAATTTTGATCACGTGACAAAGATGTCTTTAACCTTCCTTGAGTAGTTATTTTTCTTTCGCACGGAAATTCGGTTCAAAACGCCAACTTTGACACTATTTTCTGAAAGATCTATTGCGTTTTGCAAAAAATAAATAAAAATAAAAAACGGAGAACAAAATTCCATTACATAGTTTCTGAACAACAGCACCTGCTAGTTTCATGCATTTCTGAACAAAAATAAATTAAAACTTATGTCATAAAGGAAAAATTGGGTGCTAGCGAAGCACCTGTTTACTTTCAACAAAATATTCAATAAAATATTTAAATCGTCTATTGCATAATCGAATCCACTATTTAGATCTGACAAAAAAAAAGGGTAAAAATCGAGATAAGGTTCGCGTGAGACATAACAGAAAAAAGTCTCATAAAAATACGCAAAAATATACATTATTAATTTTTAGTTCAGACATATAAAAGTAATACATATTAAAAAATCCTGTGTATTAAGCCTGATGGCTGTTTAAATGTTTTAGTAGGTGACAACTTTTATAAATCTACTTTCCATTTTAAGATAAATGTTTTCAGTAGTCTAAAAAGCTGGTAAATAGGTATATCTATTTATTTTACTGTTGCCTTTTTTTTAAAACATGGCAGTTTCTGAGGAGAAGTGTCAAATGACAATACACAATACTTCTTGAAACGTGTAAAGACCCTACTGCTAAATTCACATCATTCCAGGAATTCTTTATAAAAAGCTTTACTTTCAATAAAAGATAATTGTTCATGTAGAAACATTGTCTAACAGAAAAATCAGATATCTCGGATTGCAAATATTTCAAAGGCATTATTTTGAATAGCCATGGAAAAGTACATTATATTTATGAAACTACACCCTATATTTATTTATAGTACTAGTAATCAAAAGATTTTTTATTAAGATTTTCAAGGTATCAATGTTTCACTATGTAGAGCATTTTATTCATGGAACATAAGACATAGCTTTTACTAAAAATATTTAAATTTTAAATAATTTCAATTTTCTATACAAATGATTGTAATTATTTAATTTAAATCATTTTTAAATGAAGTTATATTACTTATATATCCAACAATGTTTATTTTTATCAATAAATATGCATGTATATGTAATAGGAAAATATATTTTTAAAAAAAACCTGGTTTAAACAAAAAAAAAAAAATGGGTTTTTGGGGTTTTTTTTAAAAAAAACCCTGTGTAGCAAGTAATGATGCTACTTTAGGTAGGGGGGGGGGGGGGATGTGCCATTCTACAAAGCATATGGCCATAAATTGCTTCTTTTGTGCAAACTTTGTTCTGCTTAATAATTTGTGAATTTCAGCAGCAAATTTCAATTGCAGAGTAGAGCAGTGCATGGAGTCATAGATTTTTCCCATTGACACTTACTGCTAAAATCAAGTATGTATATATTAACTAGGGATTGACCGAAGCAGCAATTTTGCCGAATACCGAATACCGAAGCTTCGGTCGAAGTGTACACCGAATATTCGGTATTCGGCAACCGAATACTTGAAAATGTTTAATAAGCATTTTTGCATATACTAGCTTTTTTAATGAACTTTAATTGAAATGAAATTCTCAATAATTTAATGCAGTTACATTTTTATTCTTAAATCTAATTAACAAAAAATTTAATGACTTCTTTCCACTCACAAATTTATTAACCCATCACTTATTTTTTATTATTTTATCGCTAGTCAATACCCAAAAATAACCTATGAAAGTATTAAACTATGCAGGCTATTATTAAGGATAAGGACTGCCAGAAAAACAAAAGTTCATTCAAATAAAAAGAAACAATGTTGTTATTAAGCTGATTTACTGATTGTCTAATTATAAACATATTGAATAGGAATGTTCTCAAAATACAAAAGGTATCATATCAATTTGTACATTTAACTATTTTCTATCAAATTATTGATAGATATTTATTTTTTGATTAATATTTTAACGCTGTGGTGATGAAGATTACAAATTTGAGCGATTTTGATATAACAGTTATAAAAGCTATAGGATAAGCATTGGGGTATACTTATTGGATGTGTGTATTTTCTTTAATAACCTTAGATATACAGATATGAACTCTAATATACTTATTTGATGTGTATATTAAAGAAAATACATATTAAATAAATTTAAATTAAAAAAACTAATGTAGAAGTAATTAAAATTAAATGATACGGGAAAGATGTGCATCTTCCTTACTTTTTTTTTCTTCTCTAGTTGGCAATTGTTTTGATTTCACCCCTATGTAGACTATTTGAGGAAGGAAAAAGTTTTTTAAAAATAAAAAATGGCCTTTGATTTGTTTTTTGTAGTGCAAGCTGAATTCTGAACTCATGCACATAATATTAAAACTCATTGTTTGGCCTATTCTACTGCTAAGTAAAAGAGAATTCTTCTAATTCTAAAAAAATACTCATCTGCAATTATTCGGCCGAATACTTAAAAGTATTCGGCCGGAGCCGAATATTCGGTTTACATGCCGAACCACCGAATACCGAATCAACTATTCGGTATTCGGTCAATCCCTAATATTAACCCACCGAAGGAATTAATTTTCTAGATGCAACACTTGTCTATTGACTCTTTATTAGCCCTTATTTTTTAATGTCGGATTTCTTGTTATTTGGAACTGCTTTATTTAAAGATTTATTTATTTTTTGCATTTAGAGTTGTTTTTCTGTAATTTTCTACTTTATAAAATTAGATAACTCAATATAACTCTCAATACAACTCAATAGCGTTAACATATTAAGAGAAAATCGGAGAGTTAAGTAAACAAATCTATTGGTAAATACATGCCAACAGTAATTTTATATCCCATATTAAAATAATGACTAAGAATAGTAAATAAAATTTAAGGCAGTGTATGATTGTGCATATGTTATTTACAAGAGTAGCCAGCCCCTCATTATATTATTCATGCACAGACAATCACCTCATCGAGTTCATGGCTGAAATTCCAGAATAAGTTAAAACTCTATTCCCATATTAAAATGTAATCGGTCTGCCAAGTCTTATCTGGGTGGAAAACACCTGAAAACCTGATCGATTTTTGATGTGAACTTGTAGGTTTACCATTGTGTTTTCTTGCTCGCAGTCCTCCCTGTTTTCATACCTTTGAGTGCAGGAAAACATAACGGTAAACCTACAAGTCCACCACTGTTTTCCACCAAGATAGACCGATTGAGTTTTAAAATGTCAATCGAGCCCAGTAGCAGACACTGTCCAGCACGGCAGCGGGCACTGCAGATTATTTTAAACCTTGCAGATTAATCCACCAGCTTAAAAAGAAAAGCTTAGCTTAAAAAAAAAAAGCTGAAATTTACTTTAAGTCTCTAGAGTTGTGGTCTCTGTTTCATAATTTTATTTTTCTTTATAAAGGCAATTTTTTCTTATTTTATGGGATATTGTTGTTTTAGTAGGCTTAGTCTAGCACTGTTGGGTCGCAGATCAATTTTAGTATGGTGCACAGAAGATTCTGCTTCTGGGCAATCGAATTTTAATTCATTCTTGAATTTCAGCCGTTAACTTGATGAGGTGGATTGTCTGTGCTGCCATCTCCTGGTCATAGCTTTGATTTTGTGTCTCCTGATAAAATAAGCTATTGTTTAATCGCATTTCTACTTTCCAAACACATACAGTGTGTAAGGAAAGTATTGTAATTATGATAAAGATATGATTACGGAAATATTCGATGGAGATTGTGGTCTTCTATACAGAAGTGCGCAGGAAGCCATTTAACGATTTAACAGCAAAAAATATAAATTTAATGACATAGCAAATGTTACAGCATAAACAAATTACAATAAATAAGTTATGTGACATAAATTGTCAGGTATCTCGAAAACAGCTGATTTGAGAAGGGTAGCTCCACTGAGTTTTTTATCCCCTATGACGAGATCTTTCCAACGATACCACTCTCGTCAAAATCGACATGTAACACTTCTTGCACTTCCCTAGTTAGTCATGTTGCTGGAAAAGATTGCGTCTGGTCAGTTTTTTTTTTGGTAAAAGCATTTTTGCTTGCTCCTCATTTTCTCTTATGTCGTACCACAGCCAAACTCGATCGCCTGCCTTTTACGGCCGTAAAAAAAAAGTTGAAATCCCCTTGTTTTCTAGGAATCGGAGTTTCTCTTCAGAGAATTGTAGAGGGCGCTTTTACCTACTATGTCTAATGAAGAATCTGCCTTGCACGCTTGCGTTTTCTTAGGTTAACTTAACTAAAATTACAATTTTTTATTTTTTTTTATTTATTTATTTTTTTTATTTTTTTTTGTAAAAAACGGCTTATTGCTGTGTTCCATATTACACTTACGATTCGCTAAAAAAATTCCTGAAATTTCTTTTCATGAATTTTTTTCACATTTGGAGCACAAACTGTTGAAAGAAGAAATAAAGACTTGTTGATTCTTTAAAGTAATGAAACCTGAAAAAAATATTATTTATTTATTGTTAGTTTTTTGTTTCCCCATATTTTGTGACCAGCACCTACAATATTTAAATTTACTGAAAATTGTTCACAATGTACACATATCTATATTTTTCTAAATTAAGAATCGTGCAAATATCCATTTTTTTTTTTAAGAAAAGAAAAAAAATCGATATATGATTGCTGGATATTGCTGAAAAGACCTGCTTATTTTTTTATATTATAAAACATGTAAATATATTTTTATTTTTATCGTACACTTTTATATGATGGCCATCCAGAATTAGAATATTTAATTTTATGTGATTTTGTAATTTTTCTATATGCTTGTATAGTTAAGATTAATGGTATAACCATATAAAGGTTCAATTTAATGAAAATCGTTCGCAATGTACTGATATATATATTTTTTCTAAATAATTATGTAAATATCCATGTTTTGAAAAAAAAATTTATATGAGTTGATTGCCGGTTATTGGCAAAAAGAGTTGGTTCTTTTGTTGATATTATGAAACATGCAAATATTCTTTTAATTGTATCATAGTTTTATACCATCAGTGTCCAGAATTAGAATATTTAATTTTATATGTAATTTTGTTATTTTTCTACATGCTTGAATATTTCAGATCAACACATAATGGCCAAATTTATTGAAAATTGTTCGCAGTGTACATATACCTACATATTTTTTAATTAATTAAGAATCGTGCAAAAATAATCAAAGTTCTGAAAAAAATATTTCGTTATGAGTTGGTTGCTGGATACTGGCGAACTTGCTTATTCTCTTAATATTGTGTAAATATTTTTTTATTATAGTTTTTAATGTATTTATAATATAAGTGCCTGAAATTTAAACATTTGATTTTATAATTTTCCCTGTTTTCTATTTTTTTTTTTTTTCTAAAAATTATAGAAACCTATAATTATTATTTTTCTATTTCCCTGTACACTTCATTTTCAGTACCTCTAATGTTTACTATTATCCAAAGTTGTCCGCAATCAACTCTATATAAGCATATTTTACATAAGAAGTCTGGTGCAAAAAATAATTGAATGGTGAGAATAATTTGATTTTTTGAAAAAGTTTTGATTGATTTTCTTAATATTTTGAAACTAGTAAATAATATTTAAATTTTTTTTAATTTGCCATTTAATTTAATTTTAAATTTAATTTGTTAAAAAAAACAAATGCAGAAATTTACGTATAATCTTTGTTTTCCGTGTTATTTAATATATTTGTAGTTGTTTATGTTTAATGCATTGTATTTATTTATTTTATCCCCAAATCCTTCAGTTTTCCTGTTTGCAGTATAAAAAACACCGAGGCAAAATATCTGTATATTATCTATACCTTTTATAATGCATATCAGAGAATTTTTTGTATTTTTATGTATGAAAGTAACTGTAATAAGCATTATTTACAGCAGAGAAAATACAATTTACAGTAGGTATTCGCGCCATTTGGCGACGACTGTAGTCTTTAACGATTCCGAAACTAAGGGATATTGTGAAAGCTGTATAAGGCAGGCGATCGAGTTTGGCCATGGTCGTACTTAAGAGCCTACACTAGTCACGCGGAGAAACTTGAACACTAATGTTAAACCTATGGACAGATTTCTCGCTGGCATTTTAATATTTTTAAATGATGTTTTTGCATAGGATACGTGAGGTTGATTTGTGTTTGTCTACTTTTCCAAATTTAGTAAGTTTTTTAATATGACAGTTTCAGAATTGGTTACAAAAGTGAAAGCATCTGCATATTTAAGAAACTGCAACCAAAATTGAAAAAGTACAAACTCGCAACATAGATATCGACTTCAGGTATCGAATGAAAAAAAAAAAAAAAACATTTAAAAATATTAAAATGGGAGTGAGAAATGTGTAAAGAATGCTCCCATAGGATTAATATTAGTTTGAGCGTTTCTTCCCATGCCTGTAGCCAGGATTTTCTTTTGGAGGGGGCCTTAATCTTGTAATTTTTTCTGATGAAAAAAAAATTTATTTTTTCAATGTTCATTAAGGCTGTTCAACTGCTCTGCTCAACAAGCGCAAAAAGTTTTGACACATTTACAAATTCATTTTTGAACGGAAAGCTATAAAATTGGAAAACCTGACCCTGGAAGCGATTTGGAATCAAACTGTGTTTTCCATTTTTGGATCCATCCATCCATTACCTATTGAGTTAGAAGCGAATTCGATCACATGACACGGCATTTTTCTCCCTTTACTGACTGGATTTTCTTCTTTCAACCGGAAGTTCGGTTTAAAATATGTCAACTTTGACAGTATTTTCTGAAAGATCTATTGCATTTACAAGAAAACGGAAAAAACAGCTCGATGACATAGTTTCTGAATAACAACAACTTCTAGTTTCATGCGTTTCCGAACAAAAATGAATTAAAACTTATGTCAGAAAGTTAACTCTTTGGATTTGAGAATAGTAAAATGGATACTATATCACTGAGGTTACTACAAGGTTCTTACTATAGAATAGGGAGTGTGCACAGAACTCATCGTATACTTACAGGGACACCCAACAGAATTGGGCTATAGAAGAAAATGAGCAATCATGGAAGCCCACAAACAACAATGGCTGGAAGTGTGTTTTCAGTTGTAGTATGAGTTTTTAAATTGAACTATTTTTTTTTAAATATTACTGGGTGTTTATAAATTCTACAGATCCTATACAGGGTTGCACAAAAGTTTTCACGAACATACGTTTATGGGCGGAAATGGCTGACTGGGAATTTTCAACTGTGCTTATGTGTTTAACCTTTAGCATACTATGTAGTATGCATACCTATCTGTAGATCCTATACAAGGCTGAAAAAAAACAAAAAAAAACTAGAAGTGAAAACTTCAACAATTACGTGTGTGTTTGTTTAATCGCCAGGAAATGTAGTGTTTTTTTATTCATTATTATAAACTATTACTACCAAAATTATATTACAATTTTCATTAAATGCGCCATTGTACATGAAAAATAATGCATATAATTTTACATACAAAAATTGCAATCTATTGCTTAAAACATAAATTTACAAAAACATGAAAGTTAATTAATTCCGATCATCAAAACTCGGAGGTACATCCTGTATCCTTAGAATCTTGAAATTTGGTATGAAGGTAGTGTTTGGGATACAATGAAAGGGAAAATTTAAAAAATCCGGAAAATTTGGATAAAAAGTCGAAAAATCAAAAAACCGAGAATTTGGCACAGATATGATATACGAACCAGGTTTGGCGTGATTTTTCAACGTCAATTTGGTGAAAGCCCGTTTTCCAATACCAGTTACAATATATATTTTTAAATTATTTTCTATTGTTTTAAAAAGTAAACAACAATAAATAAACGATAATTTCATTAATAACTATAGAAAACAATTGTACAATTTAAAAAAATAAAATAAAAGTAAATGAACAATTTATTAATAAATAAGCAACAGTAGCCGGGTTACCTTGTAAAATAAAGTAACGCCATTTTGGTGTCAATTAGGTACCCAAGTGCATATCTGACATCTGTGCCCCGTATTTTATATTCCGTAATCGAAATTCCCGCCAATACTGTTGGTCATTGACCAGACCATCAACACGATACAATACAGCGTTATCGGTTTTTTAGTTACACGAAATAGGTAGGTCACGAATACGGTATAATTCATTTTAACTGACGAAAAACAAAATAATAATTTGTTTTACCAAATGTTGTTTTGGTGAATTTAAATATTTCTGCAAGTCAAATAATTCTGCAAGTATGTTAACATTTCTTGATAAATAATTGCGCTTATGCTTTTGCTATATTTAAAACCAATACCATATTATTAGAAATATCGCTATAGTTTGATGCTATAACATACACCATAACGCAAAAATAACATGAATTTTAAAAACAAGAGAGTTTTTCTGCTAAACTTACCCGATATTTGATCGAATAGTTCACTTTTGCAGCCAACTATTGACATAAATAACAACTGTTGAATAAAGATAATTTTATTTTGCTAGAGCAAGGTAGTTTTATTTTAGCAAGAGTCACGAGACTTGGCTAATTTTTACATGAGATGTTTTTGATGTGATTTCCTTTTTCTTTTTTCTAACTCTTGTATGTGTATTTCGTGAACCAATAGCGCACAGGCAAGCATGCGGCGCGCTTGCCTGTAAATTGTTGTTATTGATTAAGTAATCAATAACAATTAATTGCCCGCCCTCCTCATACCGAACTATGCACAATACATGTACATACTTATATACAGAGGTGTCGGTTACAATAACAGTATCACGAGTTCAATGGTTTTTCCCATCTCAAAAAATGACAAACGTGCCCAAAGAAGCTTTCACTTCAATAATGAAAGTATCAAGTATTTGTCTTTAACAATAAACACAACAGCGTTCTGCAACGAAAATGTAAATTTTGTGTTTGTTCCTGTGTGAACGCCGGGAGAAAAAGTGAGTTTCAGCTGCGTTCTTCTTTTGCAGATTGAGCAGAAGAGGGAAAAGTTCCTGTCATTCACCGCTTGGCGCACTAGTGTCTATGTGCCAAAATGCTAGCATGTCGGTTGCGTAACAGTGTCTCCAAATCAGTGGTTTTTCTCCATCTCAACGCGCCTAAAGAAGTTTTCACTTCAAAAATTGCATATTTTAACGACTCTTCATGGCCATAGCAGAAATCGGGTTTCCAAATGGTTCATTGAGACGTCGTCTTTCACCTCAGTAAACTGTGAAGTTTTGTTATAGCATTCTGAATGTGTTGGAAAGTGTTTCAGAATCTATGCCAGAGATGGTGAACCTACGGCACGCATGTCATAAGTGGCATGCTGCACATTATTTTTGGCACGCCATAGGTTCAGGTTCTACATCAAAACATAGTAGAATTTCACAAGATGCATATTAATTACTCTAGACGTCGTCCCTGTTTATCTGAATTCGATTAGTTCGATTGCCATTGTCATACAGATTGAAGAAACTGGATTATAAGAATTGGAGAGGATTAGATATATTATACAGATATATTAATTAGGATGGAAACATTCTTGCATCCATTTGGAGAGATTAAGTTATAAATGTTAAAAGAGAAATTAGAAAGGATATAATATTTGAGGAGAGGTTGGCACATAAGTGTATAAAAAATAGAGCTATTTAAACAGGGAATAAAAAAAAAATCTCTAAATAAAATTTTTAAAATCTTGTCGCTAAGCTTCATCCATATGCTATTCATAAACAGGGTTGTATCAGTTTTAACCATGGGGGTTTAAACCGTCCTGGTCAAAATCAATTTTGACCACTGAAATTCACTAATTTAATTTATTTACTACTAATCAAATATGTTATATTAGCCTATGTTAAAACTACGTTAACATTTGTTAAAAATGTCATAATATAAGTAACATAACACCAGCAAATACCAAATTAAAAAAGTCATAACAATAACATAACACCAAGATACAACCAACACAAATGTTTTTATTATTTTTTTTTACACAAGCTCTTTTATGTTTTTTGTGAAATTTGTGTTCAATTTAAAAAATGATTACAAGTAACGAGTTTTGCTGTTGTCTCTAAACAATTTTTGGCCAATGTCTGCGTGTCCGGAATACGACTGTTGGGAATCGATTTGGGAATACGATTTGGGGGTATTCCACCAAAATTTAATAAATAATATTAGGCAAGATTCCCATCCTAAAAGTTGGGGGGGGGGGGGTAAAGCTGTACCAATCAAATTCTTCATTAATGATTTTGAATACTACTAAGTTAAATTTTGTGATGGAAGTAATAAGTAGCAACAATAATGGAAGTTTCGAAAAAGCAGTAGTTTTGCGTTAGCCGGGCGCCAGTGGTAATATGCCAGGTAAATATACATATATATTTATATATACATGTATGTATATACACATATATAAAAATATATGTGTGTGTAAATTACAATATATGTCTATGTATATATATGTATATTTACATATATACGTATGTATAAAAATATGTATATATAACACTGGCGCCCGGCTAACCAGAAAAGCTTATAAAATTATGAGGGAAAAAATTATCAAAATTAGTTTTTAATATTACATCACCATTGTTTATCCGTCTGCAGATACAGCGTGGTAACATGCCCATTAATGCCCACTTTTTTATGGTAGAATCTCATATCTTAAAAATAGCTTATCACTTCAAGGGCTGTAGATAAGAGATCCCAGGTCTTTATTATTTTTTCTCAAAATACGCGTAAAAGCAGAGAAATAGCAGTATAGCAGTTAACTTTTTTAGAAAAACTAAACTGATTTATCCAAAAAATAATTAAAAATAGAATATGTACATCATGTACAATACCTTTTGGTACTTTTCCAGTATAGGGACCTTGTGTTTTTTAAAGCTTGGCACAATTTGCACCTCAGAAAGATTGTTTGCCAAATGATGAAAACAAACAACTGAATGAACTTTTATGTTTGTTTATATATGTATATAGGGTAGATGTGCCAGTAATATACACCCTTAAGGAATTTCTTTAAAAATTGTTTTTTAATTAATAGTTATAATTACTATATTCCAGTTTTTCAATATTATATTAATCTATCAACACTATTTAACAATTCTAATAGTCTCATTTCCCAACATAAATCAAAATTTAATTTAAAACAGAAATATATCAAAACACCTAACATGCCAGTAATAGACACCCTGTGTCCCAGTAATGGGCACTCCATAAAAAGTAATAAATATAGCTGTTTTTATGACTGTATTTAGAATCAAACCAGGATTTAATGAAAGCGTACTAATGAAACAAAATAGTTAATTTCAAATAAATTTAACAATTAGGATACCAGTAATTAATAAAATATTTGCGTACTACAGTAGAACCTTGATTATCCGAAGTCATTGGACCGACCCTCTTTCGGAAAATCGAGAATGCTTCCATTTTAAGACTAAGGAGAAATAGATGCACTATTTCGTGTTATGGTAACAAGTGCTTCATAAAAATAAAGCAATAGCAAAGTAGAAATAAGAATAAATTACCTCAATTTTAATTTTGAAATTAAATACCTTTTACATACATCACAAGGGTTTGAAACAATGTTTTGTTTATCGCAGTTTCGATTGCCTTTGCTTTGAAGCTCTATCACGGAGTTTTTTAAAGTTATTAATTCGCCAGTCTCACAGTCTTCCTGCTGCTCCAGCCATGCCAAACCTTTTGCAAAACATTCAAAAGCTTCAGAATGGCTAATGTTTGTTTTCTTCATTCCACTCTGCAGTTTAAGAGAGCTTAACTTAAATTCAAAGGAACTCTAAGAAAGCGGATCGAAAATATTTATATGTACTCTTACTTTGGAAAGGACCGAATGCACACAAGGAATATAATTTAAAAAACACTTTTAAAATGGATTTTGCACACAAGGAATGTGATAGTTAAAAAAAAAAAAAAAACTTTAAAAATGGATTTTGGTTAATCGAGAGTTTCGGATAAAAGAGGTTCCACTTGATTATCCTGTCGGCCCAAAAACTATAAGATTAAATGCCAATAATGGCTCTATACACAAATTTTTCACTTTGGGGCATGCATTTTTTTTTTTTTTTAAAGGGATTTCAAAAGCATAAAAAAGTCTGAACTAACTTTTAGCATACTCTGCAGTGGTAGAATTGACATAAAAAAGTCACAGGTCACAAGGACCAGTAAGCATAAGAATTTACTGGTCCGCAGTCATCATCATTGGCCTGCTACATAAAAATCTATTAAGTCCCTTTAATCCTTTGAGTTACACCCCCCCCCCCCCCCTCCTAGAATATAAACCAAACTTCCTTTGCAGTTATCCAAAATTTTTAGCATAATGAAATGCAACATTATAATTTGCTAATAATTAAACAGTATATAAAGAAAAACTGTTAAATTATTTATTAATTAAATATTTTATTTCAGATTAATTATTTCAATTGACTAATGTTTAATGGTTTTTTTTTTTTTCTTAAATAAAATAAAATTGTGATTTGTGTTTGCGGTTTTCTCAGGGACAGGAAAGTTTACATTTACTTGTCAGAGAGGGGGGAGGAGGGGGGAGTTACTGGTCCTGTGGATCACTCATTTTTCAAATTAGGGGTCCAGTTGAATTTTTGGTGGTCTCGGACCAGCAGACCACCAAGGATTTTGAATGCTACTCTTTAGTATGGATACCTATCTGTACATCCTATACTGGGCTGCAAAAAAATCGTCTATTTTAACGACTCTTCAAGGTCATAGCAGAAATCATGTTTTCAAATGCATTATGCATTTTCCAAATGACTCATTGAGAAGTTCTCTTTCACCTTAGTAAACTGTGACATTTTGTTATAGTATTCTGAATGTGTTTCATAATCTATGCTGTACACATGATTTTTTGTTCTTGTTTTTTACTGTAAATTGTTTAGATAAGTTAAATAATTATGAAAATGTCTTACTTTCTTGGGAAAATGCTTTAAAATTAATGTACAGTAGACTCCCTCAAATCTGTAACCCTAAAATCTGAACATCATTACAGATGTAAACAATGAAACTTTCAGTTCAGATATAGGGACAAAATTAGATTTTTTTAGCTTTATATCATTCCATATGCGTTTTAATATGTAATTCTCGATAATGTGACTGAACGCGTGGTTTTTCATGAAGGAAGTATAAATTTCTTTGTAAAAAAAAAAATCAAGATACTGCTGATTTCACTGGTAATCACAATCTTTTTACCAAGTATATTTATAAATTATCAAGCTTTTTTGGTTATTAAGACTACCTAAACCTGAAATAAAACTTCCTTACTTTATGATTTTGATGTGAATCAATAGGGTACCTTTATGGGGAAAGTTTCACTAAATAATTCAAGAAAAATGTATCTCATCATTATTATATTTAATGTACATTATTTTTTACTTTTAATAATTTTTTTAATTATCTTACCTTTAATCATTTTAGTTTATTTAATTATTTTAATATTTTACTATATTGCAAGCATTCATTATAATTTTGATTGCATGATTACATTCAAATGACTGTTTAAAAAATGTAAACACAGCAATGACCAGAAAACTGCACAACCTCTGGTCCCAAGCTGTGCGGATTTGAGGAAGCCTACTGTATTCATTAAGTTCTAAATATATTAAAAGGATGTAGTTTCATCTGAAAGACAATCGGGAAATGGGTTAAAAATTCCATCTTTACCTACAAAAATCAGGTTGTGTTCAATAAAAGAGTAAAAATGAAAACAAAATAAAGCTTCCATTTTGTTTTCCAGTGGAATCTCCCCTCCTGAATCCCTATTCATTCTAATTAATTGAGCACGAAATTATTGCAAATATCCTATTTGGAAACGGGGTTTTCTCAACAAAATGGTGCACCTACGCCACCCCCCCCCCCCCCAAAAAAAAAAAATGTGCAACCCTGGTGTGTCTGCAACAACTGTTACCTTTTTGTTGTATTAAAATGACTGTATAAATACAGCAGAAGACCTTTATAACACAAAACCTAAAAATATGAAATTGTTTGTTCTATAGATCCCATTTCACACATCATGAAACTTACATTGTAAACAGGTCTGAAACATATCAACAAACAGTATGCTCATTACTATAGAAACTAGTATACTTTAAAATTCTGGTGCTATTTACATTGGTTTCTGTTTATATTATACTGCGTCAAGTAGATTATCTAAATGTAATAATTTTTTGGTACTTGTTTAGTTATCAAGTCAACCAAATTACTGTCGCCAAATTGTAAGATTAAATGCCAATAATAATTGATTGTAAATGTCACATTCACTTGACAATACGTGTTTACGTCATCAAGTGATTTTTATTTCGACATTTTATTTGTATTTTTATTAATGTTTTACTAATTTATTTGTTCTTTCGTTATTTAAAATAAAATAAAAATTATGTCAATTTGTATAATTTGGCGAAATGGGTCGAACAGGATAACCAACGAGTACCTATTAATCTAATGTTATTATTGTTGTTGCTTTCTATACACAATTTACAGTACTTTTAGGTTAGCTGGACACTGGTGATAAATCGCCTTTGCCATCCTTTGCATTGCAATTGTTTCATTTAAATTATAAACTTTTCACTCATTTCATTTGAAATGACATAACTTTCATCTAAAACACATAACATTAATTTTAAATAGAAAATAATAACAATATTGATAATAAATAATGCCAAAAACCAAACATTTTATTTCAAGATTAAAGCATTGTTTATAATTGACACCAGCAAAAAATAAAAGTTGCTGTTGAGAAAGAAAAAAAAATGCTATTGGCAAGATTTGTGCCCAAGTAACATAAAAGTACACAGTTTACTTCTCTTTGTAGTGTTCATTCTAGGCCATTTTTGAAGGGCGCAGCTGTTGTGGTTTACAAAATGCACCCTGCCCTTTTTCAAAGCAATAAAATGCATCACTAGTTGTACCCAGAGATGTCTAATAAAAATTTTCTCCATTCCAGAGTATTTCTAAATCCGTGTGTCCAAGAACGGAACAGATGTCATATTCGCCCCATATTGGCGCGATTTTTTTCTGTCGCCAATATCATACAGGCAACAGGCAACTTGCGCCAAAGTGTCATTATTTTGTTTGATGTGGTAACCCAGATTATGTTGTTTTTGCTGTTGATGTTTTCGCCAAATTGGCAACCGAAAAAAAATCGCGCCAATATGGGGTGAATATGACATCTGTACCCCAAGAACTTGCAAAAAGATAGAATTTTCTTATTTAACAATAAAGCAGGAAATTATTTAATCATGTTGTAATTTATTTAATTATACTTTTTATTTTTATATCATAAAATCATTCAAAATTATTGTTACTTTATTTATCATATCTAAAAATTATATATTTCCCCTCCTTTTTTTTTTAACTAAATGTAATATATTTTCTCTGGCAATAGTGCCTTTTTTGGTGAATAGTACCCTGCCCCTTTTATTTCTACAGTGAACTCTATTCTTTGTACCATATAAAAATATATAAATGACTTGTTGGTACTAAATAAATTGTATGAATATTCAAAAAAAAAATGCTTGTGTATATTATAGGTTGCCAGAAAATACGCACATAAAAAATTTCTTTTCTCTAGAAAAGGACATTTCTCCATTTTGCCAAATCCCCTATACTGGAAAAGTACCCATTTTACAAGTAGGGGAGGAGGGGGGCACATGTGAACAGTACATATTTCACTCAGTTAATTTGAAATAAAAAAATTACCAATATATGGCAACGCTGGTACCATCTTCTGGCTGAATCTTCAGAGCAATGAGCGATTTTGATTTTTGGTAGTTGTAATTTGTTTGTTTTAGAAAACGTTAAGTAAAAAAGCCTTCGAAATTGTTGAACTAAAAATTCATTCGAGACATTTTTTAAAGTAGAATATGAGCATTGCATCTATAGTGGCATTAATTAGGTAAGTCTACAAAAAGTTTTGTTTCCTTATTTCAATTTAAAATATCTTTTTTTTATAAGTTAAGATTAAGTTGGTAGACGAGGCACTTGTGAACAGAACATATGGGTGCAGATGTGACACATGTGCATTCACAAGTGTATCTTTTAAGTCTGTGAATGCATTTTTTTTTTTTTTTTTTTTTTTTTTTTAGTTCAGTAAAATTTAATTACTCTTGTCAAACACAGTTATAAATTCAATGTTTTTAGGATTGCTTCACAGTTTTAATTTACTGGAAGTTAGATAACAATTAAAAGTGAAGGCTTTCTATAAAAACCAATATGTTTATTTGTTATTCTTTAATGATGTCCAGTTTTAAATGCATTTATTTTTTCTTAGCCTACATTAAAGTATTTGTAATATTTTATGTTATGAAAGTAAAACTTAGTTGGCCAAAAAAAGTGATAAGTAGTACTGTGATAATCACCAATTTTTTATATCACAATCCCAGAAGCAGAATTTTCTGTGTCAGTCTGCAGCAAAGTAAAATTTATCTGCAACCTAAGAATGCTAGACTAAGCTTACTACCATAAGAAATAATAAAATCCCATAAAATAAGCAAAATTTGCATTTATAAAGAAAATATAATAAAAGATACAACATATACCATAAATCTAGAGACAAAGTAAATTTCAGCTATTTTTTAAGTCTAGCATTTCTTTTTAAGCTGGTGGATTAATCTGCAAGGTTTAAAATAATCTGCAGCGCCCACTGTCGTGCTGCACTGTTTCTGCTACAGGGATCACAATTTTACCAATTTTTAAAACCATGATGCACAATTTTGTTATACACATTGCATAACATTTAGAAAAAAATAAAAACACAATAATAGAATTATTCAATAACTTATTTAAAAGTAACATAGTTTTGCTATGCTTGTCTCAAAAGGAGTAGGTATATTAGTGCATAATTTTACGAATAATTTCTTGTATCTTACACATAGATAAGTTGCACTTGCAGTACACTGTATATTATAAACTGCAATCGATTATTTATTTATTTTTTAGAGAGAAATAAACAAAAAATAACTACGGTCCAGAGAAAGAAAATAATCGATTATTACAAAACAAAGTTCATTCAATTTTTTTTTTACGTTGAAACATTTATCGATTTATTCACACAACTAGAAAGAGGGCATCTAATTAGTTTTTATTCACAAAAAATATTTTTGTCTTTGTTATACACGTGTTCACATGTACCCCCCTCTCCCCTATCTTTTGACATCACGCTTATGCATCATGGGCAAAAAGTTATCTGCATTCTTTGGGGGCAAATTATTTTTGGGGGTGTCAAATTTTTAGGATGATAAAGACTAAAGACACTATTTGAATTTGGAGACGGCCTTAAAAACTTTCAAACAGCCAATGGGCATTGATATCTAGTAACATGGTTATATACATTTCAGAATGCTGTTATTTATCAGTATAACAATTTGTACACACACACAAATAATCTGATTTCATATGAAATTTAAAAAGGTTATTATATTACTTTTATATAATTATTTATACTGGGAGAGATTTTACACTAGAAATGTTTACGATTTCTGCCAAACTTTTTTCCTAAAGAAAATCAGACACTATACTACTATTTTCCTTGTGGAGCAAAAATTTCAAAATGTTACATAATTCTAGCATATAAAAAAAATATGATCAGTCTTTTGTAAATGAAGCAGTTTATAAATAGGAAAGGTTTAAAATATTTTCGTTTGAATATTTTTTTATTAGGACAAAATAAAAAGCTGTGAAAGATAAAGTCTCTATGTAACAAACCAATATTATTCAATAATGGATATAAATATTTCCTTTGAAAAACGTTCAATGCCTGAAATTAGCTATGTTACACATAGATAAGTTGCACTTGCAGTACACTGTATATTATAAACTGTAATCGATTATTTATTTATTTTTTTTTTTTTTTAGAGAGAAATAAACAAAAAATAACTACGGTCCAGAGAAAGAAAATAATCGATTATTACAAAACAAAGTTCATTCACCATATACGATTACATTACAACAACATAAAAACAAAACAAATATGTTTTAGATCGATTTTTTTTTACAATTTTGTAGAAGTTTGTCCGATCAGAATGTAGTTATTCAGATAATTTAAAACGATGAAAATTGAAGTATTGAGATGAATTAGAAGAAATCTAAAGCAAAATAAAACTAGAACAATATTATCGGATGATTTGCAGCTGGGATATAACTAACTTCCAGTGTGGCAACAAGGCGTAAAGAAAATATAAAAAGATCACAGGAGAGCAGGCTTGAATAACAAGCTCCAGGCTCGGATTTCGCAATACACAATTACATTTAATAAATACATAAGCAAGCTAACCTTCATCAGGTTTCATACTCCTCAACCTTTCGTCTTGTTTTGATAGTTATCCACGGTAGTAGTTTGTCTTCAAATAATCCATTAAAACATCGCAACCTGTCATAATTTATCCACCAGCGCCTTCACTCTCTCATACAGTCACAGTCGCAGTCTTCCTGTGGCGTTTGCCAGCTGATCGCTGCAGCAGAGGCGACTTACGTCACGTTCACCCGCCTGCGGACTCTCTGCCAATCAGGAACGAGTTCATCCCAGCGACGGGTTGCAAGAAAGGGAGATTTATCGATCTACCTTCACCTTTCTTTTTTTTTCTAATTTTCTTCTGCAGCGCTTTAAAAATTAAAGAATTCTATTGTAAAAACTCCTATAAATCATTATTTTATGCAGTAACACAAAATAATGAAACGTTTATGCATTCTCTTTTATTTTCTCTTATAAATTTCTTATATTGTTATTTATGTTATTTATGTTACTTATTTATGTTATTTAATTCTTATAAATTTTCACAGTTATCGTCTGCAGCACTTTAAAAATTAAAAAAAAATTGTAACGTAAAAACTGTTATAAATCCTTCTAATATATTAAATATAGCAATACAAATTAATCAAATGCTGTTCAATCTCTAACTTTCATTTTATTTTATAAATTTTATATAAAAGATATTTTCTTATTCATTTCTCACATATTTCCCCCCCCCCCCCCCCGTTATCGTCTGCAGCCCTTTAAAGATAAAAAAAAATTGTAACGTAAAAACTGTTATAAATCCTTCTAATATATAAAATATAGCAATACAAATGAGTGAAACGTTATTCATTCCCTAAATTTTATTTTATTTTATAAATTTTATATAAAATATATTTTTTCATTCACTTCTACATATGTTTTCCCCCAGTGTCTGCAGTCATGGAGGAAAGAGATAGATGGAGTTGCAGTATGCCGTAAAAAAGGTTTGCAATATGAAACCATTTATCGCTCAAATTTAAACGTCTAAGAAGGCCCAATAGCTCAGTGGTAGGGGAGCAAAAAAAGGCCCAATTCGGAAATAATTAGGGGAAAGCTGGAAATTGTTTTAATCCCTTCAGTTTGTGTCTAGAATCAATATGCTACGTTTTCCCCCTCGTACTAGGTGAGCGTTAGGAATTATACATTGATTTATAGTCAAAAAACACGTTTTCTTTAAATACCATAACACTATCTCGACTTTTTCAAAAACATTGTCAGTACAAATGTTGTAGAGCTTAAAATTCTGAATAAAATGAGTACCTACACTTAATACTTTTGTTGAATATTAAGGTCACAATTCTACTTTAAAGTTTTAGCACCATGTTCAGAGGGTTGAACTCAGAATTAATTAGGGGAAAACTGGAAATCGTTTTAATCCCTTCAGATTAGGTCTAAAATGAATATTCTATGTTTTCCTCTTCGTACTAAGTGAGCGTTAGGAAATATATACACATTTACATTCGAAAAACACGTTTTTCTTTAATATTTTTAACAATATCTGAAATTGCGACCTTAATTTTGAACAAAAATATTAATGTGAGTATTCATTTTATTCAAAATTTTAAGCTCTACAACATCTGTACTGGAAATTATTTGATAAAGTTAGCTGTTTTTAGAAATTGTTAAGGTAATCTGGTCTCTCCTAGCTTGAAGCTCTTGATTAGTGATTAAGGCAAAATTTTGAAATGGAATTGCGACCTTAATTTTGAACAAAAATATTAATGTGGGTACTCATTTTATTCAGAATTTTATGCTCTACAACATTTGTACTGACAATGTTTTTGATAGACTTAGCTGTTTTGAGATATTCTTAGGCAACTTGGTCTTTCCGGACTTCAAGCTCTTGATTAGCGATTAAGGCAAAATTTTGAAATTAGAACTGCGACTTTAATTTTGAACAAAAATACTAATGTGGGCGCTCATTTTATTCAGAATTTTAAGCTCTACAACATTTGCACTGACAATGTTTTTGACAGAATTAACTATTTTGAGATATTGTTAAAAATATTCAGGAAAAACATGTTTTTCGAATGTAAATACGTACACATTTCCTAACGCTCACTTGGTACGAGGGGGAAAACATAGAATATTCATTTTAGACCTAATCTGAAGGGATTAAAACGATTTCCAGTTTTCCCCTAATTAATTCTGAGTTCAACCCTCTGACCACGTTGCTAAAACTTTAAAGTAGAATTGTGACCTTAATATTCAACGAAAGTATTAAGTGTAGGTACTCATTTCATTCAGAATTTTAAGCTCTACAACATTTGCATTAACACTGTTTTTGAAAAAGTTAGTGATTTCGAGATAGTGTTGTGGTATTTAAAAAGAAAAAAAAAAAAAACGTGTTTTCTGATTATAAATCAATGTATAATTCCTAACGCTCACCTAGTACGAGGGGGAAAACGTAGCATATTCATTCTAGACCTAAACTGAAGGGGTTAAAACAATTTCCAGCTTTCCCCTAATTATTTCCGAATTCAACTCCCTAACCACTGGGCTACAAACAAAACAAGCACGTGGAAGGGATTTTGTATTAATAAGACGAATTCAAAGAGATGAATTACAGCTGAAGTATATTTTAAGAAAAAATGGTACATTTTTTAAATGGTCCTTGTTGTGTTGTTATTTATTAAAATAATTGGAATTGGAAAATTAGCAATAAATAAATGTCAAAATAAGATTAAATAAAATATTGAAAACATTTGATATGAACTAAAAATTGTATTATTAAAAGTTTTCTTTCTTTAACACTTTCCAACATAGATGAAAAATGGTTATGTCTTCGGTTTGTCTGGCCTTCTGGCCGAGCTCTAACTCTTGTAAATTATACTGGGATCACCCTGCATTTTTTATATGTTATTAACGTTTACTATAGCGTGATCGCTATTGAAAAAAAAAAAAAAAAAAAGTGTAGCACTTATAGTTCATTTGCATGGGCGGTATTCTGTTACATTACGGTCAATGTGAAAAATCGTTTCAAGTGCATTTTAATGATGCTAGACAATTTAAAACATAAAGAAATTGATATGCATTTATAAAGTGCGGTAAAACATGCATTTTGTAGAATATGGGGTTTGCAAAGCATTTATTATTCGTTTACAGGGCCATACAAAAGAATTCCGTTATATAATGATATATGGGGGGGGGGGGGGGTACTGTTTACAGCGAAATTATGTTACTGAAATATAATGAAATAGACATAAATTACTGAGATTTACTACAATGTACTTGCTGTGAAACATGATGTGCATAGCATTTATCGTTCATTTACAAGGGCACACAAAAGATTCGGATACAGTACTGTATCTAAAGTACTTGTCAGTATGTGACACAGATTTTGTGGGCGCTCTATCACAACCAGGGATGTAGTGGAGGGTATACGGGGGTATACGCCGTATACCCTCTGGTTTTTTTTTAAGGAACACCGTATACCCTCTCTTTCTCAAGAAAGCTATAGTATATATACACTAGGGTATACCCTCTGCCTTGAGCGTATACCCTCTGCTTAGAACGTATACCCTCTGGTTTTTTTACGACTACATCACTGATCACAACAACTAATGCACGGAATTTAATAAAAATTTATATTCATGTAGTCCCTAATATAAATTGGTGCTGATTAGTTTTTGGTCTAAATCGACAACAGGTGGCGCTGCTATGCTGCATTTTTCGCGAGTTCAGCAATTGCTGTATCTTGAGAACTAATACAGGGATTTTCATCAAATTTTAGGTTCAGTTGGTCCTTAATATGAGTTGGTACTGATTGCGTGTTGGTGTAAATCGCCCATCAGGTGGCACTGCCGTGCTACATTTTTCACGATTCCTGCAATAGCTTTACCTCAAGATTCAATAACTAATGCACATCTAACTTCAGAGTTAGATGTTAACCCAAGTTGTTGCCGATTAGGTTTTGGTGTTAATCGCCCAATAGGTGGCGCTGCTACGCTAGAATTTTCATGATTTTCGCAATAGCTCTATCTCAAATATTAATGCACGGATTCTCCCCAAACTTCAGATTCTGTTGTTGACGTTGACATAAGTTGTTCATTGGTGGTTTTGGTGTATCATAGGTTTTGGTGTAAAGCACCAAATAGGTGGTACTGCTAGGCTGCAGCTTGCTGGATTTACACGATTTCAGCGATAGTCATATCTCAGGAACTAATGTACGGAATTTCATATCTTTAGAATCCTCATGATGGGTATAGCTTGCCATTTAATTTTGGTAGTGTGTAGCGAATTTTGAAGTAGTATTAACATGTATGAGATAGAAGAAAATTTTGGGATTGGTACATCCGACTAGTTTATTATTATTATTACTGTAAATCCCTTACAGATAGAAATTTATAGATAGAAATTTTGTTTTTGTTTCGATGTCAATTTTCTGAAAAAAAAAGTTATTCTTGTGAAGTGCATAACAATTTTGTGAAAAATAAAACTTTGTATCGAAAGGTCAAGTCCAATTACTCAAATGCGAACCAATCATTTATTGATAATAATTTCATTCTTACAGCTAAAGTTTTCCTATCAGGTGAACTTATTTTTTTTGCAAATAATAATATGTTTCAAAACTCAAGTAATTCAAACTAATTAATGGAGTTCCTTTGATGGAATGAAATTTTGTGATTGCGCTTCAAATAGGCCCCCATTTTTGACTGAATCAATCGCTGCTAATTTAGTTAAACGTCTTTATTTGTTTTTAACATCATATTAATAATTGCATGTAAATAGATAAAATATAATGATGAAAGCATTCTTTTAAAATTATGTATGAAAACTTAAATTACAAATACAGTCGGACCTCGCTATCCCGACACCCGGTTTTCACGTCACTCCGCTCATCACGTCAGTTTTTCAAAGTCCCGATTTTCTGTATATGATTTTAATGTAAATAAACTCCGGATTTTACGTCGTTCAATAATTTTTAACTCCGGATATCCCGACGGTTTAGGAAAATTGTCCATTTTTCATAATCCATCTTATAAGCACGGAAATTAAGCGGTCAGAAATGTCTTCGACAAACTTTTAACAAAAGTGTCTAAAATACTCATTGAGATAAATGAGAAATTTTACTTCAATCCTGTATCTGAATAAATAAACCCACACACTATGAATGACCCACTTAAGCTCAGATAGACGTATCAATCTACTCATGGTTTTTTTTGTTCTGGTCAGGCGGCGCTTTCTTATGGTTACACGCGTTTTTCATCCCACTAGAACCGAAGCATTGCATTGCATTGAAACAATCAGAAATTATCTAACATCCATTTCTGAAACAACGAATATTGATTACAATTCACTGTATAATATTGAAAAAAGAATTGTAGGAAACACATCTAGGGATAAGCAAATCTTAATTCATCAATATTTCATGCAACAATAAAAAAAACAAGTCATCATAAATCTTATATTTTATTCTTTTCAATTTTGTTTTCGTGTTTATTTTGTTTAATAATAAAGTTTTATTGCTTAAAACTGCAAGAACAGTTATGAATTTAAAATTGTCTTAAATTAATTAAAAACACAGCTTTTTATAAACATATTTTTCTCTAGCTCCGGTTACCGCGACACTCCGCTTATGACGACACTTTTTTCTGGTTATTAGAATGTCGGGATAACGAGGTTCGACTGTATTAATCGAAAATCTAGGCTTTCGAGTGCAAACGATTTTGGGACAATAACGAGAGAATGTTACCCTTTCAAGTACAGTGAGCAAAAAAAGTATTTGCACACCAGGTAAATTTGTTGTAGCATACGTATAAATAAATAAAAAGCAACTAAGAATTAAAAATACCAACACTTTTACAAAACAAATAAACATATTTAATATATGACTTAATAATTATATTTAAAATACGGAAACATAAAAAAGTAGCATTTGTACTGCCAAAAAAAATATTTGCACACTAGCAATAAAAATAGAACTAGAGGAATTATTTATAAGTTAAAAATAGTGCTAATATTTAGTATGCATGCCCTTTGCTTCAATTACAGCTTGTATATGTCTGGGCATTGATTCTATTAATTTGTTACATGTTTCACTGCTGGTTTGTAGCCATTCTTCCCTAAGAGCTGGCTTAAGTTTTGATTTGTTAGAAATTTTCTTTTTCCTTATTTTCACATCCAAAATATGCCCTAAATTTTCAATCGGATTGAGGTCTGGTGATTGTGGTGGCGTTTTCAATTGATTTTTTACATTATAAAGCAACCACAACCTCGTAATATATGCAGTGTGTTTCGGATCGTTATCCTATTGGAAATAATATGAATTAGGAATTCCTAATTTCAGAGCACTATTAGATAAATGATCTCGCAATATATTAATCCCATCAAAAACATCTCATGTAAAAAAAAGCCAAGTCTCCTGACTCTTTGACCGTAAAAAGTTCTGAGATCATGTGTAGAGCCAAGCTTAGCTCTCTTATTAACTCTGATATTTTAATTCACAAATTACTCCTAGTCTCTAAACCTTTAGTAAATGATTATTTTGTGACTTGGCAATTACGCAGTACAGGAAAGTTATTACGTAAACACTTTACTTATGTTTTAAATTGGGATTAGATTATTTGATTAAGGCTGAATATGAACGCGAGGGATAGAAGCCTGAAGGAGGGATGCACCGATTGAGGGTCTTTGTAAAAGAGGGGTCTGACTCGTATTCACGTTACATAGGAAGAAAATCACCCAAAACTCTGGACATCAAGTTTGACCAGTAGAGAGTTTTCGCATCCGGGCTTACAATGTAATGTAAAATTATTTCCATGCTACAAATACATATACGTTCAGTGCTCTTATAGAAACTATTTTATGCAAAACTTTATAAATAAACGTTAACATTAAAATGTAAACAACAGCCTTTACATTCTCGTGCTGCGTCATTGCCAAGTCACAAAATAATCATTTACTAAAGGTGCAGAGACTAGGAGTACTTTGTGAATTAAAATATCAGAGTTAATAAGAGAGCTAAGCTTGGCTCTACACATGATCTCGGAACTTTTTACGGTCAAAGAGTCAGGAGACTTGGCTTTTTTTTACATGAGATGTTTTTGATGGGATTTCACTTCTTTTGTAAGGAGAAAGCCAAAGAAAGCTTTTCCAGTAGCGTCGATTTCAATAACGCTATCTTTAACTTCATAGACTTTATGGCTCCTGATTGCTTCGATGTTCCGCTTTTCCTAGAAAAGCGAATTGGCATGTGTGCTACTGTTTGAAATCCATTCATTCAATTTTTCTAGTAACTATATTAGTTTTTGTTTCAATTTATCAGCTGTTCAATCAAAGTCCTCCAAAGTTAATTCTACTGTGCAGAGTCCATTTTATAACCTTGTCTGCTTCCAGTCTATTTCCCATTTATTTAGTTATAGCTCTCGTAATGTTTTCTAAAGTGTTTATTTTAAACTGCAACTTACCTCTAGACCTTTTTCGTCAGTAAGCTCCAATATTCATACCAGGGTGGGCAACAGAACAGCGCGAGACTTCTTAGCGAGCTACGTCTTCCCATTTCAGGGTGTGAATCGCTGTAACGTTTTAATGTGTGTTTTTGTTTTCGAAGATGGTTTTGACGATAGAGAGCTCTAGCTTCTTGGAGCTGTTGAGAACGAGATTTCTCGGAACGATTAGGCCTCTCCTTTTTGACCTCAATAGGTTTCCAATTTTTTTCTGTAGCTGATTTCTCTCTGTGATAGGTATTCATTTGGAAAAATAATAGATTATTGCTAGCTGTTAAGAAGAGGAAGTGGAACGTCAAAATGACCTCCTAGAACTAATCCCAGGTAATCCCAGTGCGCAACCACATACTCAACTACAGCACATCTGATATCATACGGCTAGGCTACGTTACCTAGCACAGAAAAGAAAATATAGATGAGACAGATACGAACGATCTCCAGATGTAGGAACTACTCGATGAGGACTTTCTTCGCTGTGATCAAAATATAACATTTCAGTTTTTTCCTTTCAAACTTTCTTCGATCAACAATGTCTTTCGTTGGAATATCATACAATTTCGCGTTTCCCTCCGTCACCGCGTCTTTTCAGCAATTTTGCAGATGCACACTGACATCTAGAATTCAAATTTTACGCAATAAAAATCTGTGTCGCCAAAATTTGAAATTCAGTTATTCCTCTTTTCGATATGTAACAATCAAGTTATTTTTAGAAACAAGTAGGTGAAAGAATTTTACACTAAACATTCAAACCTTCATACTTTCGAATTTAAAGTAAATCGTAATATTTTTTTTATTTAAATGATTTTAGTACACAGCAGACCGAGCATAGATCGGTAGTTTTTTTTTTTTAAATATTTATTTTGTTTTAGTAACTGTAGAAATGTGATAGATACTATACGCAAAACATCAATAAGTTGCGGAGAATATAGCAGAATTTTCGTTAATGCGTCTCCTCTTAAGACGTATCTCCGGTTAATGCGGACAGTTTCATTTCTACATCATATTTTAATTAATGTTAAAAGCATCGTTTATTGTGGATTTCGGTTAATACAGATGAAAAATGACCTCCCTTGGAAGTCCATTAACGGTTGTTCACTGAATATTCATATCTACCGTTCGTAGTCTTAGCACGGTTGAAAGTGAAAAGTCAGAGAAAATGACGTCATAGTGGTGCAAAAGTGATGATGTTTAACCCTCATAGCATGCATGCTCACAGTGACGTCATTGTGACGTCACTGTAAGTCACTGTGGTCACGTCACAACTGTGACCAAAATGCCACCACTAAGTGATGTCACATTGTGACTGATATGTGAACTTCTTAGAAAACTTTAAAAAATTACAAAAATTCTTTAAAACATGTTATTTACTGTAAAAAAATATTTTTCTGGCAATTAAAAAAAATTATGACGTCAGCGTTATCTCACTACATGTAACGTACGTCTCATTATGTGAAAAGAAAAACCTACCATATTGTAAACTCACAGTGTGACAAAACATATGTTAAGATTAAAACGTTTTCACTTCAAACAATAAAAATAATTCAGTGTTTGTTTCCGGCTAATATTTCACAACGAAATTAAAAACTTCAGCAAAAATGCACATAAATAAAACACAAATTTAATAGACATGTAATCGAACTGCTCGCTTAGACTACTAAAACTATTTGAATTTAAAAAACTGCTGTAGGTAGTAAAATATTTGGCGATTCTTTCGACTATTAACTCTTGGAATGTTGCTAATATGAAAGTATCGCTATTGAATTTTAAAACTTTATTTGAATACATAATGGATATATTTCATATAAAAATGTTTTTTGGTGTTATTAGTGGTCAATCTAAAAAATGTATTAACTATAAATACATATTAGATATTTCAATAATAAGAAAATGTTTTCCTCCTGTATTCTATTATCCGGGAAGTTGGTTTGTTATTTATAAATTATTCTTATCAGCGGAAATGGCAGAAATTAATACACAGGTGAAGAATGCAAAGATTTGTTTGTGTGTAGTTATGGGAAGGGACGGAGTTTTGTAATAAAGCAATGCTTTATTATAATAAATAAAAACACTTGCATATTTTCAGTAATAAATTTTTCTGCTAGTGTTTAATTATTTTAAGTAATTCTTAAAAAAATTTTTTTTTGCTCCTTGTGTCACACTTTTGAAATAAATTTAACTTTTTCCGAATATAAAATAAAATATACAAAATGTATGCAAAACGCATGGCATAATTAATTATTCATATTTATATAATTTTTTTTTGTTTCTAGAAATTCATTTCGAAAAACACTGTTATTTTACAAGCTGTTTTACTCTAGAGGAAATTAAAATAGAAAAAAGAGTAATGATGAGCCTGATTCTCCCCCCTCCCCCACAAAAAACATTATTTCGCCAGTTATTTTATTTCTTTTTTATGCACATATTTACGTTTACTACGTTTACTACGTCGGAGCACAGCTCCGGCTTCCCTTAAAAAATTACACTTATTGTTAACACGATAGCGTCCAAAATATTTGACGCATCGACACAAAAAATGCGCTGGACGTTGGTAGGGCCAAAATCTCGGTGCGTATTGAAAATCATAAATATTCGTCAACCCTAACAGCCTGAAATGTCGGCTCAAAATTTCCCCATAGAGATAACATTATGAGTTTAATTCTATATATTTAAAAGATAAGGCTTTCTTTTTTTAGTCATGTACCTTGAGCCTTTTTTTTGCACCCATTTTAATAATTCTTTTTTTTTTAATGAAAGCTGTTTCTTTGTAGATTTGCCCGCACTAGCTATTTTTTTTTAAATATTCCCATTTTTATATTTAAATTAAAAAATTTTTTTATGAATTTGTTTCAAAATGGTAGCAATTGGATTACTTCCATTGTTGTAAAGAAAGGAAAAATAATAAGGTTTGCTTATCTTTATTGATGCCATTTTCTCATTAAATTCAAAATAAACTTTCTGAAAAAATTGAACAGAAAATGACGTCATGCTTTAATAAAATACTCATGTTTTCCGCAAAAAGCTATTACAATTCAATTCTTTTTCATTCATTGAGTTCGAGACGCTTGGTGAAATGCTTCAATGAGGCAAAATGACATAATATTTAAATGAAAACGATCATTTTCTCTGATAAAAGTAAATATTTTACTACGAACGCCTCTAAAAGATATAATTTTCTGGAATTTTACGCGCCGATACAGAGATTAGAATCACAAGTCAAGAGTGCGAATGTTCACATGCAAAGTCGTAGTTGAGAAACTTGATTTCAAGTTTAGAAATATATGTATTAATCACATATTGCGCATTGTAATATTTTTGAAATGGTGAATGTAAATATAAGAGATGCGTATGCAAATTATGAGACGGTGAAAATAACATAAAGTTTACATTTTACGCGAAAAATAATTCCATGATTAACTCAAGGTGAAATCATTATTATTTTTTTTTTTTTCAATCGGCAATTTTAAACGGCACAGATGTCATATACGCACCATATTGGCGCGATTTTTTTTCTGACGCCAATGTCATAACTTAACTGGCGCCAAAGTGTGGTTATTTTGCTTGATATGGTAACCCGGATGTTATTGTTTGTGCTGTTGAAGTTTTCCCCGAATTGGCGTGGGAAAAAAATCGTGCCATTTAAACATAAGAGCCTCAATGGGTAATTTCATCAAAATTACAGATCTTGATTAGGTATAATAAATAATGCAGTTTAATTTTTTAATATTTTGAACAGTCGAAGTGTATGGAATTAGTATTTTGGTAGCTTTAAGTTAAAAATAATATTTGTTTTAAGAGACTAAGTAGTAATCTATGTATGAGTTCGTTTTTAAACAATTTCTTTCGTCGAAATTCGACGAGATTCAACCCGTTATTAATTAAAACATTAGCTTCATTGCTGTAAATTATGCATTTTAACCTCATACGGATCATTATGGAGTCGAATGTTGAAGTCGATGTTCATACATTGGTGACCTGAGATATAGATTGACCCCCCCCCCCCCTTTCAGAAGTTTTACGTTCTACGTATGTAACAACCACTATTTTTTTTTTTTCGAACTTTTCATTCTTTGTAAGCTTCCAAATCGATGCAATTCATTTTGAATTTTAAATTAAGAGAAACGAAAAGAAAATCGAATACGGAAAATACGATTTTGGGCATTAGTCGAATGGCTACGAGTGATACTCAAAGAAATCTAGTAAAATATAATGTCATGTATGCATTACTCATATGTATGTATTCTTATGTATGTATGTTTGTATTCAGACGAATGTATGTTTCTATTGGGAAATTTTCGTAATCGGGTTTGTAGACAAATTCATAATTTACTGAGTATTGTTTGATGCGAAAATTTAACAATTTGGTAGCTGTCCCAATTACTGACGATTACTCAATTTTTTTTTAAATTCATCGTAGTTGAATATATTTCAACTGAAATGCAAGTGAACATTCTGAAGTAAATGAGATAAGCATTTTTTTTGTCAAGATGTACACTAGAAAACAGAAATAAATAGATTACAAAATAAAAAATACCTGTACGGGTTGGGAAAGGTAGCTTCCCTATTTCTTGGTTTTAAGATTTTAGCTAATTTTACAGGAGAACACGAAGTTAAAATGCCTTCGCATTTTAAACCCGGTTAGAGAAGAATCATCAGTACTGAATTTCAATGGAAATTTCGCCAAATTAGTCAGATACAGCCAAATTGGCTTAATTTGTGACGACATATTTTTGGTCGCCAAATTTGGCTATATTTTGTCACGAAGCTTAGCGATAAATGCGACGTTAATGTATATGACTATAATCGCTTATGCTTATGATCGGAAAAATGGATACAACAATGAAAGATAATTCGTGAGAAATCATGTTTACTAAAAGTCATAAATTAATCCCTGATTTTTTTTTAATCTGCTGCCTAGATTTAGTGTACATTTTAAGAAATATACATATTTTATATGTGCAACGTTATACACAGAAGTTTAGAAAATGACGGTTAAAAGATATTAATTCAAATGTATAGAGTTATTCAGCTTAATTCTATGTGAAAAAGTCGCATAAAAATAACCCAGATGCATCCTAATATTTTCATAATAACGATATAACAACAACTCAGATGAATAAAGGTATCAAGTTTGATAGAGGAGTATAGCAGACTATCTATGAGTGTGTGTTACATACATGTTACAAACCTTTACCTGTTGCCATATTAGATAAGTGTGGGCTGTGCCAGACGAGCAAGTTTTTGAAGGATCTTTGAAGTTTTCTGCCGCTAACTCGATGGATCAAGTTCTCAAAGATCTGAGCTAAATTAAAAAAATCGAAATCTCTCAAATACATCCGGGGGTAATTCTTTATCTTTACCGTAGATTCTCTTATCCAATGGTTTTTCTTTACTTTTAACATTTCTGAATTATTATAAAGACAACAGATTATGCTGCTTTCAGTTATGCGCTGAACAGCTTTTGTCTTTGCAAACAAAGGTTACAAATTTCCCTAAATCAACTTTTATTACTGGAAAAGGAAGAGCTGTAATCATAGAGCAGTTAGGATCAGAAGCTATCATTCTTTTGGCACTAACAGGTACTGCTGCATTTAATGTCAAACACAAGGTAACTCACTCAGTGTTTAACGAACCAACGTGTTTTAAATAGTTCGCTAATTTAAAAAGTCAGCAATACATCTACAGCTCAGAATGGATACAGTGTTATTTCTCATTATTGACGAATTTTCAATGATAGGATGTCGTCTTAAGGCTGACCTTGAACAAAGATATCGCGAAGGCAAAATATATAGCATTGAGCCTTTTAGAGGCTTATTTGTTTAAATCATTGGACGTATTAGGTAGTTACATCGCGTAAAAGACATCCCTCTATATAAGGGACATTCTTTAAAAGTCATTTTGATTCTTCGCGGGCAAAAAATACTTAGAGCTTTTAAAAAATGTTTCATATTAACAAACTCTTTGAGACAAAACGACGATCAGCAGACACAATTCCGAAAGACTCTGAACTCACTTAGCGTGAGTCAAGTTTTTGACTACCTCTCACCCCTTATGCACCGACGCAAAGATATAGTGCTTTCGGCTAACTTGAATGATTTGAAGATGTCATATGTCTTTTTCTCAAAACCAAGCAAGCTAAAGAATACAATCAAGAAGTACTTCTTAAATCACATCGGGGACCAATAAACAAGAATTTTAGCAGATCACAATGATTAAACAGCAAGATAGAGTGAAGATGATCACGCGTCTGGACTTCAGTCTAGACTTTCCTCAGCAGTTGGATGCAGGGTTATGCATTATGCTGCATACCAATATCTGAACGGAGTGAGAATTGGTAAATGTAAGTACGATAAAAGATATTGCCTATGGCCCACGTTTTCAACCTCGAGGTTTGCCACAGGCCATAATAGTTCATTTTGTTGAGTATCATGAGCCATTTCTAACTGTAATTTTTTTTATCAAACCTATTTGTAAATATTGGAAAGAAGAAAAAGCCTCATTCACACGAAGTTAGTTACCTTTAACTGTTGCATACCTTGCCACCATACATAAATCCTCGAGTTTAACAATGTCAAAAACTGCTGTAGATATCCATCTAAAGGTGTTGTCACATAAAACAACTTATGTCATTTTTACTGTAGTTTGTCATTTAGAGAAAGTTCTAATGGAAGCAATTTTCGCTAAGGACAGGCTTTACCCAAATTAGAAGTATGGAAGCACTTGCTGACAGATTAGAATTTGTGCATTACCCGAGGCAACTGACGACTGAGGCAACTGACCACTTTAAAATGAGGTATCGAAGATTGTTATTTCAAACTTACTTTTATACTATTAAACAGCAATCTAGAAAATAAAACATTTCTTTTAATAATATCTTTTAAGTTTACGCGCCTCCATGCTCCGACATTTCGGCCTGACGGATACTAGTATAAACTTTACTTTTCTATTTTCAAAAGATCTTGCATTATTGCATATTAAAATAAATTTTAAATACTCTAAAAATGTAAACATTGTTTACTTTGTTATACTTCCCGTATTACTATAATTATTGTCATATTTGGCAAAAAAGTAGCTTTACAAAACTTAAAACATGAACTATTTTGAAACATACCGAAAAAAAGTTAATTGCATCAAAAAATTCTTGAAACAAGAAATTTGAATTGGAACTATGCTTATAAAAATATTACGTCATATAAATGTATAAGAACGGAAAAGACATCTGTTTTTTGCTTTGATAAAAAAAAAAGAGCGCTAAACCGCAGACGATAAAAACAATTAAAGACAACATATTGCGTTTAATCTTTGGAATAGACGGAGGGAGTTTTTCTGCTGGACAATAGTTAGTGTTGTGAACGTGCAGTCTGTCAGATATAAACATTTAATCTAAAAAATTCCTAGGAATAATCAATCCAAGAAATTTAGACAAAAATATCTGTTCGAGATAAGTACACTAGCTTTGGTGTGGTTTAAAATGATTCCCATCATTGCTTTTGTATTTATTATTGGAGATATTTTCAACTTCCAAAATTCGTTCTTTCTAAAACATGGATTACATCGGAATTTAAAGAACGGCGTCAAGGAAAGAAAAAGGTATGAAAAAATATTTTATTTCAGAGTAGGCCTGGGCTTTAAATCGATTTAACTCTTAAATCGATTTAAAGCTTACATCGGAAATCAGATTTAACCATTGGTCTTAAATCGATTTAAGCTAAAATCAGAAATCGCGATTTAGCCAATGTCTTAAATCGTGATTTAGCCATTATCTTAAATCGCGATTTAGCCATTAGCTTAAATCGCGATTTAGCCCTTGTCTTAAATCGCGATTTAGACATTGGCTTTAAATCGATTTAAAACAAAATGCTGATTCAGAGCTAACATCGGAAAAACGATTTATCTACTTTGATGTATCTACACTTACATGGCAAGCTGGTGTTAAATCGATTTAGGAGGATCCGATTTAAGCAAATATCGCAAGCCTCAATGCTTTCCGATTTAAGAAAAATAAGGCAAGCTGGTGTTAAATCGATTTAGGAGGATCCGATTTAAGCAAACATCGCAAGCCTCCATGCTTTCCGATTTAAGAAAAGGCAATCTGGTGTTAAATCGATTTAGCAGGATCCAATTTAAAAAAACATCGAGCCTCAATCCTCTCTGATTTAAGAAAAAGGTGGTTTAAGAAAACTATGATTTAAGTAAAAATTTATATTTATTTATTTATTTTGTAAACAAGATTCAGAGTTTATGAGATTGGAATGTGTATTTTTCAGAAATTAAGAACTTATATAGTGGAAAGTTGAAAGGAAAAAGTAATGTTTAAATCTTAAAATCCAAATTCATCGAATTTCAATTTGTATGCTAATGCAATCTTTTGATGAAAAATTAAGTTTTCACATATATTTGAGTAATATTGCAATATGTATTTTTTTATTTTGCAATATTCTGTAATTAATTAAAATGTTTTAAAGTGGAATCCTTCATTGTTTCAATTGATTGTTTTCCTGAAATTCATTCAGCATTTATATGATTAAAAATAATAATAATAAAGTTTTATATTTAAAATCCAAACTCATCGACTTGCAGTTTATACTTTTATGCATTTTTATTATGAAAAATTCATTTTTCACATGTTTTAGTACTATTTTAACATTTATTTTTTATTTTCTATTATTTTGTAATTAATGAAATTATTTTAAAGTATAGTCATGCATTGTTTTGTGTATCACTATTTGGCCGTGATCCACATGAAATATTTTTCTTTTACTAATATTTTTTACCTGAAATTGATTGAGTATTTATGGTTGGAAAAAAAGAATAAAGTTTCATATTTAAAATCCAAATTCATCGAATCTCAGTTTTTATGTTTATGCATTCTTTTAATGAAACATTCATTTTTCACATGTTTGGGTAATATTTTAATACATATTCTTTATTTTCTATTATTCTGTAATTAAAATATTTTAAAATAGTCATGCATCAGGTTTGACATCCGATTTCAACGTCAGCCATGCGGATTGAGTATCTTGCTGAAATTGATTCACTATTTACATCCAAATTCATCCATTTTTAGTTTATATTTTTATGCATTACTTTTATGAAAAATTAATTTTCATATGTTTGGGTATTATGGGAATATTTTAGTTATAATTTATTATTATTTTGTAATTAATTAAAAATACTTTAATAAAGTTCTGTAATGAGTCAAGTAACTTTATTTTTACAGCAGAATGAGGGAGGGGTGGAGGAGGCATTCATTAGATTTTTCTGCAGATCTGCGATTTTCTGTTTTTTCGATATTTTGTTATCATTAAAAAGAGATTATTTTAAGATTATATTTGATTACTAATCTTAAAGAATGGCAACGGCCGCGAAAAGAAATCAGCAATTTCAGTAATGTGCTCCAACTTTCAATCCTTCTCCATCCGCTATATAAATTTCAGCATTTATGTTAAACAAATCTTATTATAATCTAAAAGTTAAAAAGATGTAAAATTGCACCTTATTTCTCATACCTCCCCCCTCCTTTATTTTATTTATTATTATTATTATTTTTTTTTTTACTACTTCTCTCATCATGATAAATGAATAGTTAAGGTTGTTAGCAATGAAGTGCTATTTGGGTGGGCTAGGGGAAGTCCCCCCCCCCCCCCTTAAGGAATTTAGATTGTAGCAGGCATAACAAGTCAGACAAAAAAAAAATCATTTTCTTTTATATTACTTCTTAATGAATGAGTTTATAGAATGTATTAAAATAGGTCACTAATTTTTAAAATGAAAAAAAAAAAAAAAAAAAACTAGTGTTTTGGGACATTCAAAGTTTTTTTATGTGTAAAATATACCTCTTTTCAAAGTTATTTGAAAAATTAAAAGCTAAGTATACTAAATAATACAGGAGGGGGGGGGGGACATAAAGACCGTATTTTGTTATTAAAAATTAAAAAAATAGGATTCCAGATTCTAAAATGTAAAATCGGTGTTAAATCGCGATTTAGCACTAAATCGCGATGTTAGATGGATGATAAATCGATTTAAAAAATTTCTACATCGTCCAGTCCTATTTCAGAGTTTGCTTTTCTTTAAATTATAACGATTTTAGTATTTTCTTATAAACATTTCATTAACCTAATAAAGTTTAGTAGATTTATTATTTAATTTTTTGATATAAATAACTGACTATCAACAATTTTAATCAGATGATTAAAATCAATTATATAAATTTATTTTACTCAGATTTGTTTTCCTTTAATATATTATAGGTTAAAATCATATGTCTTCTCATTTAAAATGACGTAGAAAAATATTATAATCAAAGTTTAACATAATTAGCAAATATTTAAATGTCTTTAACATACTAAATAAAAAGGCCTTTTTATAGAATAAAATTTTTTAACGGTCTGAAACAATTTGCGTTGCACATTTTTATTTAAAAATTAATATCTGTTCAGAAAATATATTTAGAAGAAATAAGAATTTTTTTACATAATGGAGAAGTACAATTTAAAGGATATCATGCACTTGTAGTATTAAAGGGCGAAAAATCAGTGTCAATTAATATTATTCGATGTGAGAAAAGTTATAAAAATTTATAAAGATATATCCTTAGCTGCTAAGAACTTTTCAGTTAAACATTATGAACGAAAAGTTTTCAAAGTAAACCGGTGTTTCAATTTGTTGACAAATATAGAAATTATGCTACCCAGTGGGAATTTAAATATGGTTTTATTGAAAGATTTTAATTATTAAAAAACATATCCGTGTACTTGAATGAATGAAGCTAAAATGTAAAATATATTTCATTATTTATTTTTTTTATTCTGGATACTTTTAATATTTCATTTCCTGAATGGTTTTATACGCATAAACTTCAAAATATCTATACTATACACTCTATTAGAAAACATGATTAAAGGGGGCTTGTTATTTATAATTATCATCTAATCCTGTAAATAAAATAATAATAATAATAATGATCCAACGTGTGTTTCTATTTTTTGCTTATGGTTTGAATTTTTATACTTTATTCACATAAAAATGGCTAACTATTTTATATTATTTTCATTATTTTTTATTTTACTGTGTCATATAAAATTAAATAGGATTACCTGCATTTGTAACAGACTGTATATATAAAATTTTCACCACACGTTATTCTAAAACCTTTATAGTAAATTAAAAACTTCATCAAAAAATGTACATAAATTAAACACGAATTTTATAAACATGTAATTGAACTGCTCGCTTAAACTACTAAAACTATTAGAATAAAAAAAAAAAAAAAAAAAAAAAAAAACTGCTGTGGGTAGTAAAATCTTTGGCGATTTCTTCGTCTTGGAATGTTGCTAATATGAAAGTATTGCTATTTAATTTCAAAACTTTATTTGAATACGTAATTGATATTTTTCATATAAAAATGCTTTTTGGTGTTAATTGTAATTAATAGTCAAGTGTGTTAATTGTAAATATATAATAGAGATTTCAATAATAAAATAAACGTTTTTCTCCTGTATTCTATAATACGGGAAGTTGTACTGTTCTTGATAATATCAGAGCTATAGTGGTCTTGGCAACGGACATCTAGCCAGATAGATCCCAAACGAATTGTATAAAAAATTTCACATTAGATTCCGAATAGAGAGCTGCAGTGCATAAGCATTTAATGATTGTTGTTTCCTAAAAATCTTAGACAGTAAGAGTTGTTATTATTGTTACTATATAATTTCATAAATAAAAATTAATTTTGGAAATCAATTTTTAAAGTTATTTTTTAATAACCAAAAGATGTTTTTAAATATGTGTTTTACTGCAAGCCAGACTTTGATATAAAATGAATTAACCTTTTGTATCCCCTCACCGTGCTGTATATTTGCAACATACCCTAAAGTCAAGGTGAATTATACATATAGTGTAAAAAAAAAAAAAAAAAAAAAAAAATCATAATTTAAAAAAAAATTGGATTTTTTAAAATTTAAATCAGATTTAGATTTTTTAAAATTTAAATCGGATTTTTATGATTTTTTTCCTGCATTAAAATACGGACTAGCTTTCAATACTTTGGGGTTTCTAAAACAATTAAACCTCTAATTGATAAGATAATCTATGTTTTAAGCTTTAATTATAATTATTAGTTAGTGTAATTAGAGTGATTATAAAACAACATTAATTTTCATTAGTAGTATGCAATAATGTTACATACATTGATATATTGTAATAATTATCTAAAACTGTATTAAATACTATTCATATTTACAGTTATTAAAAGTATTAATCTCTGCACTTAATATCAAATTGTTGACAATGTTTGAAATTAATCATTTTTTCAACAATTAACTTTCTAATTAGGAAAAAAAATTATTTTTATGCTTTAATTCCTAAAATGATAATTTAATATTCATTATAGAAAAAAAGGGATGCTAGTTCAGTTAAAACAGAGCATTACATCACGAGTATTAGTAATGTGTTTAGTAATAATATAAGAAAAAAGTATATAATTTGTTAATATGATGAATAAAGTGACATTAATTTTTAAGGATTTTATAAATTACAAATTGAAAAATACAATTAAATAGCGACATGATTTAACAATAGCTTGTATTTTCTAAAGAAATAAAGTTCTATAATTTTTGCAAGGTCTTGGGCACACCGGTTTAAAAATACTGTGATATGGGGAAGTTTTTTACAAGAAATCTCTGATTGCAACTAAAGGTGAATTTCACTATTTTTTTTTTTTTTTTTTAAAGGGTGTATTTCGCCTATGTTAAAAAGAGCAGGGGGCTGCAACTTTAAAAAATGGCCTAGAGGGAGCAGTAAGTAATTGCAGAATTAATAAAAACTGCAAATAAGCATCATTTAGTTAGTGGCACAAATAAGCATATATGTATTTTCCTGTATATGGCATAATGAAACGTGTGTATATGATATATATTGTACGTCAACTGTTCAGGGCTCGCATTTCCCCATAAATTCCTAAATTTCCTAACTGTCATTTTACTCCATAAAATTCCCCAAAATCTCCTAAAATTTTCTTTTTGTTCCTAAAAATATACATTAGATCGTTAACTCCGTAAATCGCAAAGTATTTCGAGATCGCCAAAATTTGACCGAAAAACATCGTAAATTTTGGCAAATAGTAACCGAAAAAGACGCGTATTTCGTCAAAAGGTCGCTAAAAAAAAACACGAATTTCGTCAAACGATCGTGATATAAACACGAATTTAGTCAAAAGATCGCGGAATAAAGCGAATTTCCACAAAGAATTGGGGAAAAAACTCAAATTTCGTCTAAGGGGAAAAGGCGTCCCTTTCACTGGGGAAAAAGCGAATTTCGACAAAGGATCTAAAAAAACACTCGGATTTCGTCTAAGGATCACGGGGGGGGGGGGGGGGGACTAATTTCTTCAAGGGATCGCGAATTTTGTCAGAAGATCTCGAAAAAAACGCGAATTTCTTCAAAAAATCCCGGAATAAACGTGAATTTCGATAACGAATCGCGAAAAAAAACTTAAATTTCGTCAAAAAATCACGGAAAAAAAAAAGAATTTCATCTAATAATCGCGGGGAAAAAGTGAATTTCGTCAAGAGATCATGGGAAAAACGCGAATTTCATCTAAGAATCGCAAATTTTGTCAAAAGATTGCAGAAAAAACTCGAATTTTGTCAAAAGGTCGCGAATAACACGCGAATTTTGTCAAAGGATAGCGAAAGAAACGTGAAATTGTGTCAATAAAATTGTGCAAATACGATGAATTTCGATTAAAGAATCGCAGAAAAAACGTGAATTTCGTCAAAGGACCGAGACAAACGCAAAACTTAATAAATTTCGCATTTAAGGTGAATTTCGTCAAAGGATCGCGAAAAAATGCAAATTTCGTCCAAAGATCGTGGGGTAAAAAGCGAATTTCATCTAAAAATAGCAAATTTTGTCAAAAGATTGTTGAAAAAATGCGAATTTCGTCAATGGATCGCAACAAAGGCGAAATTTTGTAAATAAATCGCGAATAAGGCGAATTTTGTCAAAAGATCGCGAAAACAATTTTCATTTCTTCAAAAGGTCGTGAAAAAAAACGTGACTTTCATCTAAGAATCGCAATTTCATCAAAAGATTGAAGAAAAGACGTGAATTTCGTCAAAGGATCGTGAAAAAAGCGAATTTCGTCAAAGCATAGCGAAAAAGAGAGAATTTCATCAAAACATAGCGAAAAAAGCGAGTTTCGTCAAAGGATAGCGAAAAAAACGTGAAATTTTGTCAATAAATCGAGCAAATAAGACGAATTTTGCCGAAGGATCACGAAAAAAACGCAAATTTAGACAAACGATCGTGAAAAAAACATTCTGAAATTTTTCTGTGAACTTCAGAATTTTCTTTTACTCATAATTACTCCTGCCTCCATTTTCGAGGTTCATTGATTGGACTCGAATAGCGATTTCATTTTTCAATAAATGTCTTGCATCTTAACGCTGTCACAACATTGTCATTGTAGTCACATATTCGTCACAAAGTTAATGACAAAATCGTCACAAATCACACAATTTTCACAAAATTGTCACAATGTGACTTCACAACATTGTCACTGTCGTCACAGAATCATCACAGTGTTAATGATAATTTCGTCACAAATGACACATATTTCACAAATTGGTCTCACCGTGACTTCACAAATTGGTCACAATGTGACGTCACAAATGAGCTCTAAAACGGCCATAACGACTTCACATTCTAGTCACTATGTCGTCACATCGACGTCGCCGTAACGTCACCATGCCTTTCGGGAAGTTTTAAATATAAAAATAATTGATTTCTTTCGAATATTTCTTTTTTTCTGGGGAGAGGGGAATGTAGAATTTTGATTTTGAATTCCAAAACGATAATTTGAGTACCTAAAAAACATATTTAAAAAGTTATACATCGCAGGGGAATTTGTATTGCCATTAAAAAAAGTAAACTTTTTTTTACGTATGCGATTATGTTAGTCATATCCTGAGTGCCACTCTCCATGTTTTATAAAAATTGAATTTATTATTCTTCAACAATTGTTGTCTACGTCAATAGTTTGGCAGCAAATGTGAGCTATTTTGTAAATATGAGGTAAGTTTGACAGCAAAATTCTCTTGCTTTTGAAACTGCTGCTAATTGTGCGCCAGGTCTATTGCCATTGCATCAAACTATAGCAATGTTTAAAATAATAAGATAGTGATGTTAAATATAGCAAAAGTATAAGAGCAGCTATCTATCAAGAAATGTTGCCATATTTGCAGAATGTTTATAAAATATTTAAATTCACCAAATTAACATTTGGTAAAATAAATTTATTTTACTTGGGTACTATTTGATTATCCCGTCGATCAATTTCGCCAAACAATTCGCCAAATTATACAAATTGCCGTATTTTTATTTTAAATAACGAAAAAACAAATAAATTAATAAAACCTTAATGATACTACAAGTAAAAAGTCGAATTAAAAATCATTTGATGACGGAACAAACACGTGTATGGTGTTTAATGTCAAGTGAATGCGACATTTACGATCGTCCATTATTGGCATTTAATCTTATAGTTTGGCGATAGTTTTTCGGTCGACGGGATAATCAAGTAGTACCTTTATTTGTTCTAGTCAATTAAAACGAATTTTACTGTATTCAGGACCCAGCTATTTCGTGCTCGATTTAGTATAGTTGACAAACCGATGGTTTAGCTGACAAACTGCGTTTTATCGTGTTGATAATCAATGAGCAACAGTATTGGCAAGAATTCCGATTACGGAAGATAAAAGATTTTCGATTTTTTTTCCGAATTATCCGAATTTTTTAATTTTTCCTTTCTTTGTATCCCAAATACTACCTTTTTACTAAATTTCAAATTTCTAGGGCTACAGGATGTACCTCAGATTTTTGATGATCGGTGAGTCAGTCAGTCAGTGTCAAAAAAACGAAACTTTGATTTCATATATTTTCTGAACTAGAAAAGATAGAAACGCGGATATTTAAACATTTGCTTCCGCTTGAAGAGTACTTTTAGAAAAACAAAGTTTCAAGTTCCTGGGAAATTCCAGCGCAGGGATATGGGACTGCCAAAAGTACCCTGAGTTGCTTCCAGAAAAGGATGCTTACGGCTGTGCTTTTTCTCGACTTGGCAGGGGCACTACCGTGCCCCCAGATATATTGTTTATAGCTATCATATTGCCTTCAATAAAGGTCATTTCGCCAACTCGTTAAAAGACATGCATCCCCAAATCATTACATGACCACCGCCATGTTTTACAGCTGGTTTCAAGTTTTTAATTTGAAGAGAAGTATTTGGCTTTCGCCATACAGTTTTCTTACCATCTGAGCCAAAAATATTGAACTTGCTTTCATCGGAAAAAATAACAGTTTTCCAAAACTCTAGTGGTTTGCTGACATAAGCTTTTGCAAATTCAAGTCTTTTCACGCTATTTGTTTCACTAATAAATGTTTTTTTTTTTTTTTTTCGAGGGGCTCTTCCTCGAATATTTGCATCATGAAGAATACGTATTTCTAATTGATTGTGGTGTAACTATTGTTCTCGACGTTGAAGTTGAAGCGACATCAACAGCCAATTCTCGAGCATTTAGAAAAGGGTTTTTTGAAGATTATTTTATGATGGCTCTCCTTTGCCTGGTATTTAGCTTTCTTGGACGCCCAGTTCACGGCTTATTTATTGTCGAACCAGTTTCTTTTTTCTTCTTAATTACATAACGAACACTAGAAAAGTTTAGATTTAATTTTTTACCTATTCCTCGGTAACTTAATCCAGAATTGTGAAGAAATATAACCTTCTCACGGGTAGCAACAGACAGTTCATACGTTTTCGGCGCCATTAGGACAAAAACTCCCCAGAATCCCTGCCCCAGTTAATATATTACGTGACTTTAAAGTGCGGGGCTAATGTACTGCGGGACTGATATGCTTAACATTTGCATAAGGTTCACATTTAATGCCTTTCTTAACAGTCAATGCTTCTTGTGCAAATACTTTTTAGGTATAAGAAAATATTAATTTATTTTTTAAAATTACTGTTTAAGAAAAATGGGTAGTTATTTTTATTTTCTTCCCATTTAAATAAATGAATAATTAAGAGAATAGTATCAAATTTGCTTTCAATGGTTACTTATGCAAAAATTCGTCTGCGTGCAAATACTTTTTTTGCTCACTGTAAAATCTTAACAGACGCTTCTGATATTTATACTTAAAATACATATGATAAAATAATCATATAATTCTGTAAAGTGATATATTAGTATCTTTGATACATTCTGATCTAGTACTACATCCTATAACAGCGCGTAAGTCCTTTTTTATCGAAATTTTAATCATATCTTGAATAAAAATTTACGACGGTAAAAAATGAAAGCAAAGAAATACAGGTTTAAACCGGTTTGAACTGATAGGCTTGTCAAAGCACGTGGTTTTGTTTGGGCCTTCTGTAGCGGATTTTAGGGTTACTTTTTTGGCGTCACCCCCAGCCACCTTACTGCACCTCCATCTATCTCATTCCTCCATGGTCTGCAGTGCTTATTAAAAAAAATAATAATAATAATAAAAAAAAAATCGTTATTTTATACAGCAACACAAATTAGTGAAACATAATATATTCTGAAAATTTTATTTTCTCTAATAAATTTAATACAAGAGGAATTCCCTTGTTCACTTCTTTATAATATCTCATTTCCCTTAATTATTATTTGCAATACTTAAAGGAAAAAAAAAAAAAAAAACTTGATATTTAGATATTGCTGGAAGATATTTTTGTTTTTGCTATGTATGTGTGATGTGGGATGGTTAAATACCTAGCGGGTAGGTATTTATTTTGGGGGTATTTACTTGGCCAAAAACTGGTTATTTTCATATTTCATTGTAAAAAATCATAATCCTGAAAAAAAAATATTTTTTATTACAGGGGACAACATGTGACACAGTGGAATCAAAAACTTCAAAGTGTATTTATTTTATATATTTTAATTTCACATTTGTACTCATCAATAGCAGTAAAGTATAAAGACTATTTTCAACTATAAATTATATGGTCTAATCAAAACTTATTCATTATGTTGTTTTTAGCGACCAAAAGTAATTTTTTTTCTTTTGATTCTTAGATATTTTGTTAACAAATGTAAAAATCAGAGAATTAAAATAGTTTAAGCGTACAGATAAGGCACTCGTTTATTGATAAGTTTATTCAAAATTTGCCCTTTTCCATAAAATAAAATGTTATAGAATATTTTCTTATTCCATATTTATATGGTGTACAGTCGGTCATCCCAAAAAGGGTTACAGTAGACCTCTCTTTTATACCGATTTAATAGTGAAATTTTCAACAGAAAAACTTAAACAGGTCAACATTCCCCCCCCCCCTTTTTTTATTAAAACTGCTCTTATGAATGTGTTTTAGTACATTTTGTTATTTTAATTTAGATTTAAAAAGGGAAAATAGTTCAATTATTTCTGCGCAATTTTAATATCTTGAAGAATGTGACTAGCAAATCATATTTCATCGAGAAAATGTTATAAAGAAAGTTATTTTTTAAAAAGAATATAACAGTTATATAACTTAAGACATATATGGCTGTCTAATTGTGGGCATTTTTAATGTGTTACATTGTTCTTTGGATTAATTTATTTACATAGTACTTAAAATATGCTAGTTGTTTTTTAGTTAACCTTAAATATACAAAATATTGTTCACTATATCTATGGAGGCATACAATGACATAGTGCAGTTCTTTTAAATATATTTATTCATATGAAATGAATCTATTTGTTCTGTACTACTTGAATGTATTGAGAAATAGGACTATAGATTTCTAATAAAGTACTTTTCCTTTTAAATAGTTATTAATATTGTAGTTTGTTCTTCGCCTTTCATATTTTACTGTGCGTCGTGGATGTCCCACTGTATCCTATAAAAGGAGTTACACGTTTTAAGCTTAAGAAGTATTTTTTCTTCAAAAACTATTAAAATTTATACTTTGGAAAAATTAATAAAATAAAATAAATTATATTCAGGAACTTTTTCTTGTGAACTCTAAATTCCAGAAGAAAAAAGTAAAAACTTCAGAAATGGTCCAGTGAACCCCATCTTTTCAATCTGACAATGCTTCAAATATGACAGCAGCTTTCAAATTAGTTAAAAAAAATACATGCTGTCCGATTAAGATGCCTCGCCCATTTTTAGGATGAAAATTAATTAACCATTTTGTTTTACAAATGTAATCGATGTATTGAAGACCATCACACGAAGTAACTATTCACATGTAAATGTTAAATCTTAATACTATATCAAGAAGGCAAGAAGCATTTTTCTTTCTTAAAATTGTCAGGAAAAAATAGATGAGAAAGTTATTTATCTAAGATAATAGTGGTGTGCAAAAAGCCGGAGACTTGGCAGCTCTGTGTAACAGATATACACAACTCTGAACGTTAGATAAAAAGTTACTTAGCAGAGAAGATGTTATTCAGAAATCCCCAAAACATCGTATAAAACTTAGTGCGTGCAATCATTGCAAAATCCAAAGGTTGTTTGTAGATTCTTATATTTGCGCTATGTTAATGATACTGGTTATAGCTACAGTTAAAGATTTCATTATAGTAAACGCAGATTATTATATGTTGAGAGGCAATGGTTATGGTAGCAATTAAAGTTTGTGTTAATTTTTATTAACTTGTAAAATTTTTAGAAAAGTTTGAAATTTTTTTCATTAACTTGTAATTAAAAAAAAATTGCTATGTTATAATTTTTTTTTTTTTTTTTTTTTTTTACTTTTGTAAATTTTTTTTTAACTTTTTGTAAATTAAAAAAAATAATTATTTTAAACTTTTTGTATTTTTTTTAAGTTTTTGTAAATTCCTTTTGTTAATTTGTGAATTTTTTTAAAACTTTTGTAAATATTTCTAGAAAACTTTGAAATTATTTGGCTAACTTGTATTTTTTTTTTTCATTCATTTGTTAATCTTGTGGTTTCTTATGAACTTTTTTTTCAATAACTTTGTACATTTTTAAAAATTTTTTTTGAAAACATTGATATTTTTTTTTACTGATTTATAATTAAAACAAGTTTTTTTTTCATATTTTTTTGTGAACTTTTTAAACTTTTTGTAATGTTAAAAAAACTGTTTATTTATGAATTTTTTTTTAACTTTTTGTAAATTTTGTAAATATTTCTAGAAAGCTTTGAAATTATTTTGAGAACTTGTTTATTTTTTCCTTTGTTAATTTTTTTAATTATTTTTAGTAAAATGAGGCAATTTTTCAATAACTTATATATTTTTTCTTCCAATAGTTGAAGTTTTATATCTAATAGATAGTTAATTATTTTAATTCATTATTACTATTTTTATTCAGTGGTAACTTTCGTGTATGGGGTTAATTAATATTTATTTAATTTTCTTTGCTATTTTATAAGATAACTAGGGGGCTCGGCCCCCTACGAGCTACGCTCGCCAACCCCCGTCCAGACACCGCAGACTCTAAATGCACGCTAATTTGATCGGCTTTAAAAAGATTTCGAAAGATTGAATTATAATGTAAAAAGCAGTGGCGATCTCCCTATAAAGGAATTTCTATTCATTTGTCTTTGATTGGGGAATTTTAACGCCAAATCCGCTGCGGTATTGCTTGATTATCTCGTCGACCAATTTCGCCAAATTATATAAATCGCCAAACCACTCGCCAAATTATACAAATTGACATAATTTTTATTTTAAATAACAATAGAACAAATAAATTCGTACAACATTAATAAAAAATACAAATAAAACGTCGAATAAAAATAAATTGATGACGTAGATACGTGTAACAACATTTCAAAATAAGCTAATGTAAAAGGAATTAAGTAAACAGAGTCTTTGTCTCCTGGTATTTTTTAACAAAGCGAAAAGAAAGTTCTTTTAAATGAGACATTTTAAATTAATCGTTTTTAATCTAACGTAATTTTGACCAAGCTATTTTTTTCTCTTTGAAATATTCACGTGATGTTACTTTTGTTAGAAATGAAATATTATTTGCGCTTTCCTAACAAAAATAGTTGAAAAGATCCTCTCAAAATATTAAATAAATGTCTAGCGCAATTTCTAAATTTAAACTTTTTTGCAATATTATTTTGTGTTCATTTTATGTAATAACTATAATGTGACGTAAATATGACGTAATTTCTCCTACGACTTCTAACGCATGTTAATGAACTTATTATTTTACAATATCCTTTCTCTTTTAAAATTCACGTGTGTACTTTTTATGGCATAATTTTTAATAAATTCCTGCTTTTTATACGTAATTATTTAATTTTAATTTGAAAGTTTTTTTACTGTTTATAATAGTCACGTGTAAATAAATTTTTAATTTGAAGCAAATATTATTGCTTGCGCTTTTTATACAGTTGGCAACAGTTTAAATTAGTACAATTTTCTGAAATCTGTAAAAAATATCTCTAGAAATGCTGAAAATTTGAATTTAAAATAGAAATAAAACCTGAAAAAATGAGTCAAAATAAAAAAAATAATGCAATCTGCACTCCGGCAAATTCTAACGTATAAAATGATCTAAAAATGATTACACTGCCATGTATAGTTTTTGCTGCTATAAAACTTTTTTAGTGGAACGATTTTGTCCAACTTTAGCATTAAATATCTCTTAAAATAATTCTTCCATTTGAAAACTGTCTGCATCAGCATGTTTATCAAACATTTCTGTATAAAACCACCGATTTTCATATTTTTGTATGCATTATTTTTCTTAATATTAACGAAGAAAGACCTCCGGTCACAAAAAATTCAAAACCGGCGGCGGCGGCGGTGACAGCGGTAGTTACTTTTTTTTAGAATAGAGAGATAATATTTCTGAGGAATACGCATCTGATAATTATTAGAATATGAAGCATAATCGTTAATTAATACATAAAACTTAAAAGAGTAATACACTATATGGCCAGCGATTTTAGACGTTTTCTTAAATATTTAGAAAAATACATGAGGAATTACCCTGAAACTCCAGCTGTGTAAACAGAATAGTACAGATCCTATATTTCCGTGAAGATTGTTTTCCCGCAACCCCATAGGGGACCGCCAACAAATTGAAAAAGAACGAATATCTTTTGGCTAACCCTGTAAAAACTAATGTAGCAAAAGCGTTCAAACTGTAGTTTATGATTATTGTAATTATTTGTGTTCATTTTTATGAGGATAGCGTGTATACTAGAAGAGAAATTCAGGTTTTCATAAAAACAGTCTCAAATTTTGCCAAGTTTTTTGCTTATAATTGGCAGCGTTCTTAATGTAAACGTTATGGTAAACGTAACGTTATAAATATAATAGTTTGAAAAGTCTGAAAATGATCGTTGATAGAATAAGCTCAAAATCCGTTATTCCCAAAAGGAAGCAAAAAGATGAGGCGCTGTGCCCATGTATCCATTGATTAGTGCCAATATAGCATAACACAATATTGCACGCATCGCTGTATTTGGATAAGGCCCCTCATCCTTTTGGGAATAACGGATTTTGAGCTTACTCTATCAACGATCATTTTCAGACTTTTCAAACTACGTTTTTGAGACTTTCACAAAAGTTGCTCTATTATACATTTAGCTAACACATTATGCAAATTATATTTTGATTATGCGTTCGGGAATGCGCAGTGAAACATTATTCAGTAAATCTGCTCATTTTTCACACATTTTTTTTTTTTTTTTTTTTTTTTTTTTTTTTTTTTTTTAATTCTGATTGCACATTATTGTGTACAATGTTATTTGTCATATTTTCTGAAAAGAACTTTTTTTTAATATTAAGAACTCTACAAATTATATGCAAAAAACTTGGCAAAATATGGGATTATTTTTATAAAAACTTTTTTTTCCCTACAAGTATACATGCTATTCTCATAAAAATGAGCACAGTTTATTACAATAAGCTAATCTATAGTTTGAACGCTTTTGCTACATTAATTTTGACAGGGTTATCCAAAAGATATTCGTTCTTTTTCAATTTGTTGACGGTCCCCTATGAGATGTCGGGAAAAAAATCTTCACGGAAATATGGGAGCTGTATTATTCTGTTAACACACCAGGAGTTTCAGGATAATTCCTCATGCATTTTTCTAGATATTTGAGAAAACGTGTCAAATCGCAAGTGTTCGATCATCTTTGGCCATATAGTATATCAGAATTGACAAAAATTAATTATTCGTTAAATAGTAATGCTTGCTAGTTAGTAGGATACATAAAAATGAGTTGAAACGTGGTCAAATCAATCTGAATGTAGTAAAAATTAAGTAATTATTTAGAAAACCCGAATTTTTATATCTAAATTCATCAAATCAAAATCAGTGTGGAAAATTTTAAAGACAATATTGAATAGAAGCAATGAATTTTAACTGAGGCTCGATGCATTATAGGTTAAACATTAAAATAAATAAATAAAAATAAAATAAATGCCAAATTTGTGATTTTCGTGAAGTTGGTTTTTACGTGTCATGTATTTACTACACATGTAACGTAACGAAATGGTTCATCGAAAACCCTCCTTAGATGAGGATTCTGATTCCTGGCTGCGCCACTGCAACGAATGAAAGCATTTTGCTCCCTCCAAGTGTAAACGCCAGGAGGGGAGAAAGCTCCCTCCAGGTCATTCCCTTATATCAGAATGGAGGATAAAGGTATGCCCAATGAGGGAGAGGGAAGTTATAACTGGAGTTATAAAATCCAGACCCCGGCTTCAGTGGCATACAGAGGAGGAGAAAGGGTTCGACCCCCTCCCCCCGCTACTATAAATTTTATCCAATTTTATGGGGAGATTTTTTTTTCAAAGTTTAAATTCTGTTTTTGATTAGAGTGAAAAAAATACATTACTCAAAACTATAAATAGGTCTCCCAACTGCCGAGGAAACATTCTATGTGAAAAATAATGTTTGCAGTACCTCTAATGCTCGTATTCACCATCTACCTCGACCTGGAAAACCTCAGTCGAACGCTCAAATGAAATTCATGATAACATTTGATTTGACATTATCAAGGAGACGACCCATCAGGATTAAAGGTGCATTCCGTTTGAGAGTTCGATCGATGTTATCGGCATTACTCGGGGTCGATGTGTGAGGAAAATAGCATCCAATTTGCTTCTAAAACAAATTCAATTGGCTCGTAAAACAAACGTACAGTGACACGTGCATGTTGTGAAAAAGAATCTCATGACCACCGCTACTTCGTGGCACAGCGTATTCGGAGGTTCCTTCCCTGAGTGACTGACCGGAACGGTGGCAGTAGACCCGACCACGGAAGATCTAAGCGGAAAATTTGAAAAGCCAACTTCCACAAGTTTAAGATATCGACCTAGCGGGTTCGGGCAGCCCGGCGTGTTTAATCTGCACATAATTATTCATTAAACATTGATTTGATTTAAATATGAAATCAAATTATTTAATAAAAAAATATTTCAAACAGAAAAATAGATAAAAAAACTTGTCGGATGTGGCAATTCCAAAACTTTCTTCTGTCTCATACATGTTAATAATTCCTAAAAAATCCAGCATATCAGCGCCATCGGTTAGGTGATTTACACCAAATTCTAATCATCAACAACTGATGTCAACTTCTAATCGAATCTGAAGTATGGTAAAAAATCTGTGCATTAGTTTTTGAGATAGAGCTATTGTGAAAATCGTAAAAAATTCCACATAGCAGCGCCACCTGTTGGGAGATTTACACCAAAAACTAATTAGGACCCACTTATACAAGAGATTAACCGAATCTGAAGATTGGTGAATGCTCATGTATTAGTACCTGTGAGATACAGATAGAACTATTGCGAAAATTGTGAAAAATGAAACCTAGCAGCTCCACCTGTTGGGAGATTTACACCAAAAACTAAACAGCACTCATTTATATCAGGGACTCATTGAATCTGAAGTTTCATGAAAATTGGTGCATTAGTTCTTGAGATAGAGCTATTGCGATAATCGTGAAAAATGCAGCACAGAAGCGCCACCTGTTGGACGATTTACACAAAAAAGTAATCAGCACCCGTTTATATCAAGGTCTAGCTGAATCTAAAGTTTTGTGAAATTCCGTGCATTCGTTCTTGAGATAGAGCGCCCACAAAATTTTTGTCACATACAGACTCACAGAGTGACAGACATTTTCTAAAAACCAACCAATCGTGGTCAGGACATTCTAAAACGGGTCAATCCATCGAAAACCGGAAGTCGAAATTTTTCATGAATCCAATACTTTTTTCTTGTAAAGATAGAAGAAAGTATTAATTAAATTTCAAAGCAATGAATCTTATCAATATCTAAATTTCCCTCTTTTTGTATCCATATACATATAGGCACACCTATGAAATCTTAGCCCCAGAACTCTGCGCTTTTGATTGGCTTGGCTAGCAGCATCCCGGAGCGGAAAAAAAAATTAAAAACTTCTTTTGTTTAAAAGAGTTATGGACGCGCTCATTAAAATTTGTTCTCGATATGCCACTTTTGGTTTTTTTACAGGAAAACCTATCTAACCCAATCTGCTTGGGAAATGGAAATACATTAAAGGCATACACTATATGGCCAAAGGTGACCGGTCACTTGCGATTTTAGACGTTTTGTTAAATATCTAGAAAAATACATGAGGAATTAACCTGAAACTGCAGGTGTGTAAACAGGATATATTTTCGCGAAGATTTTTTCCCGAAACCCCATAGGGGGCCGTCAACAAATTGAAAAAGAACGAATATCTTTTGGATAACCCTGTAAATACTAACGTAGCAAAAGTGTTTAAACTCGAGATTATTAATAAGTGGCTTATTGTAATAAACTGTGTTCATTTTTATGAGGATAGCGTGTATACTCGTAGAGAAATTAAGATTTTTATAAAAACAGTCCCAAGTTTTTTGCTTATAATTTGCAGAGTTCTTAATAAAGAAAAAAAGTTATTTTCAGAAAATATGAAAAACTACATTGTACACAATACTCTGCAATCAGAATTCAAAAATAATAAAAATTGGATGAAAATGAGCGGGTTTGCTAAAAAAATGTTTATCAAAATATAATATGCATAACGTATTAGCTAAGTATATAGAGCAACTTTTGTGAAAGTCTCAAAATCATAGCTTGAAAATTCTGAAAATTATAGTCGATAGAATAAGCTCGAAATCCGTTGTTCCCAAAAGGAAGTAAAAAGAGGAGGGGTTGTATCCAAATAGAGTGGTACGTGCAATATTGTGTACGCTGTCTTGGCATTAATCAACAGATATTTGATAGAACCCCTCATATTTTTGCTTCTTTCTGGGAACAACGGATTTCGAGCTTATTCTATCGACGATCATTTTCAGAATTTTCAAGCTATGATTTTGAGACTTTCACAAAAGTTGCTCTATATACTTAGCTAATACATTATGCATATTATATTTTGATAAACATTTTTTAGTAAACCTGCTCATTTTTCATCCAATTTTTATTATTTTTTAATTCTGGTTGCAGGTTATTGTGTACAATGTTGTTTGTCATATTTTCTGAAAAGAACTTATAAATTAAAAGTGAGATAGCAGCACTCGTCATTAACAAGAATTAAGGATTTAAAAAGGAAAATAAATATTTAAAAATGAGAGCTGTTTAAAAAAATAATGAAATTATTTAAATAAAATTCAAAATTCTGACATTTCAAAAATTTAGTGGACATTTAAATAAAATATAAAATTTCGTAATTTCTCAAGGGGGAAAAAAAAGAATTTTTGAATTAAAAAAATGATTGATAAAATAATTTTCATCAACTTTTAATCTTAAAATGGCAAAAAAGAAAAGAAAAATACAAAATTTCTGTAAAATTGAATCTATAAGATAATGAAATCTATTCCAGTGGAAATTTTTAAACTCCGCAGCCCAGCTTCGAACCAGCAACCTTTTCAACAGCGGGCAAATGCGCTACTACTGAGCCACCTTGCCTACACGAAAAAGACCCAAATGAAAGTTCTGTTTTAAAATCTAAATTGCAGAACGTGTCGGATGTCATTCAATGAATTCATTTCATTAAAATAATATAAGGCCTTTTTCAAAATTTTATGATGTGTCATGGGATCGAAGGTATTCAGCTATCGGAGGCATGCAACATTTCAAGCCTCTAACTTATACAGTTTCCGAGAACACACTCTGTGACAGACAGAGGAGTGAGACGAATAGGGTTTCGTCAGACGAACGAAACTCTAAAAACATAACTGGATGTAAATACAGTATAACTTCAAAAATCCGGCATCATCGGACCGAGACTATGCCGGATTTTTGAAGGAATATCAAAAGTAGTATTATATTCTTAATGGTGCCTTTAGCCATAACTTAATTCATTATTAAGTGATAATTATGTAAGAAAAACAGAAAATTAAATTAAAAAAAAAAAAACTTACTTTAACTGATACTTTCTATGTTACAGAAAAAAAAAATCTAATAAAGACTGAAAATATTTCTTCTCTTGTAATTTCGGAAACATCGATGTCAACTTTGTTTGCTTCAGTTTATTGACCATTCTTTTCCAAGTTTCCAAGTTTTTTTTTTTGTATTTTTTACAAATGAAGAATGTCTATTTCGGAAATACAATATTGTTTCTCTAAAGCATATGATAATTCTCCAGTCAAACCTATGCATTTTTCTAGTGACACCTTTTCTTCTGCTGGTCGTTCATCCTCGTCTTCTGATGTGCTACTAACATTATCGGCAGTTCTGTTTAGCTCAGTGTCAGCGATCTCGATGTCCGTTAAATTGTTCGTTGTTGGTGCATTTTCGTTAATGCTTTAGTCAATCACTTATATGAATTTTTTCGATACTTAATGCATTTTCAGATTTTGCGTGTTTAACAGCTCATAAATTGCAGCCTTTTCATGGAAAATGTGAAAGCTGAAAATTCTTCCTCATCACTGATGTCACCGTTGCCAAAAATTCGTTTCAGCCATATATTGTGTCATATATTCGCCAATTGTCCCCAAAGACGTTCCCATTGCTAAACAACGGTGCAGCTCCCAGAAAATTTGTTCAGAATATAATCGCCTCTGACAAATGAAAAAAAAAATCAAAAATTTTTTTTTTCATTTTTACTTTTGATCTTGAAGTTTTTAATTCATAAAAAAATGGTATTTTTCTTCTCCCATAACTTGAAAATGTAAAAGAAAAAGGAAGGGAAAGGATGGTTTTGATGCCGGATTTTTGAAGTTGTCGGATTTGTGAATGCCGGATTTGTGAAGTTGCTGGATTTTTGAAGTCGCCCTATGGTATCTGGCAAGTGCCGTGATGTCAAAATCCCATTTCCCTCTTCTCGTGTTAAAAGGAAAACACGTATCTGGATTTTTATTCGTTCCCTTCATTCGCATTCCCCCGGCCCCCACATTTCAAAGCTCTTCTCGAGTCTAAAAAACACGATTGGTTGAAGTGTGAAAGTTCCCCTATTCTAGAGAAACTAATAATTAAAGCTTCTCGATAACCATTTGCATAATACACTGGCAAAGAAAGACAAGGTCTAGACAGAGGGCTAGACAGTTTTTTGTGCGGTCCCTAAGAGGAGTGAGTTCCACGCCTTTATCTATCTGCTTGGATGGATCCATGCAGACAGAATATTGCTATCTTCATAGGATAGGTTTGCCATTTTTTATATCCTTTTTTATATCTTTTATTTTTTGCGAGAGAAAAAAATTTCAAAATACAGTTAAAGCAATGAAAACGGAATGTACAGTGAAACTGTCCGACCACCACTCTGAACGACCCTTTTTTCATGGAACGAAATTTATTCTCATAGGCTCAATACTCATTTTACCTCCATTCAGAGACCATCCCAGATGAACTCCCTCCATGAGCGACCCATTTCTTTGAAGAAAATTCCGTTTTTTCCGGGTCGCTTGAAGAAGGTTTCATTAGAAAAATAATTCCGGAGAGCGCATTATTCATCAAACTTCTAAACTAAATTTAGATTTTTTTTTCTTATCCGGATAACTTTTAAGTGTTTAAACCTCTTTGTGCCTTTTTAAGCAATGAATCTAACTTTGATGACAAATTAACCTTTAACTGATGTTACCGGTCTCTCAGACCGCGGCTTTTTTCAATTTTTATAGTTTAACTTGCAATTTTCAGTTTAACTACAAACACTACCGAAATTTTGTTCCGTTTGGAACTTTGGTACTATCACCCAAGACTTTTAAATAGGTGAATTTTAATTATAACAGTCCTGTGCAAAAAGTTTAGTACAAAAACACCATCCTATGAGTTAATCGTGTGTTTTATTCATCTTTATTTGTAGCGGTCTCACAGACCGCTTCACACTAGTTATGTGACAATTTCTGTGACATCAGTTAAAGGTTAAGAATGACGGTCCATAAACTCCCCTGCTCCATTCTGCCGGGAAACTCTCAAAGAAATAGATAAATGAATGAAATCGATCGTCATAATTGGTCCCCGTCCAAAAAAAAAATTGCATTTATTGACTGAACTGCGAAAGGACTTGGAAATAAAAGTTTTAAAAGATAAAACCGTAAAACCAAAGCAAACGTCAATGTATTCATTTTTTAGGTGCGTTCGTAATTATATAAATACGTAGCACCTATAGTCGTCGTTCAGTCCGTCCGTCTGTCCGCATGTAACAGAGCAAAAACTACCCAACCGAATAGTCTGAAATTTCAAATATGTGATTGTTGCAAAATTTTGTCGAGCCATTTCAAATTTTATGAAAATCGGATGTATAGTTTAATTACAGGGACAGTCAAAAGTTTTTCTTTACATTACGGCCAATGGGAAAAATTATTGCAAGTGGATTTTAATGATATTAGAGCCTTCCGAATGATCTGAAATTTTAAAGATATAATTGTTGCAAAATTTTGTCGAGCCATTTCAAATTTTAGGAAAATCGGATGTATAGTTTAATTACAGGGACAGCCAAAAGTTTTTCTTTACATTACGGCCAATGGGAAAAATTATTGCAAGTGCATTTTAATGATATTACAGCCTTCCGAATGGTCTGAAATTTTAAAGATATAATTGTTGCAAAATTTTGTTGAGCTATTTCAAATTTTAGGAAAATCGGATGTATAGTTTAATTACAGGGACAGTCAAAAGTGTTCCGAAAAAATTATTGGAAGTGCATTTTAATGATGTATCAGACTATGCACGTTATGAAGTGCAAAAAATTATACATTCAGTACAATATGGGGTGCAAAAAATAATTTTAAAACTAGTTATAGTACGAACGCACCTCATTTGCCACGTTTGACGAGCAATTTCCAACTTGTTAAACTCTGCAGTCATTAATTTATGTCATTAACTTTTGCTTTGATACTTAATTTTTTATATTTTCTCCTAATCTTAAAAATAAATTTTAGTATAATTAATTGTTACCTTTTTTCAACCATTAAAATCTAGATTTAAACATGAACTCCATGAAGAGACCACCTCTCAGAGCGACCCATTTTTATTGGAACAGAACGTGGTCGCTTTAGGAAGGTTTTACTCTATATTGAACGTCATTCTGCCTTAAACGGAAAATTTTACTGATCCAGGAGAAAACAAGACCCTACCATAAGGGGTTGTGCCTATATAGCGTTATCACTTTAGGGGGGAGGGGGGGGGTCTGGCACTTGATATCATAAGATATCCCTAAGGGGTGGGGGCGGTTTGCTTTTTGATATCATTATCATTTTGGATTCAACCAAACCTTTCTTTTTTAAGTAACTTTTTCTTTACATCCAAATAGTCTGTTACTTTTTATTTTTATTACTTTTATATTATGTTTTAGTGAAAATACAAAGCTATTATTAAAGTGCTTATAAAATTATGTCATTTCAAAATTTGCAATACCCCAACGTTTGGCATTACTGTTCGTCTGCTATGTGCGCATATCGCTGTTACAGAAACCAGAAGCATAAATAGGTTGGAGATGATAATTGCGTTTACCAGTAATAGTCCAAGAGTCGACAGCACAAAAACCTATGTTATCAAGCACGAGAAAAAAACCTTTATTTTGTGGAACAGTAGAAGTAGGGGAATCTAATGATCCATGTTTGTCGGAAGTGAAGTGGTGCATAGGCCAAAAATGGATATTACCAGTGGTTGACTCGTAGGTTTATCATTGTGTTTATTGTCCTACAAACAAAGGTATGAAAATAGGGAGGATAGTTGTAGGACAAACACAATGATAAACCTACGAGTGAACCACTGGTGGTATTAATTTTTGGCTTATGTACCACTTCACTTAGGCAGACATGAATCATTCGATTCCCCTACTTCTACTCTCCCATAAAATAAATGTTTTTTTCTTGTGCTTGATAATATAGGTTTTTGTGCTGTCGGCTCTTGGACTTTATAAAGAAAGACAAAGAATGCTGTCCTCTGTTTTGTTGATAAGTTCTACTTTTACCCTTCCCGGGCAGGAGGCAACTGCAAGAAGACACTATTGCTGTTGGATGCGCTATGTAACAATAAGCTATTATTAAATACTTTTAAATAATAACTAGCTGTTTTAGATTTATTTGACATAAATTTGTTTCATGTATTGGTATTGTGTTGACTTCCTGAATCCGGAAACTGTACGGCTCAAAATTGTCTAATTCTATGCGTATATCACGCCAAACGTATCCTTCTATATATAAAAAAAAGTTTTGATGTTTTGATTTGGAAATGGATCAATGAAAATCTGCGTAGATATTCCGGGTAGATCGGCATCCAATTTGAATGCTTAAGCATGGCCCTTCATCGTTAATATTAAAAAAACTGTTGCCTACAAAAATATGAAAATCGGTGGTATTATAGAGAAATGTTTGATAAACACGCTGATGCAGACAGTTTTCAAATCGAAGAATTATTTTAAGAGATATTTAATGCTAAAGTTGGACAAAATCGTTCCATTAAATCAGTTTTATTGGAGCAAAAACTATACATGAGAATTTAATCATTTTTAGATCATTTTATACGTTACAAGTTCCCCGGTGTGCAGATTGCATTTATTTTTCTTATTTGACTCATTTTTTGAGGTTTTATATCTATTTTAAATTCAAATTTTCAGCATTTCGAGAGATATTTTTTACAAATTTTAGAAAATGTTATTAATTTAAACTGTTGCCAATTGTATAAACAGCGCAAACAATGTTTACTTCAAATTAAAAATTTATTTACACGTGACTATTAAAAACAGAAAAAAAACTTTAAAATTAGAATTAAATGATTACATGTTAAAAGTAGGAAAATTACGTCATAAGAACCATATTTACGCTTGAATTTTAAAAGAGAAACAAAATCTTAAAGTAAAAAAATCATTATTATGCGTTAAAACTTGTAATTGGAGGAAATTACGTCATATTTAAAATGCCCCCAAAATATGGCAAAACAGTTTAAATTGAAAAATATATTTGCGCGAGATATTTTGAGATAATCTTTTCAACTATTATCGTGAATTCGAAGACAGCGCAAATAATATTTCCTTCTAACAACAAAAGTATTTTCACGTGAATATTAATAAGAGAAATAAAACTTTGGTGTAAATTACGTCAGATTTGAAACGATACATTTAAAATGAATTATTTAAAAGAACTATCTTATAGCGTTGTTAAAAAATACCGCGAGACAATAACACTGTTTACTTAATTTATTTTACATTAGCTTATTTTCAAATGTTTAACTAATTTTTTAAATTAAATATGAAAACAGCCATTGTATCTCTTAACAGCAGCAGATTTGGTCTTAAAGATCCCCAATCCAAGAAAAACGAATGGAAACCCGTTTACAGAGAGATCGCTACTGTTTTTTTTTTTTTTTTTTTTTTTTTTTAATTCGATATTTTTAAAGCCGATGAAATTAGCGTGCTTTTTGGATTTTGGTGTGCCTGAACGGGGGTTGGCGAGCGTAGCTCGTAGGGGGCAGAGCCCCTTAGTAAAAAGAAAGAAAAAGAATGTAAAAATAAAAAGAATTTGTAGACATTGATAACAATATCATCGGGGGGGGGGGGGGGGTCGACGATTGATAACGTATGATATCGTAAGGGTAAGGGGAGGTGTAGGATGTCCAAAATTAGCAAAATGTTTATAACATTATATATGTATAATTCATACCTTTCAAGATGTAGACCTATCTAAAACGGAAATTATTTTGCAAGTTTTTTTTTTTTTTTTTTTTTTAATATAAGGTGGATCTGCAACGATAGAAACTTGTATAAAATGGAATTTATCTCCGATTGCTAGCAATTCATTTTTTGACAGATTTTACTCACTGTAACCGCAAAGGGCGAGAAAATCATACCGTTTTAGACAGGATTTCGTCATGGAAAATTTCATGATATTCCTACCGTCGAGACCCCGAATTTTTTCCGCTCAAGACAGGATTCCGTTAGGGACAAGGTACCCTTTTCACAGATCTTATTGTCATGGCATTGTACAGTAAACTCTGTTGGAACGGAATCCCGAGGCGAAGAAAAATTTCGCTTTAGACATGTTTCCGACTTAACAAGTACACCTCCTTTTGTAGCTACATTCTCATCCTTTGGCTGAGACCACGAAATGTTTTCCGTTTCAGAAAGGATTCCAAATTCCATTTGTGCTTTGGCAGGTTTTACTGCATTCTACAATTGTGCCTGCTAGCAGGGCTTAATTTGCGCCGGAACCCAGTGCAATAGCCAGACCTGCCAACTGCTATGAAAAAATCGTAGTTGCTACGATTTGGACCTATAAACTACGATGCTACGATAATCGGTCTTAAACTACGATTTTTTGCAAAAAACACAAATGCATTTTTTGTTTCTAGTTGCGATTTTTATCCTGCACAGCATATTTTTCAGGAGTGATTCTGTTGCGAAATTTCCAAAATTTCAAAGTATTCATTTCCGAGAGTTTAAAAAAATTGGTCATTAGTCCGCAAATTCGGACATTAAAAATGCTCATGGAAAAAAAATGGGCTGCAAAACAAACTTCTTAACATAAAACCCTCTTTTTATGTATATTAACCACGAGTGAATCGTATTTCTGTAAATATTTATACAGGAATTCGCTTCCTTAGAAACAAGGTGCCATTTTAAGAATTTCTGGAAAGGAGGAGTGGGAGGGGTTCTTTGAGGGGCAAGGTTTGAAATAACGTGCAAAATCAAACGATTTACGATAAACTACAGCGATTTTCGACAAATGGCCGTATAAAAAAATTCGTCAACGGATCGTGGTAAAAACCCAGTGTTGATTTCAGGGGGTGGTCCGGGGGGGGGGGGGGAAATCCCCCTCCCCGGAAGATTTGAGATTTTACGTTTTCAATGGTGTGAATTTTGTCAAAATATCGTAGAAAGAAAATGCGAATTTCGTCAAAAGATCAGTAAGAAAATGCAAATTTCATCGAAAAACCTGTAAGAAAACGCAAATTTTCACCGAAAGATCGCAGAAAGAAAACACTAGTTTCGTCAAAAGGATCGCGGAAAAAAACGCAAAATTCGACAAAGGATCGTGGTAAAAAATGCGAATTTCGTCAGAAGTTCAAGGTAAATAATGTGGATTTCAACAAAGAATCGTGATAGAAAAATGTGAATTACGATTGCGGAAAAATTGTGAATATCCTGAAATGATCGTAAGAAAAAAAATACCGAATTTCATCAAAATTTACTGCACTGGGCTAAGAAAATTGGAACCAGGCTGGCTCCTTTTACAAATGTAAAAAAAAAAAAAAAAAAAAAAAAAAAAAAAAAAACGCTGCGAAACGAGAAGAAACTCTAAAAATCGTATAAAAATTTTCAAAGGAAAAGATTTACTATATTGAGTTGAAAGACTGGAATCTTATTCCTTTTACGAATGTCAAAAGATGGCTGTGTAACACGAAAAACCAACCTCCAGATTAATTTAAATTTTGTGTGCTACGATTTCTCATTTTCAAAGGTTGGCAGGTCTGAATAGCGCTTCCGAAAAACCGAAGCCTAAATTACCCTTTCCTTTCCTTTCCTTCTCATCTCCAAGCTTTTGCATTCTTTTTTATCAAAACACTTATAGGTGACGTAATGTACCGCACACGTAGTAGATAGAGATAAAACGGACTCAATTTTTATATGTTTTTTGACTGACTCGAGCTCAATCTGTTTTATATTCAAAGTTGTATTTATTCATGTATAGAAAAAAAACTTTTCCTTCTCCAAAATTACGTATTATATTCTATTTCAAATCATTTTAATGCTATTTTGGTCAGAATGAAGAGAAAACAGAAATAGTGTTTTTCTATTCTACTGATATTTGGAAATTTCTGTCGGCAACGTGTTGATACGGCGCCACTCGCGAGACTGAACAATGAATTTGCTTTCAGTTTGATTTTCATTTGTGACAGTAGGATAACATTTAATTTGCTGCTTTTTTATTATTTTTTGTTTTATTCAGATACCTAGCCTGAAAAGAACATTTTCTGTTTTTAGCCAACCAGCATTAGTTGGAGGTTTTGTTTGTTTGAGGTTTTTTTGTCTTCTATTGCGTACGAGTATAAAAATCATAAAATCACGTCAGCGATTTTTCTATTTATTTTGTATCATGAACGCTGCCCATGCTAAGGCTCTGCTCTGCACATTTACGAAGTCACTTTAATTTGTAAGTAGATGTAATTGCTATGTATTGTTATTCTGATAGAAGCAATCGAGCAGTGTTTCCCCTTTTTCTATAAAAGCATCGAATCTTTCCACTAACAGTGTCAAATTTTTAATTTAATTTGATTTTCAAGGACTTACCGCAACAGATTGTTATGCGGAAGGAATCGATTATAGTTTAAGATATGTACCTTTTATAAGAAATTGAAAAACATCGTTCTATTCTTCAGCGTATAAAAATTAATTTCTGTAAATTTCATTCATTTTTTCGTAAAAATGCGTTGCTGCAAACTATCCTTTTTTTACTATTTCCTTAATCATAATCCTTACTATATTTAATCCTGAAATTAAAAATGAATTGCAATTAATTAACATTAAAACTAGGCAAAAATTACTATTCGGAAAGTACTATTCGGTGATAGCTAAAAAGTAGAATAGTTGATAGTTAAGTGTAAGCTGATAAATATATTTAAAATGTTTATTTTGCTAAAAAAAGGGAGGGGGGGGGCTTTAAATTTCGAAAATAATGTACGAAGTATAAATATGTAGATTGGAGTGACAGGTGGGGGGAGGGGGTACGGTACAGTCGTTAGTATCGGTACAACAGAATATTAGGGCTCCGGTACTTTTTTTGTTAGAAATTAAGCCCTGCCTGCTAGAGGGGTGTTCACAGAAATTGTGAGGCAACAGATTACATTTATGGACCCCTGCATATACAGGGGCTGATGAAAGCATGGACCTATTGGACTGTGGACTAGAGCTCACCCAATTAAGTATGCAATATTCGTACAACTGATATTTTATACCTCTTTTGTCCTGGTATTGATCATAATCAATATTCTATACTTTTAGAATAAAATGAAAAATAAACTAGTATGTTGAGGCCATCACAAAACTTTCTTCTATATAAATCACGTCCATTAAATAATTTAAATTGTACAAGAAATGACATCAGTTTAGACAGAAATGACATCACCCATTCATATCAAAGTATATCTGAATTTGAAGTTGGATGAAAATTCGTGCATTAGTTCTTGAGATAGAGCTAGAGCGGGAATTCTGAAAAATGTAGCATAGCAGCGCCACCTCTTGAGCGATTTACACCAAAACATAAACAGAACTCTGTGATTTCAAGGGATACCTGAATCTGAAGTTTGATGAAAATTCGTGCATTAGTTATTGAGATAGAGCTATAGTGGAAAGTCTGAAAAATGCAGCATAGCAGCGCCACCTGTTGAGCGATTTGCACCAAAAACTAATCAGGACCAGTTTATATCAAGGTCTAACTGAATCAGAAGTTTTGTGAAATTCCGTGCATTAGTTCTTGAGATAGAGCGTCCACAAAATTTTTGTCACATACAGACTCACAGAGTGACAGAGTGACAGACAGACTCACAGACAGACATTTTCTAAAAACCACCCAATCATGTTCAGGACATTCTAAAACGTATAAATCCGTCGAAAACCGGAAGTCGAAAATTTTCACGAATCCAATACTTTCTTCTTGTAAAGATAAAAGAAAGTAAAAATATATTTATCTAAACCTGTGTATACATATCTTTATTGAAAGTCATCGTAAAAATTTAATATTTTGTGACAGATAGTAAGAGTCTGAATAAATACCATACTATGGACCTCTCTTTGGCTATACCTAAATATTCTATACAGGCATCCCTCGACTTACGTAATACTCGACTTACGTAAGAAATTTCGAAAATTACATTTATGAACATACTAGCGCATTGGATGCGCATTTGCATACTTTTGATAATTGTTTTATAAATAAAATATGCTGATAAAAACCACAAAAATAACATAGTTTTATATATTAGATATAGTTATATTTTTATTGGGTTGGGTTGGGTTGGGTTGATTTTTGACGACCAATTATCTACACGAGGGATATAGGCCCGGGGGAGTGCCCTCCGTGGGGGTCTTTCTAAGGGAACCTAATCCGTATTAACGCATGGAAGATCCACGGCTCGAAGAAAACCACGAAAACTCCGAACGATTAGGCCGACGGGCGCGATTGGGATCGAACCCAGCACTTCCCGTCTACCAGCTTCGAGAGCAGAACCTCTCGGCCACTGGTGGGGCTATTTTTATTGGGATATACAATCAAATCTTTAACAAAACAAACACAAATCTGATTAAAATAAGTCAAAAAAAAAAAAAAAAACTCTGTTTAACCGTTACAATTTTGTTAGCTGAATTCAAACCATAACGAAACCTAATTTTAAAGTTTCGGTGAAAAGGAATGAGTGTATTTTTTTTCCAGCTTCAGAGCTGTTCGTTTGATGTAGATTCAAAATTGATATAAATTAATTCATCCATGTTAAATTTATAAATCCCATATTCCACAAAATACTTTTTATTTGAAAAGTGCTCTTTCAGTTTGTTTATATATTTTTCTATACTATTATAGTTTATATCCAAGTAAATACTGCTGCATGCTACTTTATTTATAAAATAATACTGTGTAAATACTGCATATATTATATATGTGTAATAAATATTGCAGTTTTTGACGGAATTTACAAATTCGACTTATGTAAAATTCGACTTACGCAAAAGTTTACGGAACGCATTACTTATGTAAGTCGGGGAATTCCTGTATATACATATAAGTAGAAGCTCTTTTATCCGAAACTCTCGGTTAACCGAAATCCATTTTTAAAGCTTTTTTTTTTTTTACTTTTACATTCTTTGTGTGCAAGCGGTCCTTTCCGAACCACAAGTACAAATAAATATTTTGGATCCCCTTTCGTAGAATTCCTTTGAATTTAACTTAAACTCCCGTAAGCTGCCGAGTGAACTAGAACACAGTAAGAGGAGGGAGAACCGGAATATGTGAGTGTGGTCTAGTGAGCGAAGAATACGAACCAATTAGCAATTCTGAAGCTATTGAATGTTTTGTAAAAGGTTTGGCATGGCTGGACCAGCAGAAAAACTGTAAATTAATAGTCTCTCTATTCTAAAAAAAAGTAACTACCGCTGTCACCGCCGCCGCCGCCGCCGCCGCCGGTTTTGATTTTTTTGTGACCGGGGGTCTTTCTTCGTTAATATTAAGAAAAATAATGCATACAAAAATATGAAAATCGGTAGTATTATACAGAAATGTTTGATAAACACGCTGAGGCAGGCAGTTTTCAGATCGAAGAATTATTTTAAGAGATATTTAATGCTAAAGTTGGACAAAATCGTTCCACTAAAAAAGTTTTATAGGAGCAAAAACTGTTCATAGGAATTTAATCATTTTTAGATCATTTTATGCGTTAGAATTTGCCGGAGTGCAGATTGCATTAATTTTTTTATTTTGCCTATTTTTTTGAGGTTTTATTTCTATTTTAAATTCAGATTTTCAGCATTTCTAGAGATATTTTTAACAGATTTTAGAAAGTGATATTAATTTAAACTGTTGCCAACTGTATAAACAGCGGAAGCAATAATGCTTGCTTCAAATTAAAAATATTTATACGTGTAAATAAATTAAAAAATTATTTACACGTGACTATTATAAACAGAAAAAAACATTTGGAATTAGAATTAAATAATTATGTACAAAAAGCAGGAAATTATTAAAAATTATGTCATAAAAACTATAATTACACGTGAATTTTAAGAGAGAAAGGAATTTGTAAAGCAATAAATTTATTAACATGCGTTAGAAGTCTTAAATAGGAGAAATTACGTCATATTTACGTCACATTACAGTTATTACATAAAATGAACACAAAATAATATTTCAAAAATATATATTCTAAAAACACACTCAGGTATAGGTCAGATTTTTATTTGCAACTTTTTATTAGAGAATCTATTGAAATTTACGTCAGAAACTCAATGGTCTGCAATGATTCCTTGTCATTTCAAATCCCAAATATTTGGATTGAATTGTTAGATAATTTGAAAATAAAATAGGACAACGTGAAACATGTTAAAATATTACGCGCGTGATTTTTATTTATTTATTTTTAAATTTCATTTGTAATAGTTTATTGTCATTTTCCATCTTTGTATTTATTTGTTTTTCTGATGACGATTGAGTAAATTCAATCGAAACATGTCAAATTATTAAGATCTTTTAATGTATTTTATTAACGTTTGACGTCCTTTTTAGCAATTAAATGTTTAATATATATTTTGAGTGTGTTTTTAGAATATATATTTTTGAAATATTTTTAATGGACGTATATGAGAACTTTTGCTTATAATTTAATAACAAAATAATATTGCAAAACGGTTTAAATTTAGAAATTGCGCTAGACATTTATTTGATATTTTAAGAGGATACTTTTCAACTATTTTTGTTAGCAAATAATATTTAATTTCTAACACAAGTATTTTCACGTGAATATTAAAAAGAGAAAGAATAGTTTGGTCAAAATTACGTTAGATTAAAAACGATTAATTTAAAATGTCTCATTTAAAAGAACTTTCTTATCACTTTGTTAAAAAATACCAGGAGACAAAGACTCTGTTTACTTAATTCCTTTTATATTAGCTTATTTTGAAATGTTGTTACACGTGTCTACGTCATCAAGTTATTTTTATTTCGACGTTTTATTTGTATTTTTATTAATGTTGTACTAATTTATTTGTTTTTTCGTTATTTAAAATAAAAATTATGTCAATTTGTATAATTTGGCGAGTGGTTTGGCGATTTATATAATTTGGCGAGTGGTTTGGCGATTTATATAATTTGGCGAAATTGGTCGAAGGGATAATCAAGTAGTACCGCAACGGATTTGGCGTTAAAATTCCCCAATCAAAGAGAAATGAATAGAAATCCGTTTATAGAGAGATCGCCACTGTTTTTTAAATTATAATTCAATCTTTCGAAATCTTTTTAAAGCCGATCAAATTAGCGTGCATTTAGAGTCTACGGTGTCTGGACGGGGGTTGGCGAGCGTAGCTCGTAGGGGGCCGAGCCCCCTAGTATTAAAAAAAAAAAACTTTGGGATAGAGCTGCAGAGCAAAGGCCATCGAAACTGCGATAAACAAAACTTTGTTTCAAACACTTGTGAAATATGTAAAAGGTACTTAATTTCAAAATTAAAATTCAGGTAATTTATTCTTGTTTCTATTTTGCTATTGCTTTACTTTTTATTAAGCACTTGTTACAGTAATAAGAAATAACGCATGTATTTATTCTTAATCTGAAATTTGAAGCATTCTCGATTATCCGAAAATTTCGATTTTCCGAAGGAGGGTCGGTCCTAATTACTTCGGATAATCGAGGTTTTACTGTATTTAATAGAAAATTAAGTCCCCCCTGCCAGACATCCCTATTGAGTTTAGTGCTCGGTACAATCTTTCCCCCCCCCCCTATCTGTGAACGCCCCTGCTAAAACAAAAACGTCCTAAGGAAAAAAAAAAAAAAAAAAAAAGATACCTAGCGATTCCGACTTAGCAGGTGTTGCCGTAATGAATCTTTTTTTTTTTCTCTCCATAAAAGCACAGAGAAAGCGAACCTTTCTGAGGTTCCCCTCCAACGGGTTCACCGCCCGTATGGCCGATTATGGGAGTCGAGCTCAGCCAGCGCAAAAAGTGAGCCGTTTGTCCCTTCAGATATTTTCTTCCAAGTCAGGTCATTCGATTCGTCATATCTTCTCTCCCTGCAAGGTCATTGCTTCTTCTGCCGTTAACGACCTGCTGACGTCACCGGGTTGTGCGCAACGGCCCACAATGGCATAGAAGCTGCATACGACCCGACCCTATGGGATACGGCCGTAAACAAATCTGGTCATGGATACCCTTCGACCAGGTGGATCCGCTTTTTTATTTTCGCCTTTCTCGCAGACAAAACAATTGCACATTAAATTACCATTTTGACGAAATGAATTCGCGCTTCGTTTTGAATCGGAGGGTTTTTGAACTAAGATTTAACCGTGAAATCATGCGTCAAAAACAGAGGTCTCTGGACTAGAAGTCAGCGAGGTCCCGGCCCGGGCATAGTGTTTAATTTTTTTTCTCTCTCTCTCTGCAGATGTGTGCCGGGCAGTACCCAATCTTGTTCTTTTTCTGGATTTCTTTCTTTGGAAAATTTTCTCTGGTCTCAAGCGAGCCTTAGCAGGTTTTACTGTATTTCATTAATTAAAATTGTTCAATTTATATTTTCAAAATGACTACTTGAGTCGCTCCTATAAGTTTTAATTGTTACGCCACTGAATACAACAGAGGGTGTATATGTTAACCCCTTGAGGGGCGGTGGGATATATTTTATCCCATCTACGATTAATGAAAATTTGCACCAGAAAAATTTTATTACATTTTGCTTTTCTAACTTTGGTGGAAAAAAATTGTAAAATTGCTTTTCCTTATTCTGCAATAAATCTTTTTGCAGATACCGGTGTGAATTCGACATTTCAGAAACACAATTACTTGCCCCTCAAGGGGTTGAGGAAAACCGATATAAATGAAGGGGGGGGGGGAATTTGTATATGCCTGCGAGAGTTCCGTGGGAGCACTTTATACTCGGCGTCGTGTGTAAGAGTGTGTGTGTGTGTGGGGGGGGGGGATCTGCTGGTACGAGTTGGTACTGGGTTCTATTCAAAATGGTATTTGTTTCAAAATGTCTATCAAACGAAGTTTTGGGTTCCAATCGCGATCCCAAGTAGGGGTGTACGGGGGCCATGACCCCCTAAGAAAAAAGTATATATATATATCCCCACCTCGGTGGAAAAATGTATTGAGCCAACGAGATTTCTCTATAGTTCTGACGGCTTGATCCTCCCCTCCCCCAATAAAATAGAGGGGCTGAGACTATTGGGTTCGAGGGGGTGTATAGGGGTAGAGGAGGGGGGGGGGGGTATTTCAGTTGAACGGGCCTCACGATTTCTAACATGGGCCCTCACACACTCACATACGCACACACAAAAGGGAAATTGACTCATCTTTTTCGAAATCGATTAATAATTTCAAAGCTTGTCTTTAAAAAATAAATGGCTGACGTATTGAGTGGACCTAATTCAGAAAAATGCTTACGCATAGAAGATTAGAATCTTTGAATTGAAAAATAAACGAATTGTGTTTTTCCCCTCTGCAACAATTGAAATGAAAAGAGTAAGATTTTAGGTCTAAAACAGCTGAATGGCTTCGCATTGATGTAACTCTTGTCAGCCGCGTCAAAAGCAAAATCAATACACTTTGTGCCAGGAAATATGACGTAGTGCGCGAAGGATGCCTCTATATGGGTTTTACCACCTCAAAGGGAATTTGAATGCGAAAATTCGACCTCACAGAACCGGAGCTAGCACGTATACAGAGTGGCAGTACCCAGCGTTTCCCACTTGGAACAGCAGACCTGGGAATGGGGTCCTCAGTGACTCTGCGTAGGTGGGGTGGGGGGAGGCTAATGGTACAGGCAGAATTTTTTTAGGGGCGCCAAAAAAGTTTTGCGATATACAACTATTGCATAAAAAAGTCAATAGCCACTGGGGGGGGGGGGGGGGGCACTATTTTAAATAGACCAGGTGCTCCAAACCTAGTACGCGAGTGGGGGTCTATCAACTTAACCCTTAATGTACTGAATTAGGAGTGCGTAAAAATTTTATCTTCTAAAGCATTTTTCTTGAATTGTTTAAACTATACTAAAAGATTTACATAATCCTTTAATAAATTTTAAATGGATCTTAGAAGGATTGAAAGATTTAGAAGGATTCATTAAGTTTGAATGGATAGGGATTATATGCAATATTTATAACCCCACACAAATCTTTTATTTGAAATACTTTTCTTCGTATTTTGTAGAATTAGGAAATGTACAAATAGAATGTTCTTAGAATTGAAATAGTTCTGAATTGAAAAATCCGCTCCCTCCCCCAACGCCAAGAAAGTTGAAAAGATGCAAAGGCAAGAGAAATCATCCTTTTAGAAATATTTTTGTTTTGTGTAACTAACTCGTCATGCTTTTGGAACAAGATAAAGTAGTGTATCTAGAACTCATTCTAAACTGTGTGACAACTCATCGATGTATTAAATGAATTTTATAGCAAGTTATTTTAATGGTACTTATAAACCGTCAGCAGATAAAGGGTTAATACATTAAAAATATGTTAATACATATTTTTACAGTAAAACTTGTGAAAACGCAATCTCTAGGGACCAAAGAAAATCATATATATTATTTCAGCAGTAAAGATCCCTTTTTCTCAACTAATAGGTAGCGCACAACGATGAATGAGGTAACATGGAATAGCATTTTTTGCCCCCATCTGACATCGGTGTGAAAAAAAAAACCCTGTTTTACACAAGTTTCCGTATTAGAAGGTATAATGGGTGTTTCTTTTGCCGGAACACTGAATTTTTTTCGTTCTAGTCAGGTTCCCTTTCCACAGGTTTCACTGCATACGGTAAACAGCATCAATAAAAACCAAACAAATTCCGTCTTAGACAGGGTTTCTGTCCTAGCAGATACACCGTGATTTATGACAGCATAGTTCTTTTCACCGGAGACATGACAGTTTTCTGTTTCAGATAGGATTCCGTTATATACAGGTGTTACGGTACCTTACTTTGGAGGTCTGCACGAGTCCAGCCGGCAAAATGAATGCAAACTTTCAAACGGGTCGGGGCGATCAAAAAAATTAAACGGGCCAGTCAATAAAAAAATTAAGCGGCCCGACCGACCCGATATAAAAATTTAAACGAAGCCGTTTGAACTAAAAATTTAAACGAAGCCGTTGCCGAAATATGAACCATTTTCAACGGATATGACTTTCGCGAGAATAAGCATAAATAAAGCTGCGTAAGTCGATGCTAATTTGACAACATCGATACAGAAATGTAACATGGCTAGCGTAGAGATCGGCATCGGGCAGTGACATCGTGCCTGAGCTTAATTCCCTCAAGCATGGGCTTAATTCCCTCAACAGACTCGGGCAGGACCCGGATCAGGCTTGTATTTTTTTTATACAGGGTCGAGCCGGGCCGGAACTTAACCCAGATAGCATGAACATTAGCAGCAAATTTGATTTTTTCTGACATTATCTTGCCGTGACAAATTTGAATTGAGTAATTCACAGCAAATTTCCCACAAGGTATACCATCCCCCGCTTGCATGAGTAGTTTGTTTTAAAACTGAGGGCAAGACTTTCTTTAGATCACGAAAGTGACGAACGCAAAAAATCCCTCTGTTGAGAGAATAGACAATCAGCATATACACAGAAATTGCAGACATTTTATTCGGTTGGCACCGCTTTTTCTAAACGCTATACTTATGAAATACCAAAAAAGGTTCATGTTGAAAAGTACAAATATTACCTTAGCTAAAACGATGCATGCACCTTCTGACGGTGTGTTCGCATCAATAGAGAAGGGGTTAAACTTATAGTGTAACAGTTGTAAACAGATAGTGGGGCGTGAAAGATTGCAGTATTTTTGATTACTTGTTTGCCGTTAATTTGCAATAAAATTGATACAGCATGAATTTAACTTGCACGACAAGTTAGCTGCAAGTTCAAAGTGTGGTGACTTTTCGGCGTTTGCGTTATCGCTGCAGTCTTGTTATGAACTTTCAGTCTTGTCATGCTGAGCTCGCTGCAACTTTTGCAGGTTTTCAAAGCAAGACTGCTGCATATTTTCTGCAAATAAAAAATGCTATCTGGGAATTGTTCTCAGGACATGTCGTAACACGTTTTGTAAAAACAGTAATAGGGACCATAAACTTCTGTTAACTGAATCATTGGAAATATACCGTAATAAATGACGGAGAAATATTTTTAAAAATCTGCATTTTATTATACACCTTCAAAAGTTACAATTTTTTTAACGTTCATTTTTTTCTTTTATTATAAAACAGATTAATTTTTTCGTATAAACTCCCCTGAACTTTTCTATCAGGAAACTTTCAAAGAAATAGATAAATGAATGAAATCGTCCTTATTTGTTCCCGTCTAAAAAAAAAAATTGAATTTATTGACTGAACTTTGACAGGACTGGGAAATAAAAGTTATAAAAGATAAAACCATAAAATCAAAGCAAACATCAATGTATTCATTTTTTAAACTCTATAGTTATTAACTTGTGTAATCAACTTTTGTTTTGATACTTAAATTTTCATACTTTTTCCTGTGAAAAATAAATTTTAGTAACATTAATTGTTACCTTTTCTTAAAAATTAAAATCTAGATTTAAACATGACCTCCATTAACCCCTTCGGGACCGGCGGGTTTTACTCAAATTTTATTCGATTGGCATCACTTTTTTTTTTTAAGTTACCTTTACTTAAACAATCCCGAAAATGCTCTAATTAAAGAAAGTAAATACTACTTTTCTTTTTTACTGATGCCTAAAACAAATTTTGTGTGCTCTTTTTGAGGGTGCCTATAGGCACCCATGGTCCCGAACGGGTTAAGACACCACAAGTGACCCATTTTTATTGGAACGGAAGGTGGTCGCTTTAGGGAGGTTTTACTGTACTTTAGACATGTTTTCGTCTTATCAGGTATGATAATAGAGCAGTCTTTCCCGTCGGGACCCTGTTTTCTCGTTTAAGACAGTATTTCGTTAGAGACCGGTTCCGTTTTCACAGATTTTACACTGCATACATACTATCATGCAGAGAATGCAGTAAAATCTGTTGATACTCGAATCCTGTCTTAATGTGTATACTTGTATACTATATACATACAGACAGGTCTCCATACAGACAGGACTTCCGTTTCAGAAATTTTACTGAATCTTGCTTGCTAAGACGGACAACTTTATAAAACGGAATTATTGTCTGTTCCTTTGCGATTCCATTTTAGACACATTTTGTTACACGGAAATTCAGGAAAACGTGTTCAACCCTTCATCTACTGACGATACTTATAAGTATCATCAAAATAACTTGTTATAAAATTCCTTTAATACACCGATGAGTAGTCATACAGTTTGGAGGGAGCTATAGATGCATTACTTTATCTTGTTCTAAAAGCATGATGGGTTACACAAAACAAATATATTTTTAAAAGGATGATTTCTTTTGCCTTTGCATCTGTTCAGGTTTCATGGCGTTGTGGGGGAAGGAAGATTTTTCAATTCGGAACTATTTTTACATTTCTATTGTAAGAACATTCTATTTGTACATTTCCTAATTCTACAACATACTAAGAAAAATATTTAAAATAAAAGATTCGAGTGGCGTTATAAAGAGTGTACAAAATCCCTATAAATTCAAATTTAATGAATCCTTCTACGTAAATCTTTCAATCCTTTTAAAATTTATTAAATAATTATGTAAATCTTCTAATCTAGTTTCAAAAATTCACGAAAAATGCTTTAGAAGAAAAATTTTTCATGAATTCATAATTCAGTACATAAAGGGTTAAACGGAACCTGTCTATAACGAAAATCGTGTCTTAAAGAAAAAAAATCTCGTAACCCGGACAGAATGACTACCCTACAATTATACCTGCTGATGATTTCCTTTTAAAACGAAATGTTCAGCGGTATCGATTCCGTATTAGGAGTTTTTAAGTACAGTAGAACCTCGATTATCCGAAGTCATTGGAACCGACCCTCTTTCGGAAAATTGAAATTTTCGATTATCGAGAATGCTTCAATTTTAAGAATAAGGACAAATATATGCGTTATTTCTTATTACGGTAACAAGTGCTTAATAATAAAGCAATAGAAAAATAGAAATAATAATAAATTATCTGAATTTTAATTTTGAAATTAAGTACCTTTTTACATATTTCACAAGGGTTTGAAACAAAGTTTTATTTGTCGCAGTTTCGATTGCCTTTGCTTTGCAACTCTATCGCGAAGTTTTTTTAATAGTATGTGAATTTCTTTTGAAGGTTATTCACTTATTAAAATATCTTAAGTGTATTTTGTTATTGATATAAACAAACAAAAAAAATGAAGAACAAGGGGACTTCAAATGTGTAGTTTATTTCCATGATTAACAAAGCTATGTAGTATGTATTATAGTAGCTTCTTTATTTAACTGTAGCTTTAAAAGTGTATTTTGCACACAAGAAATGCGATAGTTAGAAAAAAAAAGCTTTAAAAATGGATTTTGCACACGAGAAATGTGATAGTAAAGAAAAAAAGATTGATTTCGGTTAACCGAGAGTTTCGTTTAAAAGAGTTTCGGATAAAAGAGGTTCTATTGTAATAACATTGCGAATGCAATAAAATGGGAGCAGGATACACCCATCTTTATCAACATTTTGAGGGATTTTTGCAGAGACGAATTCGGGGGACGGGCGATTTTCCCTCTCGGAGCTTCAATATGTCCCCCTTACCCCCAGAAGATTTGAGATTATGTGTTTGGCAATGATTTAAAAGTGCAGATTCCCCTCGGAACTCCGTACTGCGCCCCTTCTTCCAGAGCTGCAAAATTCGCTGTCTGAAAAATGTCTGAATTCAACACTGTTTTTTGGGGAAAACAGGCTTCAATGCGATACAAGGGGGAGATACACAAAAAAATCCGAACCCGAAAAAAAAAAAAAATTATCATCGATTTTTGTATTTTTAGTTTATTTGGTAGCCACGACTATACATATAGAACGTTATCAACTCTATGGCAATTTTGGACCCCCTCTCCCCCCTTACGATATCATATGTTATCATTCCTCGACCACCCCCCTTCCCCCACCTGATGATATCGTTATCAGTGTCTAAAAATTCTTTTTATTTTTTTAGCCCCCGGTATGCCATTTCTTTCTCCCAGCTTATTTTGCGTCGTCTCCAAAAAACAACGTTCCGTTGTAAAAGCCAGCCGTAAAACAAAGCAGATGTATCAATGTACGATTCAATACTCTACAGCAATTTTTTAAACTTCTAAACATCGCACATTTTCAATTTTTATACCGTCGTATTGGGAAAAAAAAAGTACTTTTAAATGCAATTGGTTTGAAAACTGGATCCCCATTTATTTTTGAAATATTAATATTTTTATAATTTTTAGAGACATTTGCTTAATATTGGCAACGGAAGTACTCCATTTCTGTAGAAAGTAAAGGAAAAATAGTTCTAAAATAGTAATTAAATATTTTTGTTGTCATTTTCTCATAGCAGCCCAAAGAAAATGTCATTAAAATACGTGGTATTTTGAAAAAATATAACCAAATGATTTCTGTTAAAACCGGGAGCTATTATAAACTATATTCAATTTTAAGTATCTATATTAATGTTAGAAACAAATGAAGGTCTATGAATCATTAGGTGGTCGTTTTTTTTAAACCATTTGGAAAAATGGTTATTGTTCTCGCCAGGATGGGAAATCAAAAGCATATCTGAAGGTTTTTATTGGTTTAATCCGTTTATTCGTTTTCTGATGGGTCTATACAGAGTAATCTGTATTTCCCTTTACTTTCAACAACGATGGATACCTTCTGTTGCCACTATGACAAAAAAGTAATAAAAATTACAAAAAAAAAAAAAATAATAATAATAATAATAACTCAGAAACAAATTGAGATACAGCTTTCAAACAAATTGCATTTAAAAGTAAATTTTTTTTTCTCTATACGACGGTGTAAAAAAGTAATAGTGTGGGATGTTTAGAAGTTTAAGAATGAAATTTCATTTAAAATGGGTCGTCAGGTTTCTTGGAAATCGGACGATGGAAAAGCCTTTTCGCGAACAGCCCATGAAATGCTTGGATAATACGTAAGTTTCAGGTGGATAATAACTAATGAAAATGAAAGAAAATGAATAACAATTTCTACCAAAGAGTTCATTTTAATTTGTAAGATTTTCGCGTGCAAAAGAAAAATGAATATCCCAATTAAAAAAAAAGAAAAAAAAAATCCCTGACGGCTCGGGCCTACAGGCGGAGGTAGATTTCGAAGTACTAAATTCACCAACAAAACTTAAATCAAGATTAGAGATAGACCCAGTTCCTTCAATAAGAATGAGCTCCAGAGAGCTAAAAATTTTGGGAAAATTCTAATATACACGAATACACATACGAATGTATATGGAATAGGTTTAAAAAATAGCTAAAGCAAATTCAGAGAACCTCAAAGTGTTAAGGGGTCTCAGGACTCTTAAATCTTTAAAATTTTCAACATTTTAAATTTTTTAGATGTTAAACTCCTACTTTTTCTGAATATTTTGATATAATTGTTTCCTTGAAATTCCTATTAGAACTAAAGTTATGGCTTTTCCATTTATACACGTTCAATAGTTCAAGCGTCGTTTCGGAAACTTTGAAGCCATTTTTCTCCAAATGATGTTTTTGGGCATAACGCGCACGATATCTCAAAAACTTATGAATATGTTTTCATGAAATTTTCAAAACATATGTTTCATGTTAGTCTGTATAAACTGAACCTAAAATTTCCTTTTTCTTGTTCAAGACAATATTTTTTTCGGTGATTATACTGTTGAAATTTTCTTAATTTTGTATTAGCTCAATACAACTTTGTATTAAAAATATAAAAAAAGCTTTAAATACAAATTTATTTAGGTTCAGGGTAATTATTATAATCTGAAGTGTAAGTAGCCACCATAATTTTCATTCTAGTTGCAATACTTATTTTGTAATCGTGCGCGTAAGCTGTTATGTCGATTTTTTGCTCGTCAAATGTCTATCAGTTTGGAGCCCCCTGTAAATGATAATTCTGCATCTTATAATGTTTTAAATACATGAAATGAAAGAAAATACTTATATATTTTATTCCAATTAAAATTGTATCTTAAAATCAAATACATTTTAAGATATTAAATGTTGAAAATGGCCTTTTTTTTTTCATTTTTTCCAATTTTAAGAGTCCTGAGACCCCTTAAAATAAGTTAATATTTCCATTGTCGGATTTTCGTCATGTTTTAATAAGTTTCTTCAAACTCACATGACGTTACCTATTCACCTGCTGAGGTCCGTTTTATTTCCAATATGATGCAATATATATATTTTTTTATTCGTCAAACAATTTATTTCATTTTGTGTTTTCATGCGGAAATCTTGCTCTAGGAAACTTATGACGTAATATTCAATTTGTTTTCAATTCGTCAAACTATTTATTTCATTTAATTTTTCGCGTGAAATTCTCGCAAAAGAAAAGCAATTGTTGTGGTGAGAATTTTATTGCTTTTTTTTTTTAATTGTTGGCAACTGCAATAACGAAAAATATTTATTTTCCTCTGTCATTGTTGTGTAAGAGCTGGTTTTATCAGAATCATGTTAAGAGGGTATTCAAAATTTTGAACCCTCCCCATTTCCATTCCCTTGGGCCGATTTTTTCCATTTGCAATCCCCGCCGAGATATTAGTCATCTCAAAGTTGTTGGCGAGTTTGAAGAAGATCCGTGCATAATTACGACTTTTATCGTGCGGACAAAATTTAGTACATACATACATACATACATATATATATATATATATATATGTAAACTTTTTAGGTGGGGGTGGTTTTGGGTTCCTGGGGTCCTATAATGAAAAGTTATGAAGGAATTTTTCAAAAGTCGCACCATGGTAACGACTGCAATAGGTAGTATTTCTTATGAAATCTACCTAAAAAGATAAATAGGACAGGAATGAATACATATAAATATTTCACACCCAATACCAGTCGCAGGCGATGTTTGTCGCTCGGAATTTTTACGTGTCATAATAACACTATTCATGTTTAATTCATGGCGGACGTCCTGTAGGATCCACTCCGTGCGATTTTTTATGTCTTCCATTTTAGTCTTTGAAAAAATCATTTTCCAAAGGGTCGTTGTAATTTGTTAAATTGCATTTTTTTTTAAATTTATTTATTTATTTATTTTGTCAAGTTTCTTGAATGACGGCCTCTTTTTGCTGAATTTGTGTATTATTTCGCGATACTGTAGATGTTTAAGAGTGGATCGTCCATGTGGAATTCTTAAGCAGATGCGAATGGCGTCATTCTACATAAAATAAAAGTGTGTGCTTCAAGTCTTAAACTTGAAATATGTTTTGTACTATTTATATATATTTTTTTTTTCTTCGAGGGGTGCGATGCTCCATTCTGAAAAAGCAGAATTCCTGTTTTCTAGTCTTTCTTTTTCTTTCTATTCGTTTGCAAAATCTATAACAGTATAATGTATACATTGATTATGCGCATATTTTACAAATTTAAATGAAGATTAGAAGTTAATAAAATATAGGAAATAATTTTAGGTCCAATCACACTTTAAAGCAGTACTTACTATTCGAGCCTATTTAATAATAGCTTTTTTGTTACATAATGCATTCAACATTAATATTGTTTTCTTTGCATTTACCTCCTGCAAACGGTGGTAAGAACACCTTCTTATCAATAAAGCAGTTTGGACACAATTCTTCCCCATCTTTAGGTGCGTTCGTCATTCTATAAATACGTAGCACCTCGAGTCGTCCGTCCGCACATAACAGAGCCAAAACGACTCCATTGAAGGGTCTGAAATCTTAAATATATATTTCTTGCAAAAATTTTGAATGAGTCATTTCAAATTTTATGAAAATCGAATGTAGAGTTTAAGGCTGTTCTCAAATCCAAAAGGGCAACTTTTTGACATAAGTTTAAATTTATTTTTGATCGGAAATGGATGAAACGAGCAGGTGTTGTTGTTCAGAAACTAGGTCATCGAGCTGTTTTTTCCGTTTTTGTGCAAGCGCAATAGATCTTTCAGAAAAGAGTGTCAAAGTGGACGTTTTGTACCGAAGTTCCCGAAGACAGCAGAAAAACCTGTCAGCGAAGGGCGAAAAAAGTCTTTGTCACGTGATCCAAATCGCTGCTAACTCGATAGGTCATGGATGGATCCAAAAATGGAAAAAAACAGTTCGATTCCAAATCGCTCCCATGGCCAGGCTTTCCCATTTTATACCTTTCCGTTAAAAAATGAATTTGTAAATGTGTCAAAACGTTTTGCGCTTGTTGAGCAGAGCAGTTGAGAACAGCCTTCATGACGGGGACGTTCAAAAGTTTTCCGTTCCATGACGGCCCATGGGGAAAAAATTATTTCCAATGCATTTTAAGGATGTGAAAGTCTTTCGAACAGAATGAAATGGATACGCACTCAAATAGACATTCAGTACGAAATGCAGTGCAAAAATATTTATAAAACAAGTTAGAGTGCGAACGCACCTCATTGGTCACATTGCACGTGCCCTTTCCAACTTGCTGACTCTAGTTAAAGATAATACATATCATTTCGAACCTGGTTTCTCTACTTATGGCATAGAAGAAAAAGAAGGGTGAATGTTAGATTATTCCATGTACTTTAGAATTAAGAATCTATATTCATTTCGTATTTTCATAAAAATTGATAACATTACTGAAAAAATGATAACAGACTTTATGGATGTAAATAAAAAGTTAACAGAAAAAGAAAATTTTGTTTGGATTGAAAATGATAACGATATCCAAAGACAAACCCTACCTTCCCCTAGAGATCCCTCTTACGATACCCCCCCCCTCCCCCCCCCCCCCCACACACACACCTCCTCTAAAGTGATAAAGTTACATATAACATATGTACAACCCCTTAACTAGAAATATAACGAATAGCAATTGGAACGAATATTTTATTGACATACGAATAGGCAGTTCCATTTTAGACACTCTTTGTTATACACTGATTCACTAAAACGAATTTAAACGGAACCTTCTGTAACGAAAAACTTGTCTTAAGCGACATCATCGCACGGTACTGACAAAAGGACTACCCTACCCTGAAACTTACCGATTTTCTGTCTATAACGGAATTTTTAGCGGTATCAATTTCATTACCATTGGCAGATTTTACTCTAATAGCATCACCCCTTCTCTAAATTGGGAACAGGGTACACCCCCCTCTTTATTAAAGCTTTAAGGGTTTTTTGTTTTTTGGAAAAAGGGCTTCCATGCGATACAGGAAGGGGTGGGGATGGGGGGGGGAAAGAGAGGCAGACACAAAAGACTGAGAATAACTGGTATTAGATACAGAGCCCAGAAAGGGGGGGGGGGAGGCCAACGTAACTTATCGATTTTTTTGTCACTCGTGAAAAGAAAAAACAAAACAAAAACAAGTGGGTAAATGTGATCACAGATCGCACAGAGGGTTTCGTTTAATATTCCTTTCAAAACACTTTATCCTCTTGAAAAATCTGTTAGTTCCACATTTCACAACCAGGGGCGCACTTGATTATAAACAAACCTGTATCCGAACGAAAATCCGTTTTACATACTATCAGTAGATATATTAGTCGAGGGGATTGGGCCCATAGCACCCGAGATAAGTAGGCGCACCTGGCGGAAAAAATGGAACTAAAATATGTAAGGCTATGGTGCATAATATGAAAGAATGGTCAAAGGAGTGTCGGCAGAAGTTGGAAAATTTCTCCCCGGGTTAAAAGGGCGGAGGTGAGAAAAATTGCTTAAAATACACAAGTTAGAGCCCAGAGGGGTAAATAATAAAAGACTTTTTGAAAATTTTATGATTTGTCGTGTGGTCTGAGGCATTCAGCTATACGTATGCAAAATTTCATATCACCAACTTAATTAGGGGCTCTCTTAGAAAGAATTGCTTCAAATTCATATGTGGTAGCTAAAAGGGTTAAACGTATGACTTTTTCAAGATTTTATGATTTGTCGCCTGGCCTCAGGTGTTCTGCAATAAGTATTCAAAATTTCAAATCTCCAATTTAATTAGGGGCTCAGTTAGAAAGAATGGCATAAAATACATAAGCTGGAGTTGAAAGGGTTAAATATAAAACTTTTTCAAAATTTATTATTTGACGTGATATCTGAGGTGTTGAGCTATAAGTATGCAAAATTTCACGCCTCCAACCTAAATAGGGCTCACTTAGAAAGAATTGTTTAAAATGCACATGTGGGAGAACAAAGGGTTAAATGTATGACTTTTTCAAAATTTTATGATTTGTCGTTTGATGTGAGGTGTTCAGCTATAAGTATGCAAAATTTCGCGCCTGGAACCTAATTAGGGGCTCACTTAGAAAGAATTGTTTAAAATACACATGTAAGACCCCAAAGGGTTAAACGTACGACATTTTCAAAATTTTATGATTTGTCGTTTGATGTGATGTGTTCAGCTATAAGTATGCAAAATTTCACGTCTCCAAACTAATTAGGAGCTCACTTAGAAATAATTGTTTAAAATACACATGCGGGAGCCCAAAGGGTTAAATGTACGACTTTTTCAAAATTTTATCATTTGTCGTATGATGTGAGGTGTTCAGCTATAAGTACTCAAAATTTCATGTCTCCAACATAATTAGGAGCTCACTTAGAAAGAATTGTTTAAAATACACGTGTGGGACCCCAAAGGGTTAAATGTACGACTTTTTCAAAATTTTATGATTTGTCGTATGATGTGAGGTGTTCAGCTATAAGTACCCAAAATTTTATGACTCCAACATAATTAGGGGTTCACTTAGAAAGAATTGTTTAAAATACACATGCGGGAGCCCAAAGGGTTAAATGTACGACTTTTTCAAAATTTTATGATTTGTCGTATGATGTGAGGTGTTCAGCTGTAAGTACCCAAAATTTCATGTCTCCAACATGTATAGTTTCTGAGAACGGGCTCTGTGACGGACAGACAGACAGACAGACAGAGGAGCGAGACGAATAGGGTTTCGTCAGATGAACGAAACCCTAAAAACAGAGGGTATACGCTAGAGTCGTGAATGTCCATGGCTACAATATACACGTTAGCTTTATTTGAGAAACAGAGAGTACACGGAGCCTCTTAAAAAATCCAATCCAGAAGGTATACGGCGTATACCTCCGCCTCCACTACACCCCTGATTTTTGTAATTATTTATTCGGGCGACGTATTCACTATACTCCCTGTAGGAAATATCGGTTTTTCAAGGACAAACGTCCTCTTTTCATTTTTCCTTCGTTACCATAGTTACTAATCTAAGAAAAGAGCCGAGGTGTGACCAACGACGAGTGAGAAAAGCCGAGTCCTTGAAAGGCCAATTTTCTCTACTGGGAGTATAGGAATGTAACGATAACGAACAGTGATTTGTGCGAATATTCGATCAAATTCCAGTCATGTTTCATTTAAATTGCCAATACGCAATGGATGTACGGCAATATATTTCATTAAACGTATTTTTATTCAAAGTACATTTTAGAGGGAAAAAAGAAGAAATCCTTAAATATCTAACACCCTATGTCAATAGATGACCTCAATATTTGGCAAGTGGACCTAAATACCGAATATTCGTTACATCTCTAAAATTAACCTTGGTAATAAACCTTAGGGGTAGAGGGGCTTTTAGCATTTAGAGATGGATCATGTCGGGAGTGGTCGCATGTCTTCATGCTTGCAGTTTTTATATCGCGGATACAAATTAGCTATTTTCTGACATACACGCGAATTCCGTTTCATTCCTTAGTGGATGAAATTGGCAGGTGTTATTCAGATATACCAAGAAATCGAGTTTCCCATTTTCTTATAAAAGGCACCTTACGGAAAGCGTTCACAACGTTCGGATTTTAAGCAGTTTTTCGAAGCCATGGAAATACAGTCGAACCTCTATTTAACGAAGTCGCTAAATCCCAGAAAAAAGTTCGTTATATGGAAAATTCGTTAAATAGAGATTCACCTTTTAAAATACTTTAAACTACATAAAACAGATTTTAAATTTATAAACACTAAATATTTTTATTAAAAGTAATTAATCACATTTTTTTAAATAAATTATATCGATTTATTTATTTTACCCACCAATATTCATCATCAATTCATTTTTTCTATGTGTTTAAATCTTTGAAATCTGCAAGGAAAACAAAACATTGTCCGGGAATACACTGTATTTTCTGTTTAAAGTAAATAGTTTTACATTAAAATTAACGAATTTTAATGACATTATCTTATTTATTATTATTATTACAACAAATAATTTTAAACATGCATTAACATATGCGTCCTTAACCTTAATTTCTGAAAAACCCTGTTAGGTTTGCCTGAGTTTATTTAAAAAAGTGCTTTCTCTCATAATACGTCTCGCATCTTTGCAATGCACCAAAAACCCCTTCATGCGTTTTTCCTTCTAACTATAATCTGCGTCGGACTGTTTCAAATGATTTTAGCATTTCATCATACGAAGTTTTGTTGATTCCTGAATAATGAATGATCCTTTCCATCATCATCATATTCGTTCTTTATCACAATTTATTTCTGTATTGTTTTTTATTTCACACTGTCAGAAATATCCAATTCGGATAGTGTTTCCGAAGTCTCAATGTCAGAATTAAGTGAAATACAATCATCAATCAGCACATCATGGTTAATTTCTTCTTTTTTTCTCACTGTATCCACATTTTTTTAAGTTACTCTAAGGGATTATCATTTTCGTCGTCCGCACTTACCGAATTCTGACTGCTGACAAAGAAGGCGCCTGGTAAAACCAGTTCAAGGCCATTGAACATCATAAAATGTGTTTAAAGAAAGAATAAGTTTGAAATGTCCAGAAATATTTTGAGAAATGGGAAGAAAAAAAATTGATCACAAAAAAAAGTTCGTTAAATAGAGAATGCACTTCGCTATTTGGAGGTTATTTTACGAAGAATTTCGCAAAATGTGCTTGGTTCCAAGGAAAAGTTCGCAAAATAGAGAAATTCGCAAAATAGAGGTTCGTTAAATAGAGGTTCGACTGTATCATCTTGAGAAAGCCATTGAATACAATTCGAAAATCGAAATGCACCCCATTTATAGGAAAATGTTGTTCGATTCTTCGGTGCTTAAACAATAATGTCTACCAGTTTTATGCATTTCTGTACAAAAATAACACCGTGAATGTATCAGCATTTTTATATGGGAAAGAAAGAAAAAAAAAAAAAAAAAGAAAAAGAAAACGGTTTTACTTATTTATATTTTAAAATGTATTGTTCTATAGAAATGTCTTCGTGTGTGTGTGTGGGGGGGGGGGAGGGGGGAGGGGACTGGATTATGACCCCTTCCTCCTTGGATCCGCGCTTGTTTAGGTGGCTTTGCGCGAACTCTTCTTGAAATAATTTCCGAATTCTTTGTAATGCACAATTATTTGTAAAATACAGTAGAACCTCGATTATCCGAAGTAAATGGGACCGACCCTCTTTCGGAAAAACTGAAATTTTCGGATATTCCAGAATGCTTCAATTTTAAGATTAAGGAGAAATATATGCAATATTCAGCGCCATCGCTAAGACTTTTTATTGGTGGGGGAGAGAACCTTAAATTGCCAAGTCAAATTTCAGTATTTGCCAACTCGTTTTATAATTTTGCCAACTTACCATAGTTAGAAAATGTAATATAGTTCTTATTTGTTAAAAGTTTAATAATATTTCCAATTACTTTTGTAATTTTTGCCAAGTCTATCAGAAACAGAAAATATATTATAGTTTTTATTAAAGTTTTAAACAAATTTGCCAACTAAGTTTGTAAATTTGCCAAGTGTAATAACATTCGCGAATGTTTGGGGTGGGAGACTCTCCCTTGTCCCCCCCCCCCCACTTAGCGAGGCCCCTGCCAATATTTCGTATTATGGTAACAAATTCTTAATAAAAAAAGTCCTTCCGGCCAGTGCCGGGAGGAAGAGGTAGCTTTCATAATCCTTATTTAAAAAAAGCCAACTTATATCATGCAAACACACGAAGCTCAATTTAGTGGAAACCGAATATAGGAGATTCAATACTAATTTTTATCAATATAATGAATGAGAATTTCGCGAAATTAGTCAGCTTTATCCAAGCTGCTTTTCTTTAAAGTAACTTATATTTGGCTGCCAAATTCGGCAATTTCTTAAAGTGCCTGTCATTTTAAGACAACATGGTGGATGAGGCTAAGCAGTGAACTTGTTCGAGACCTTAGTAATTGCTGTGCACATGCTCACTCACATCGTAATCGGTTAATATATAGGAGTGCTGTCGCATGCAAAAAATCAGATTTTTCAAAATGTCACCCACAATAGAAATTGAAACTGCTATATCTGAGCCATTTTTTAAGGTAAAGACAAACAAAAAATGCTACTGAATCCATATATCAAGATCAAATACTTAAGAAAGAAACCTTTTTCAATTTCTAATTTTTTGGCACCTCACTTTAAATATATATATATTTTTTAATTTAATGGCCGCCATTTTGAAACAAGATGGCTGATGAATCTGGCCAGCGAACTTGGTCGAGGTGTTGATGTATACTATCCACATGCCTTCTTACATCGAAATAGGCGAATACGTGTGTTATCGCGTGACAAATACAAGATCGTTTCAAAATGTTAGCCATGCTAGAAATTCAAAGTGCTATAAATCAACCATTTTTTAAGATATCAACAAAAGAACAAATTTTCAGAAACAAAAACTGCTCCGGAATCTTTGTATCAAGGCCAAACACATAAAAAAAATCTTTTTCATTTTCCAATTTTTTAATACCTCATTTTGAATTTTAAATTTAATTTTTTTAAATGGCAACCCTTTTGAAACAAGATGGCGAATGAAGCTGGCCAACGAACTCGGTCGAGACATTGGTATGTACTATGTACAGACCAAGTTACATCCAAATAGGTTCATAAATACGCCTGTTATCGCGTGACAAAAATCAGGTCGTTTTAAAATGTCAGCCACAAGAGAAATTCAAAATGCTATTACTCAGCCATTTTTTTTAGATATAGAAGAAAGAAAAACTGTTCCGGAATCTTTGTATTAAGGTCAAACACATACAAAAAAAATCTTTTTCATTTTCCAATTTTTTGGTATCTCATTTAAATTTTTTTAATTTTTAATTTTTTTAAATGGCCGCCATTTTGAAACAAGATGGCGGATGAAGCTGGCCAACGAACTCGGTCGAGATATTTGTATGTACTATGTACACACCAAGGTACATCCAAGTCGGTTCATAAATACGCCTGTTATTACGGGAGAAAAATCAGGACGTTTCAAAATGTCAGCCACGCTAGAAATTCAAAATGCTATAACTCAGCCATTTCTTAAGATATAGACGAAACAAAAACTGCTCCCGAATCTTTTTATCAAGGTCAAACACATAAGAAGAAAATATGTTTTCAATTTTCAATTTTTGGTACCACATTTCAAATTTAAATTTTTCTTAAAAATTTAAATGGCCGCCATTTTTAAACAAGATGGCGGGTGAAGCTGGCCAACGAACCCGGTAGAGACATTGGTATGTACTATGTATAAACGAAGTTACATCCAAATCGGTTCATAAATACGCCTTTTATCGCGTGACAAAATTCAAGACGTTTCAAAATGTCAGCCACGCTAGAAATTCAAAATGCTATAACTCAGCCATTTTTTAAGATATAGACGAAACCAAAACTGCTCCGAAATCTTTGTATAAAGGTCAAATACATAAGAAAAAAATATTTTTCCATTTTCAATTTTTTGGTACCACATTTCAAATTTTAAATTTTTAAAAAAATTTTAAATGGCCGCCATTTTGAAACAAAATGGCGGATGAAGCTGGCCAACGAACTCGGTCGAGAGATTGGTATGTACTATGTACACACCGAATTACATCCAAATCGGTTCATAAATACGCCTTTTATCGCGTGACAAAATTCAGGACGTTTCAAAATGTCAGCCACGCTAGAAATTCAAAATGCTATAACTCAGCCATTTTTTAAGATATAGACGAAACAAAAACTGCTCCGGAATCTTTGTATAAAGGTCAAATACATAAGAAAAAAATATTTTTCCATTTTTAATTTTCTGGTACCACATTTCAAGTTTTAAATTTTTTTTTAAATTTTAAATGGCCGCCATTTTGAAACAAAATGGCGGATGAAGCTGGCCAACGAACTCGGTCGAGACATTGGTATGTACTATGTACACACCGAATTACATCGAAATCGGTTCATAATTACGGGAGTTACAGTGTGACATAGGTCAGATATATATATATATATATATATCAATTTTGAACGGAGGGTGGTTTCGGGATCTGGGGGTCATGATCGATGAAAATATACCAAAATTTTTTGAAATCGCTTTCCTCCGAACGGCTGCAATAGGTAGCTTTTTTGTAAAGAAAGCTACCTAATAAAGCAATAGCAAAATAGAAACAACAATAAATTACCTGAATTTTAATTTTGAAATTAAGTACCTTTTACATAGATCACAAGGGTTTGAAAAAATGTTTTGTTTGTCGCAGTTTCGATTGCCTTTACTTCGAAGCTCTATCACAAAGTTTTTTTAATATTATTAGATCACCAATATCACTGTCTTTCTGCTGCTCCAGTCCAGTTATGGCAGACCTCGGAAAAGGCTGCTTCCACAGGAAAAAAAAAAAAAAGAATTTTGGTTAACCGAGAGTTTCGGATAAAAGAGGTCGTACTGTACAACCCATGGAAACGAAACGTGTCTACTGCGTCTATTTCGCCGAAACCGGAAAAATTTCATGGTCACGGCGAAAATAATACAATGCAATTTTACATCAAAGTCGGAAACCTGTCTGAAGACATTATTTTCCAACGATTCGTTATTCCGTCTTAGCAGGTTTTACTGTATTTTCTTTCTCTCAGATAAAATGCGAGTCCTTTGTTAAAATTTTAACACCTCAGCACCGTCCCCTATATTTTTTTCCTGGCGAATGAAAGCTTCGACACCTGTTACGAAAATTGACCACTGAACGATGAATCCGAGCAGAACGGAGGATGCCAAGTTGGCCAAAGCATCTTTAGCCTTGGCGAGAATCCGAGAGTGCTACAACCCTGCTGCAGTGAAGGGCAGAGTGCGGGTGCCTGCGAGTCAGCTGATTTGATGTGTCAAAACGGGAAAAAGGCAGAAGTATTATTCGGATATTAATAACACAGTACGGGCATACACACACACACATTACGTAATCGGATATCAGCGCTCTGGTTGGCTAGCCTACGATGGAAATAACAAGTGTGCGAAAATACGCTTGTTCCCAAAAATCTTTTATTTTTGTCACTGCGCTCTTAAATAACAGCATTCAACCTACATCACCCCTTGCTAACATAAATGCGCCTTGCTTGGCTGAAGGGGCGCACGCCTTATTAAAAATAGCCCCTCCATCCCACTACAGTTACTTCGAAAAAAAAAAAAAAAAAAATACTTTTTAAAATTAATTTTCGAAAGATAAGTGAATTGTAACATATTACCTATGTTACTTTTTTAAATTCGAAACTACCCGCATTGCATTCATTTGCTTTGAAACGATTGCAAATGAATTTAACATCAGGAGTTTTAAACTCGAAACTTTCACCCTACTCGACCGAATCAGGACCTCAGCTAGAGGGGTGCCAGGGGAGGCTCACCCCCCCCCCCCAAAAAAAAAAAACTGACACCCTCCCCCTGAGAAAGATTCCAAGGTCATCAAATGAAACTCTGTTCAAAAATCGAATTTAGTTAGCTTTGTGGCCCTTTCACAGTTTTGCACAAAATTGTGTTATCTGTATAAAACTGCACTTTTTGACATATCATATATTACTTATCGGCATTAGTTATATATACTCAAAAAGTTCATTCGGCTGCATTTTCTAATACTAGCTTAACCTTTAAATGCGCGATTTTTTATTTTGTTTCGAAAAAATTATGTATGATTCTCTGAAAGGTTTATAACGCAGGAAAAATAATGAAAAAAAAAAAATCAGAGATGCATTTTTAATGTAATACGTCCATCTTTTCTTCTGTTGCACATCTGCAATATAAGTAAAAACTATTGTCGTGTGGCTGTTTTACGCTAAAATAGTGCAAATGAGTCAATATTTTAATGTCTCCAAATACCTTATTTTATATAATTATTTATTTTATGAAACTTAACATTTAACCCTTTAATTCCTATGATAGAATACTTCTAGAAATTACGTAGTTCGGAGAATCTGAACCAGAAACTTTCAATGGTAATTTCGCTTTATTTAAATACGGAATGTGTGTTATTAATTAAGGCAGATATTGCTATTTTAATTTTCTGGTGTGAATTAGGTATATACGAATAAAAAAAAATCTATTAAATTCAAAATATTGTTCTTTGCATATATTGCTGCGCACTAAAGGGTTAAAACAAAGTTATTATAATGAGTTTGATAGTATATAGGATGCTTTGATAAACATTTTTTTTTTTCGTTTTTGTGTCATCTTAGTTTAAAATAGAAAAAAATATATTTTTAAGATTCTTGATTTATAAATGACACTAATGAAAAACGTCAATAACCAATTTAAATGTAAATGTTTTACCATTTGAAAGGGACACAAAAGTAATTTTAAAATGCAAAATACATCATTAATTTTGTTAATGTTTTTATCATATAAAAACACAATTTTAGAATTTTTAAAGGCAGGGAATATTCGGAAAAAAAAAAATAAAGGTTTCAATTCTTTTGAAACAGGTGAACTGTAAGCTTTTGATTTACTTGTTGACATCATCACTTATCATTGCACCAATATAATTATACATTGGAAATTTTCATTCTGCAGTCTTTCCTTTTCTTAGCATAAAATGAAGTTCTTATAAACAACTTAATAAGAAATATACTACCTACAATATGAATATGCACTAATTTATTTTTCCCTATAATACTCTGATCATATATGTGCATGCAGAGAGGGAGAAAAAAATATGAGTCTCCCCTATTATTCACTTCTAGCTATAGCCCGGACCGAACGACTATCATCTCTACTCATTTCCCGCTTGGTATTCCAAACTATAAATGGACCGAAGAAAACAAGGGTGTACAGAAAAATCTAAAGTTTGTTACAATTTATGTAGATAGACGATCTCCTAAGCAAAATGTAATTATATCATGAGTTGTTATGACTAATAGATGGGTATACTACTCACATTTGTATAGGATGATGTGCGGCAAAGTCAATTGGAAATAGTGAGGTCTTTTTTTTTTTCTCCTTATGACTGCACAAACGTTGAACTATTGATTAAAACTACCCAATTTATTAAAAGGAAATCAATAGCTATTATTATAATAAAATAAATAACTGCATTCCTAAAAGAAATATTATACATAGGTTATTTTCTTCTTCTTCTTTTTCTATGACTGTACATTTGTATTGAGGTAGAAAAAAATTGGACCTGTTTTCTCAAGGTTCTAATTTTGACCGGCCAAAACTAATTTTAACCAGGGCAGTGGTCAAAATTTATTTTAACCGTCTAAACTGGTCAAAATTGGTTTTAACCACTTAAAATTGGTCGAAACTCTATTCAATAACCAGCTTACGTAAATTATTAAACTATAGGTATATTTAAGTGAATATTAATGGCATACTATATTTATATAAGCATGTAATTATTATTAATAATTATTAAGTATAGGAATTTTTCTGTATCTTATATATAATAATATTTCATAACATAAGCATACATTTCAGAAATCTTATTTTTCTTAAAGTGTAACTAATACATTATGATATTTGGTGGGCACTAACAAAAATATTGATTTTGAATTTGTAAATTTCATAATACATCTGTTGAAAGGTTGTACTAACTCTTCCCCCAATAGAAAGATTATTTTCCAAGTTTGATTTCATCCAGAATAAACTATGAAATTGTCTTATCTTAATACAACACCTGAAATCTTTTTTGAGTTTTAAACAAAATTTCTTTAAAAATATTTGTGCTATAAAAGAAAGTAAAATACAAATTAAAGTTTAATACTATGTACAATTTGCAAACACTTGAAAATGTTGTATTCAATATTCTTAAATGTTATTGTGCCAAATCCTTTCAAATGTTGCGCTAAATTTATCATTTGAAAAAATAAATTTTTATTTCTCTTACAGATGGTCAAAACAGATTTTGACCGGGATGATTAAAAGCGGTTTTAACCATGGTTAAAACCAATGTAATCCATCCATATATTCATCTAGGCGTATAAAGAATTCAATTTCGGAACGGGAAAGAGGCAGATGGGATCAATATAAGACACCCTGTAATAATATACTCATTTTACTTGCTAATAGCAGGGCCTGACTCATGCAGGGGCATGTGCCGCCCCACCCCCTTTTTTAGGGGGCCCCATGAGAATAATCGGATTTCATTAAAAGGTGCAAATGGTTAAAATTGGCCAAAAGGGATCAAAATTCATATATTTTCAACCATTTAGGAATTAAAATCTAGATTTAAACATGACCTCCTTTAAGAGACCACCTCTCGAAGCGACCCATTTTTATTGGACCGGAACGTGGTCGCTTTAAGGAGGTTTTACTGTAGTAAACTTCCTTACTGTACTCAGGAAGGGAGTGCGGTCCTCCTTCCCCTCTCTACATCCCGTACTCCCTCCACCCACGCAAAAAAAACAAAAAACAAAACGAACTATATCATTAGATAACTAAGGATTAAAACTGCATTATAACAACTTAGTATTTCATTGTTTTGAAAAGAAATTCTTGATGGATATTTTTCTCATAACGATGCAAGTTAAAACCATTCATTATGACGTATGGGTGGCATTTTCTTTTAGACATCTTACAACATACGTCGATAAGCAGAGTAAAAGCTTGCAAACAAATACTTTTGACAACCCATATGTCATTTTTTTCTACTATTATCCTATTAGTTTTTTGTCTTTAAAAAAAAAAGTTGTGACCCTCTTTTTGCGATACTCTGTATACAGATGTGAAGAGTACCTGGTACAAAATTGACACATATACACACTATGTATGAAGTAAACTTCATACATAGTGTGTATATGTGTCAATTTTTCGGGATCCATTTCTACGGATAGATAGAAGGGGCCCCTCAGAATGAGGCTCGCCCCGGGGTCCTCGATAACCTAAGTCAGGGCCTGGCTAAAAGGTGTAAGATGGAAACCTTAAAAACAGCAAAAATAGTTTATGAGACTGTTTACATGTTTCGGTTCTATCCAAGCCATTTTCAAAATAAATAATAAATCACGATGCAGCATCCTTTAACTTACTCTCGAGTGATATTTATATTTAGGAATTAAAATCTAGATTTAAACATGACCTCCTTTAAGAGACCACCTCTCGAAGCGACCCATTTTTATTGGACCGGAACGTGGTCGCTTTAAGGAGGTTTTACTGTAGTAAACTTCCTTACTGTACTCAGGAAGGGAGTGCGGTCCTCCTTCCCCTCTCTACATCCCGTACTCCCTCCACCCACGCAAAAAAAAAAAAACCCGAACTATATCATTAGATAACTAAGGATTAAAACTGCATTATAACAACTTAGTATTTCATTGTTTGCAATTGTTAGTATTCCATGGATACAAATAGGAAAATAAAGATCCGAGTCAAAATAAAAAGTAATGCCCATCCTCTGAAAGAATACGAGAATTCAATTTAAAAAATCAAAAAACCCGACTGCGTAAAAAGCGAACTCATTATTTCTCATCCATGTGAAACTCTTTTTTATATTTCTTAGCTATTTTTTTTTATTTACTTGTATGGATGACTTTTAAGTTGCGTTTAATTGTGAGTTCCAATCTATAAACACTGTTTTGATGAGTCCTGTAGATGTCTATGATGGTTAAAGTTGCAGTCAAGCTAGAGATCTTACCTACACAACTTCCAGGTTGTTTAAACGGAGCTTCTGACTGCAAAATAGTCAATGAAACATAGTCTTCATTTTGAAAGACCTAGCCAATGATAAGCGACTCAATAGGGTGCGTAATTTTTTTTTCGTCTCTACCGCCATTTGAATTTATAAAAACCAAACTTAGCCTATAACCATCGGACGGTTAAGACAAATCGATAGAGGCCTCATTCATTAAAATCCATGCAGCCGTTGGGATGTTTCGAGGGTATAAAGAAATCCACATACCCAGATACGCGTGAAACACATAACCCTTCTTGGCAGCCGGGTAAAAATGGAAGGACGACGCTTCAAATCATTCCATCCTAGATCATGCCATTTTAGAATAAGCTTATTTATTTGTTTTGAAAATAGAGCAGAAACATGTAAACAATCTCATAAAATATTTTGACTGTTTTAAAAGTTTTCATCTTGCACTTTTTAGCCATTAAAAGAGGCAGATGTAGTACAGCATGACCTCAAAAATCCGGCATTGAAGTCATCTACACTCTCCCCATTTTTTTACACTTTCAACTTACGGGAGAAAGAATAAATAGCAATTTTTTTACGAATTAAAAACTTTGTTTAGACCCCCCCCCCCGTAACACTGGTAGAAACCTCAAAGGAACGAGGACAAGGAGCCGACACAAAAAAAGGTGTCACTAGAAAAATGCATAAATTTGACAGAAAAATTAATATCTGCTTTAACCCTTTATCTACTGGCGGTACTTATTTAATACATCGATGAGTTGTAATACAGTTTAGCCTGAGTTATAGATACACTACTTTTTCTTGTTCCAAAAGCATTATGACACAAAACAAAAATATTTTTAAAAGGATGACTTCTTTTGCCTTTGCATCTTCTCAGCTTTCTTGGCATTGGGGGGATTTTTCAATTCGGAAATAATTTCTATTGTAAGATCATTCTATTTGTACATTTCCTAATTCTACAAAATACTAAAAAGATTTAAGTGAGGTAATAAATAGTGCACTCAATTCCCTATCAATTCAAATTGAATGAATCCTTCTAAAATTTATTAAATGATTGTGTCAATCTTCTAACGTAGTTTCAAAAATTCACGAAAAATGCTTTAGAAGATAAAATTTGTATGAATTCATAATTCAGTCATAAAGGGTTAAAGAAAGAAGACTCTGTTTCCGAAATCGATATTCTTCATAATATCCAAAATTAAAGCAAATAAAATGGACATCGATGTTTCGGAAATGACACGAGAAGAAATGCTTTGCTTAGAATTTATTTTGTAACACAGAAACATCAAGTTTTTTTTTTTTTTTTGAAAGATTAAATTTTTTCTTTTTTCACATAACTATCATTTAACTATAAATTAAATCACGGATACTGGAAAAACTTTTGATTTTCTTTCAGAATTCCGGAAATTTCAAATATCCGGCTTGGTCTGATGCCGGATTTTTGAGGTTATACTGTATTTGGATTTAATAACACAGTACAAATGGCATACATTACGTCATCGGATATCTGTGGCAAGAGCTACGATGGAAATAACAAGTGTGGGGAAATACCGCGTCGCGTGTTCCCAAAACTCTTTTTATCTTTGTCATTGTCACCGCGGTTTTAAAATACAACTAAGATCGCCCCCTTAGCAACAGCCGTCAGACATAAACTTCCTCTTCTACTAATCTCCATAGCATGAATCGATAAAGTTTCTTTGCAGCAAAATTTCCTTTAAATACAGTAAAACCTGGGAGAACGGAAATTGTTTAAGACGGACTCTCACCTTAAACGGGAAAATTTCATGGTGCCGGCGAAAGGAACAACAAACCTATATTTATACAGTCTAAGACGGAAACCTGTCTCAATCGGAAAGCGTTCGGGGGATCGGTTTTCCAAAGTCCCCGACGATTCCGTTTTAGCCGGTTTTGCTGCACGCTGACCTTTTTGTATTTTCCACTGGAACCCGTTCGCTTCCATCATTTTGGTGTTTATTCCCAGAGGACCTTATGTAACTGGAATTCAATATACATAATTATTATTCTTATTTTTAACATTTCTACTCTTATTTTTATTTTATTTTTTCGTGGCGTTCTGTGAAAATGAAGCCGATGCGTGTGTCAACAAGGGGTAAAAGGAAGAAAAGTGTTAATTAATAACACAGTACACACACGCATTACGTAATTGGATATCTCTGTTCTCGTTGGCTTTCCTATTAACCCTCTAATGCTCATGGTAGCATATGTGCTACCAACAGTGTTTCCAACTTAATGGATTTTTTAATTCAGATATTCCAAATTCACACCAGAAATTTAATATAGCAATGTTTTCTTTCTTTAATTACAGACTTTCCGTCATTAAATAAAGCGAAATTTATAATTGAAATTTTCTGGCATGAATTTAGATTCTTTTAATCACGGAATTTCTAGAACGTTTTCTACCATGAGAATTAGAGGGTTAAGGTAGCAACAAGGGCACGAAAAAACATTGTTCCCAAAATTCTTTTATTTTTGTCAATAACGGGACTGCAGGGGGAGGGGGGGTGAAACTGCGGGGGAGGGTACAATAGGGTTTTAAGGGATGAGAAATGGGCACTTTTAAACCATTACGAAATACGAATTCTCATATCTTGGGGACATGCTCCGAGGTGAGAGGTGTCCTCCACCCCCGAATTCACGACTACTCAGATTTGAAATTCCCCTTCTTCAATGCTAATCCTATACCAGCATTCATATTTTTTAAATATGTCCTCACACAATTTATACAGTACAGCCCCGATTATCCGCGGAATTGGGTGGCAAGGGTTCCGCGGATAACCCAAAAAAGACTGAAAATAGGGTGCAAGCACGAAAAAAAGAAAATTCAACATAAAAACTATGTTTTAGTGTACAAAAAACATAATAAAACGTTTAAAATACATACATATGTACAGTACAGCAGAAACCTTTGCTTCACGTCTAAATCACTAAAATAAAGAACAATAAGCAAGAAACAATGCCCTACATACTGTACGAAAAGTGTTCAGTTACACCTTTTTTTAAAAAAAAAATTAGTCACTTGTTTTTGCTTCTTGCTTTGGAAACACCTTTTCTGTCTCAAAATGAAGCTATTCTTGATATGCTTCCCTGGAATTTATCACAATAGTCTTATTATTATTGTTAAATATTTTAATTGCTGTGTTTACGTTTTGTTAATAAAATCAAGAAAAGTCATCAAGACTTTATATATGATATTTTAAATATGGCAACCGAATCTAGAAATATTCTTCTATTACTTTCGAATACATGAATTTATCTGTTTATATTTGTCAGTAGGGCTTATTGTACTTTCCTTGCTGTTGGCTTGAATTAACAAAAAGAATTCGCTACGCGGATAAACCGCACCGCGGATAATCGGGGCTTTACAGTATTTTTAATTTCGTTTTTCTTCATTGCTTTTATGATCCGGCGAAACGTTTAGGGATCGGCTTGGAAATATTTTTTGTTATTTAAATTTAAAATAATTTATGTTATACGTACACTAACATGTGCTCAACTTTAATATGCAACAATAGTAAAATTATGGTGTTACCACTGAACTTTTTAATATATAGACAGCCCTGCGTGGAAAAAAAAAAAAAAAAATAGGAATCCCCCTACCCCTCTCACACGCTCATTTTTCCGCAAATCGCCGTTCAAAAATCATAGTAATACAAAAACGGATTCGGAATAACATCTCATTTAGAATCGTTATTTCAAATTGAAATAACTTTTACATTTTTAATGGCAACACCCTATTTCGACAACCTATTTTTATTCTAAGTATAAATTTATGTTCCGATGCAAACTTCAAGACATTAGATCATAAGTTATTCTCTACTATCAAATTACTTTCATTTTCATCATAAATTATAATTAATATCTTACCAGGCTGATTTTTTTTTTTATGTGCACATTAGTCAAGAATCCAACATAAATATTTTAGTCTTTTAATTCTCATAATTTTATAATATAAATTCTGAAATAATAAGTTAAAAAAAAAACCGAATTACAAATGTTTTACACAGACGCCTACAAAATTTTAATTTTTAGCCCCAAGCCATTTATTATCTATCATTATAAAACAATCATAATACGAACTTAAGGGATGATGTAGGACTTTTAAAAAATGTATAAAGGAATAGATTTAATTCTAATGTAAATAAAAATAATAATTAAGAAAGATTATCGCGGAGTATTAAAATCAATGAAAACGTAGTACAGCCTTTTGTAAAAACAGTAAAAAAATATTTTTTTAATGTTTGTTCAATTCATGCTATTGTGAGCTGTTTCTTTTTTATATTGCGACAGTTCAATGTTATGAAAAGCAAAATAATTTAATTCTTCAACTAATACACCTGCGAGAAATTTCCATCTCTGCAAAATTTATACGGTAAGACCTGTTAAAACTGAATCATAAAAGACAAAGAAAAAAATTGCTTCCATCTTGATTATAAAATTTGTACGTTATAGATAGGGGCCATTTTCACATGTTTTACTGTATTAATAAATATATATATACTGCGTATATTTATTATTTTCTTATAATAATAATAATTCTCTATAACATATTAATATGTATTATTTAAAATAATAAAACAACAACAACAACAAAAAAAAATTCAAAAACAAATGACTAACGAATCAACTAATTAGTACCTATCATAAATTTCACGAAAGCATTTTGAATTCGCAAACAGTCAAATTTCATTGAAGAGTCTTCAATATAGAGGTGACCTTGCCAAAATATAACCTGCATAAAAGAAAGAAAGAAGAAGGACAAATTTCGAAGAATAGCAACATCTGTTAAACTTAAATAATAGTTCCAAATAAATGGAAAAGAAAATTTATCGTTCATTCAATTTAATTTGTAATCAGAATAATTAGAAAATTACATAAGTTATAAGTTCGATCATAGCTTTTCAAAACAATGTATCTTAATTAATTCAATTCCATACAGCTTCAATAATATTTAATGGTGCTGCCAGCTATTGGTAAATATAGATAATATTTGCTATATTTCTACGATTTTCTTTTTTAATTTGCAGCTAAATGCAATAAAATCTAGGGAAACGGAAACTGTCTAATAGAAAATTTTCATGATCTCAATGGAATATTACACATCTGCTTAAAAGGTAACTCCTCTAAAACAGAAATATTTCTCCGATCAAAAACGATTGCGTTTTCAGATTTCACCGTACTATATGGCAAACTTTACAAAAGCCTTTTGTGCTCGCAAATCTCGTCGATGGGATTTCAATGTGAAGGTAACTTCTGAACTTTGTTCCTTGGTCAAAATATGTCTGCATTTAACACTGAAATCACAAGACTGGGTGACTCCAGAAGAGAATTGACGTGTTTGAGGTCATGCTGGGTAACCCCATTTTCTTATCATTATGTTTCTCTGTAATTTGCACCTGTGATTGAGAGAGTCCCTTCGTAATTTGAATTTTCTTGTGTAATTATTAAGTAGCAATTTTGAATGACTTGAACAGGTTATCTCTTTTATAGCCTTGCGATTCCAGGGTTAATGGTTAAAGGGGGGGGGGGGGGGCAATTTTAAACAATATAAACACCAGTAACTGTTAAAATCAAGCACTAGTTACAAATAAATGAATATACATATTCATTCGTATCTCAAGTTTGATTCATAAACAGAAATAATTAGAAACTTACACAAATGCATTGTTAAATTACAGCTCTCTAAATCAATTTAACTGAATTCCATATCTGCTTTTAATAAGCGAATGGTGCTGCCATCTATTAGAAAAAACAGAAAACATTTGTCTCAAATTTTCCATAAATATAACAATTGGCAGTTAAATACAAATAGTATTTAACAGGGGGCCACATCGCCCCCTATATTTTTATTTTGTCAAACTTTTTAAAATATAAATCAGCTGCAAGATATAAAATTTTAACTTTATCTTGTAAAAACAAAGGGTATTTTTCGGTTAGCTGGGCACCAGTGTTGTATATACACACATATATGTATGTATATATATATATATGTATATACATATATATTTATACACATATATATGTGTGTACCTATATATATGTATATCTATATATGTGTGTACATACATATATGTATACATATACACATATATGTGTATATATAACACTGGTGCCCGGCTAACCGAAAAGTACCACACAAAGCATAATAAAACCTACTTCGACAGGTACCGGAAGAAGTTTCTGTCTTAGCAGGTATAATTGTTGGGAATTAATTTTGTCATAACCATGATTTTTTTCTTCTTTTAAAGTTGTATTCTGTTTTAGACAGGTTCTGGTTTCATAAGTTTTTAATTGGTCCTTTCTAATAGTCTGCTTCTTACAAAAAGGAAAAGCACAAGATAGGAAACAAATTCTGTTTTAGACGATTTTTATCTTAGCAGGTATTACTGTGTGGTTTTTTTCTCCACAAGACGATAACAAGTTTTCTGCATAAGGAAGGATTTTGTTATGGACAGGATCCATTTTCACAGATAAAACTGATTTTGCATGAACAAAACTCTGAGAAATTAGAGAGAGATTTAATAATAAGATGTGAACGGTACAGTGCAATTTTTTATTGAAAAATTCTTTTTCCCAAATCTAATAAAGATTAGAATCGTACTATCTAATAAAGATTAGAATTGTACGCAGCCCGAATCCAAAAATTTTATCTGAAGTCAACCAAAACAAGGCAAAATAATTTTCGTCGACATGAAATCTAATAATTTTTGTAAAACACGCTTTCCTGGTCTATGTGAAATAATGTGCTCAGAAAAGTATAAGTCCACACCACATTTTTCTAATCCTTTTGCCACTGTTAAAAAAAAATATCTATAATCTTTCTCTGTCTAGACAATAGTACACACCAAGAAACACGTTCACAAGCCATTCATTTAGATTCTGCATCATCATCTATAAAGTTTATTGTATATCTTAAAATAATTTCTCGATATTTTTTCTATCCAGAGCCAGTTGTAAACAAATTACAATCTGCAGATTAAGATTGGTTTATCAGAACATAACGAGATTTTTCTTATGCACAGGATGGAATCAGAAGAAGAATTTTCATGAAGCTAATGAAGAATTGTAAGAAATCGATATCAAAATGTATAGAACGTCTACTATATAATCTTACAATTCAAAGCTTCCTATGGCCACTCCTCTGGAATATTACAGAGCAGCATTAATTCTAAATCCATATATTCCAAATAAATCCATTATTCTAAATCCATATTGAGACTCTTTAATTATATCCCTTGAGTCAAGGTTTTTGATTCGAAATGAAACGTCATTCAAAGCAACTTTACTTCAACCCAATAGGATGAAAAATAATGTCAAAGAAATCAAGGAGCTATCTCATTTTTACAATATTGAGAATTTGGAGTCGGAAGCAAGAACATGGTTTGTCATTAATCACATCTCCTCGCAGAAACTATATTTCCCTCCTTTACTTTTATCTAAGAAAAATTTTTATCTAAGAAAATGATAATTTTCTTTTAAATATGACGTCATATTCATTTAAGCATTTCTCCTAGTGTCTCAAACTTAGTATCAGTACACATGCAGAAGAAAAAAATATATGGAAACTTATGAGGAAAAATGAGTGTTTTCAAAAGCAGTACGTCATTTTCCGATCAAAATATTTTGCCGCAGCATGTCACTAATGGGATTTTATGCCACTAAACCCTATCTAACAAAATTTCAACCATACATTTTTTTTTTTAAAAGTTTGAAAATGACGCACTTCTACAAAACATATTTCAGTTTTAAGAATTAAAATACACACTTTTTAATATATAAAATGATGTAATTTGCACCCGCTAAAGCATTCCAGTTTTACGATCCAGTCTTAAACAATATCTATAGAAAAGTATGCATATGACGTCATTATCGCGAATAATACACAAACCCAACATAAAGCATGTTGTCATTCAAGAAGCAAATCGGGTATCTACAATGATTCGTATATGCCTTCATTTGTTTGTTTATAATGGCTCCATGTTTTATCGGAAATCATTCATTTATATATTTTTCAAAATTCGGAAAATGTTATTACACATGGATTAATAAAATTGCATTATTTCAGCTATTTGATACGAATTAAGTAAAACTGGAGTAAATAGCCACACAAATAAAAAGAAAGTGTTGTATCATGTGTAAAATAAGTTTGCAACGAACTAAAAATTATTTAATTGATAAATAAAAACGAAATAAAACCAAAATTACCGGATTTATAACATCCGATATTATTGACATAGCACGTATTTTAATTTCAATTTTTTTCCTTCCAGTTTTTATGAGAAAATGGCAACAAAAAGATACAGTAATCTATTTTTTCCCCTTTACTTTCAACAGAAATGGAGTACTTCAGTTGCCACAATTACCAGAAAAGGTATTAAAAACTACAAAAATAAATTAATATGTCAAAAATAAATTGAGATATAGCTTTCAAACAAATTGCATTTAAAAGTCATTTTTTTCCCCCCTATACGATGGTGTAAAAATTGAAAATGTGTGATGTTTAGAAGTTTAAAAATTTGCAGTAGCGAAAATTGCAAAACAGAAATTTCAAAATGTTGCCATTTGCAAAATGACGCATGTGTTACACACAGATATGTTTGTCCTTTACAATATAGATTGGGAGTGACTCATCAGCATAGGAAAAAATAGGGTATATAAAATAGACGAATCAGTCTCGTTGGCAAGGCGAAAATGCAAATATTTTTGCATATAGACAAATTTCCCTAATTTCCGAGTATTTTTACAAACTTCCCTGAATTTTCAGATTGATAAAGTTCCCAGATTTTCAGAATCTGTAGACACCTAAGTGTCCATCGTCGCAAAAAATTCGCCAGGTCGTGGGTAAAAATCTTAATATTTTTCAGTTAGGCATGGGAAAAAACGTGAATTTGGTTAATCTGTTTTCAGTCAGTCATGGGAGAAAACACGAAATTCGTCCATCCGTTTCATGCAGAAAAATCATGAAATTTGTCAGTCAGTTGTAGGAGGAGGAAAAGCAAAATTTTTCTGTCAGTCATTTTTTAAAAACTGGGATCATTTCCCTCTGCTACTCATCATCTGATGATGAAAGAAGATAATTAATGACTCTTGAAACTACAGTTGTGTTATTGACACATATGGAAAAAAAAGATTTTTTTCTATGTAATTCACGTTGGATTTGTTCAAATACATTCATAAAATAAAACATAAAAACACTAGAAAACAGAGATTCTGTTTTTTTCAGAATTGAGTGTCGCACCTGATGAAAAAAAAAAAAAAAAAAAAAAAAAAAAAAAAAATTATATATATATATATATATATATATAGTACAGAACCATTTATCCAGAATGGTTGGGGTCAGATGCATTCTGGATAACTGGCTTTTCCGGTTAACTTGTTGGACATTAAAGCAGCATCCATTTGATAAGTTTTGTGGAATATATGTGGTTGTGGCATTGATTATTTCTGATTTTAAATTATTAGATTACTTGGATTAAAAATCAGATGCAAGAAAGTAGATCAAAAGTTAGAGTTTGAAGGAAGGTAATTTATGGGAATCTCTTGAGAAAGAAAATTCTTCTGTTTTTTTAAACAGAAGAATTTTAAAACATCTAAAATACAACTAAATATGTTTCCATTTCAAATACTAGATGTTGCCATCAAATTATACAATTGTTTTAAGCAATGCATATGTCAAACTGACGGTATAGGACACATTTTTTTTTGCAAAGATTCTGAAATCAGTCTATTAGAAATAACATTTTGGGTAACTGGATTTCCGGATAAGTGGTTCCATACTGTATTATACACATAAATAGTACAAAACATATTTCAGTTTTAAGACTTAAACTACACACTTTTATTTTATATAAAACTGACGTCATTTGCATCTGCTGAAGAATTCCTCAATGACGATCCAATCTTAAACAACATCTATAGAAAAGTATGCGTAGGACGTCACTATAGTGGACCCACCAAAAAGCAATGTCACCCTTCAAGAAACTCGACAAAACAAATTGGCAAAAGTCTTCATTTGTTTGTAACATTAATATGGATATTGAAAATTATATAGAGTTTATAATTAGCTCCATGTTTTATCAGAAATCATACATTTATATTTTTTCAAAATTCGAAAAGTGTTATGACACACAGATTAATAAAATTGCATTCTTTCAGCTTTTTGATAGGAATTCAGCAAATTACAGAGAAAAAAAAGTTACACATACATATATTCTACTTCAAAATACATTTTTATAGCAGATGCTATTGTAGGCATAGCACATATTTTAATTACAATTTTTTTCTCCAGTTTTTATGAGAAAATGGCAACAAAAAGATAGAGTAATATACTATTTTCCCTTTACTTTCTACAGAAATGGAATACTTCAGTTGGCAATTGGAAATGGTATTAAAAAACTACAATCTCAAAGATAAATTGAGATGGAGTTTTCAAACAAATTGCAGTTAAAAGTACTTTCTTTTCCCTATACGAAAGGGTAAAAATAAAAAATGTGTAATGCTTAGGGAAGTTAAAAAAAATTGCAGTAGATATTATAAGTATTGAACCATACAATAATACATTGGCTTTGTTTTACGGCTAATTTGTGTAGTGTAACAGAACATTATTTTTTAGGGACAACACTTTAATGGCTGCCTGAAAGAAATAGTATATCGGGTGCTGAAAAAAAGGGGCATTGGAATGTATTTAAATAATAAAAAAAAGACAGAGAGATACCAGGTAATTGTTGTCATTTAATAAATGCTCTTTACAAAGTATATCAAAAAGTACTAGAAAAACATTGTGAACAAGAGTGGAATACTTTTAACATGGCTAATGACAGCAGATAATCACATCATGAGTTCAACAAAAACTTACTCTAACATAGAGAAATGTTATTTCGCACAACAATTGAAAAAAGAAATTGTTTAGTTAAGTAAGCTCATCTTTGGATCAAACTAAAAAAAATAAAAGGGATATGAGAAGCTGCACATAAGTCAATGAGTACTTACCCCATTTACAGATAATTTGACATTTGGACACTCTATACGTAACACATTTTCATAACCCAGCAGGAGTCGATACAGGTTTTTATTCTTGGAGCCCATTTTGTGAAAATTAAAAGTTATTTTTGTGAATTTTATTATATTTTTATGAAAAGCACGAAAGTTGAAATCCAGTTACTCAAATCCGAATGAAGGATTTATTGACAAAAATTTCTTTAAATCCCCTTGCTAAAGTTTGTTTTTTGTGACCTGGTTTTATTTACAAATTACACATTTTAAAAGAGTCTTTATGAAAAAGAATGTTACGAAGGGGTCCTATTTTATTAAAAGGAATTTTAGGAAGGGGCCCATTTTATTACATTTATTTTTGTGAAGGAGCCTATTTTATTAAATAGTTTTTGTGAAAGGGCCCTAAATAGGCCCCAAATTTTGTCTGGATCGACCACTGCCAATTCAACATTTTTACCAATCTTAATGAATTTTATTACTTTTATGTCAGCCAGACACAAATCTCGACAACAGCACTTGTGAATAAAACAGATTTTATGCACCTTCTAAATGGATGCACTGAATATTCAGCCATACTACCGAATATCAAACTATTCAGTATGCTGAATATTCGGCTTGGCTGAATATAGAAATATTTGGTATGCCAATTATTCAGTTTGGCTGAATATAGAAATATTTGGGCCGACCAGATACTTAAAAAACCTTAAAACAACTTTTATTTTTAACCCTCAATTAATAAAAATATTTAGAATTAGAAATAGAATTATATTTAAATAAAAGAGAATGCTTTTACATTCTTTATTTGTTGTTTGAAAAGTATAACACAAGAACATTAACCAATAATAACGATTTTACTCCCTTCTTGACAATTAAACAGTATATAATTGTCAAATTTTTCTTCCTTCAAAATTTCACTTTGATTTCAAAATATTTGTTTTAGAATAAACTAAGAAAATTTTATTCGTTTGTTTTAATTCAGAGGGGATTCCTTGAAATTTAAAATTTTAATCAAAGCTATCTTCTTAAATAACAATTAAAAGCATAGATTTTTTTTTTAGTGCAAAATTTACTTGTAAAAATGTAATCTTGTGTATGGAAGTATGTGTGTTAAATATTATGTAAAATTGTTTTATAATTTAACCTTTTAATACTTTCAATTTCTGAATCTGAAATTTAAAAGTATCCATCAAGCCGAATATTCAGTATTTGATATTCGGCTAAAATCACTATTCAAAGCATCCCTAAAATGGACTATATCATTTTTTTTTTCAAAATGAACTTCGATGAAGTTCAAAATGAACTATGGTTGTGTGCCATGTTTCTTACATGAAAGTTACGTATTTTAATTGAAGTGAATGAAAAGTTTTTATTTTAAATTAAATGAATGCAATACTGGGAAGGATGCAACTGGGAAGAATATTGGATGGTTTATCACCTGCACTCGGCTAATATAAAGGTACCCTTTTTTCTTAGAGTGCCACTGTAACATACTATATTAAGTGTCTTTCATTAATTACATTATGAACCCCCCCCCCCCTTCTCAAGTCACACTTGACTGATACTCCCTCCATGTTAACTCACCCTTTCTTCCCAAAAAATTATCGCAAGTAAAAAAAAAAAAAGTTGAAATAATAAAGCTAATTGATTAACGAGTCAACTTTTCCTGGTTAGTTTCAAAGAGGAAAAAAAAGATAGCCTTGACTTTATTGGCAGTTAATAACACTTTCAAAGTTTGAAATTCATTTTTTTTTTTTTTTTTTTTTTATCCAGGAGGAGAGACTTTTTACTAAAATTTCCAAACACTGGGTTTTTGAGAGAATATAAACAGCGTTCGAAATCCTTGGTGGTCCGCTGGTCCGAGACCACTGAAAATTCAATCGGACCACTAATTTAAAAAATTTAGTGGTCCGCAGGACCAGTAACTTCTTTCCCCTCTCTGACAGGTAAACGTAAATTTTCCTGTCCCTGAGAAAACCACAACCAAACACAAACCACAAAAATTTATTTTATTTTAAAAAATAAATAAAAAATTGCATTGAAACTTATAAGGAAGGTCTCCTTACTGGGCATACTCAGAATATTTTGCAAAAAATACCAATTAAACTACGTATGTATGTAATAAAGGATAAGTCAAATTTAGCGGCGGAATTACAGTAGAAAGTCTGTAAAAAAATAAAATACTTTCAAGTATTTGGCGCGAAAAGACGAAAGCGTACGCGATTTGGCGAGCAGTACTTTTCCTCGCCAAAAGCAAACGATTTTAATGCACCTGAAAATTGTTTGTTAATTGATTTTTTGAATGCGTGTAAAAAGTATTTAATGAATTTAAACATAAACAATGAGAGAGTTTAATAAATACATTTTTTCGTATTACATATTTATGTTGCTTGTTATTTAATTTTATTACTTAAAAAATTTTTCATATATAAAAAATACTTTCATATATTTAAGCTTATTCCAAAATAAAGGCAAGATTCATTTAGCAGTTATTCATTTCAATCTCAAAGAATTCGTCGTTTCCATAGCAACAAAACTGAATCGACAGTGCTCAATTGGACTTAATTTTGAGATATTGAAACAATTTTAATTTATTTTAATTTTGTTTTAATTCGTAAAATTTGATATTTAACTTTCATTATATATATATGACAAAACTATAGTTAAATCAAACTAAAACTGACAAAACTAAAGTTATTTACGTTAAATTTATTTAAACAAGTTCAATATGAAACATTTTTATCTTAAAGAGTATTCGATATGAAAAAGTATTTTTCGAAATTTCATTTCATCGTCAACCGATGATAAATCGCCAAATAAACGAAATTTTCATTATTTTTTTACGAACGTTCTATAGAGGTTCCGCCAAAAAAAACTTTTATAAACATCTATATTCACATGAGAAGAACACTCTGTAATTTTTTCAGATTTCTCTGAATATGCCCGTATGGAGACCTTCCTTGTTAGTTGAAATAAATAATCAGAAATAAAATACATAATTAATAATTTTATAGCTTTCATTCATGTCTGTTTATTTAATTTTTAGCAAATTATAATTTTACATTTTATTACGCTGAAAATTTTGGGTAACTGAAAGGAAGTTTGGTTTATATTCTAGGAGGAGGAGGAGGAGGGGCACTCAAAGGCAGTGTTGCATCCAGACACTTTTCTCCGGGAGGGATTTCTGTGGCTCCGGGGGGACATTATAGAGTTCCGGGAAGGAAATTGCACCTTTTGACCATTGAAAACACAAAATCTCAAATCTTCAGGGGGGGGGGGGGGAACCCCCCCCCCCCCCCGGGTCAACCCCCTGAAATCAACACTGCTCAAAGGGTTAAAGGTACTTAATAGAATTTTATGTATCGGGCCAGTGACAATGTCTGCGGACCAGTAAACTCTGATGTTTACTGGTCCTTTGGACCAGTGATTTTTTTTAATCAATTCTACCGCTGGATAGTGAATCCCACATTTTTTTTAAATATGCTACTAAAATTAATTATAAGTTTAAATGTTAATACAAGACAAAATATCATTTAAAGAATAAGTCTTATTTAGTAATTTCATTTTGAAAGAAGTAAAAAAAAAAAAAGGAACAAGCTTTCCATAGGTCTTTTCTTTTTTATTTTAACTAAACGTTTAATTTACTCAAGGGGGCACTTCACTCACTCGAAAACACAAGCTATGTAATATTAACTATGGAAGAAATTTTTTTTAAATGTCTTGTTTCCATTTCAACATTTTTAAATGATTTTTCTTTTGCATTGTATAGCTGAGGGCGATCTCTACAAAGACCTTTTTTTTTACTTTTTTGATTTACAGTTTTTTTATTTGGATACTTTGATTTTTTGAACAAGTTTTGAAAGTATATAAAAGAAACAACAACCTCTAAACAAAATCGAAAAAGTAAGAAAGGGTTTGCAGAGATCGACATCAGCTATACAATAAAAAAACAAAAATGAAAAATATTGAAATGCGAATGAGATACTTAAATGGGTGAAAGTACTCCACTGTAAAATTCTCTAGGTTGGGATTTCATTATTTTGAGCACAAATCTTCTGAATTTGAAGCATTGACTTTTTATTCAACAAAGATTGAATTGTGAACATATTGCAAAGGCTATCCATTCTATTGTTAATTCAAACTGAAACAACAGAAATGAACATTAAAATCAGAAAAGCCAATAAAAAATATTTAAAAATTAAATAGTCACACAAGAATCATCATATTGTTATTGATGCACAGTGTATATTTTGACATAATGAAATTAATAATCCCTGCATAATTATTATCATAATTAAACATTCATTTTATGAAGTACACCCAACTAAAATACAAATAGGGCGAGTATAGCTCTATCAATGATCAGCAGCCGTAAAAAGAACTAGAGGGTATACGCTATAGCTTTACTTGTGACCAGGGTTCACACTCACTTTCCAAGAAAAAATCCCCTGGTGTATTTTCCGGGATGAATCCTTTTCCTATGTGAACAAATGAATGGCACTTTATAAAAGCAGCACCATGCCTCTTCCCCAACCCCCTCAAAATACAAATAAATAAAATAAAAACAAGGTAATCTCAAAAATAACATTTATAAATTAAATCATTAAATAGCATTTTAACATTGCCTATATAAATAACATGAAGAGAATTTTAAGAACAGCCCCACAAGGCATGCAAACTTCAGCTCTGTTGTACACACATTAATGTTTTTCCTTTAAAACTTTGATAGATTGCTGCAAGAATTTAATTTAATTTCCATTTTTTGATTTTATTACCTTTTTGAAAAGTATTATGAATAATATGAAAGGTACAAGTGCCAACAATATCAATTTTAAAATGCCCTTTATTTTTCTTAAGTTCCTCTAGAACAGTTTTCAAAAATTTCAAATTAACATTAGGCCCATCAAAGCTAATTTGCAACGGATTTGATTTGATAAATCCAAATTGGCAGAACCATTCAAAGAACACCTTGAAGGAAGGAGACACATATTTAGTTTCATGGTCTCATGATGTTAGAAGGTGTGATCTAGTGATGTCACCAGACATTAGAAAGAGCATAGATTAAATATATGTTATCTGTAAGAAAGAGTGGCTAGTTTAGAATTCTATATCTATCGATATTAGAAGACCAATCAATCTTTTCTGCTATTTGCTGAATCTAATGGCCAAAAATGTTGACTTGACACTTGCAGTTATCACTCAGAAAACAAAATAACCAGAAGTATTTAGATATTAAAAAAATATTAATAATAACCACAGAATAATATATTCATGAAACGGCATCAATTGTTTATTGATTGATTATTATATTATTAATCCAAGGATTCTTCATACGATTTTCAAGGTATCAATGTTTCACTGTGTAGAGCAGTTTACTTTGAACATAAAGCATAGCTGTTCATAATAATGTTTAAATTAGAAATGATTTCAATTTTCTATATCATTGACTGTAATTATTTTATTTAAATATTTTCAAAAGTTATATTACTTATATAATATCCAAAAATGTTTATTTTATCAACAGATATGCATCTGTATGCAATAGGAAATTATATTTAAAAAACCCCGGTTTAAACCAAATAAACCGTTTTTTTTCCAACCCTGCTTTTAAGTATTCGGCCGAATAATTGCGGATAAATATTTTCTTAGAAGTATAGGAATTCTCTTTTACTTAGAAGTAGAATAGGCTAAATAATGAGTTTCAATATTAAGTGCATGAGTTCAGCTTAAGAGCATAGATTAAATCTAGTAAGTGCAGAGTTCAGCTGCACTACAAAAAACAAGTCAAGGGCCATTTTTAATTAAAAAAAAAAAAAAAACCTTTTCTTTCCTAAAAAGTCTACATAGGGGTGAAATCAAAACAACTGTTTACAATAGAGAAAAACATTGTTTCTTTTTATTTGAATGAACTTTTGTTTTTCTGACAATCCTTATCCCCAACAATAGACTGTATAGTTTAAAACTTTCATAGGTTATTTTGGCTATTGACTAGTGATAAAATAATAAAAAATTAGTGATCGGTAAATGTATTTGTGAGAGGAAAGAAGTCATTAATTTTTTTGTGTAATTAGATTTAAGAATAAAAATGTAACTGAATTCAAAAGAATTTAATTTTAATTAAAGTTTATTAAAAAAGTTAATACATATGGTAAATTTGTATTAAAAAATTTTAAGTATTTGGTTGCCGAATACAGAATATTCGGTATACACTTCAACCGAAGCTTCGGTATTCGTCAAAACTGCTGCTTCGGTTAATCCCTAATAAGAAGGTATGTCTCAGTTTGATTTCATCACAAAGCATGCAAATGCCAGAGTAACCAATTGTTTTGCCAGATATTCCCAAGTTTGGCGATTTTTAAAAAAATTTATCCCCGATTTTCTCCTGAATCCCATAATCCTCTGATGAGTATAAACCCTGCGAGAAACAGAAGACGGGTAATGTTTCTTAAACAAAAAACAGAAGGTATGCAGTGTATATCACTGTGCACCTCCACTACAGTCATGCCATTAAGTACTTTAAATATTGCACCACAGCTCTTCTAGAAGTTTCAAGGAATAGATAACCACGAAAATAACTATTCTTATTAATGTTTAACAAAACTTATCTGGCTAAAGTTCTGTAATCAGGTCCACAGCTAAGGTTGGCTGGCATCCAGAATGAGCAATGGGGTTGCAAGTATGAGAGAGTTCAGGGGTTGATGCAGATTTTTATTCTTGGGGCCCATTTTGTTAAAAGTAAAAGTTATTTTTGTGAATTTTATTATATTTTTGTGAAAAATAACATTTCATATCGAAAGTTGAAATCCAGTTACTCTTTTGTTTTTCATGAGCTGGTTTTATTTACAAATTACACATTTTAAAACAGTTTTTATGAAAAAAAAAAAAAAATTGAAGGGGGCCAATTTTATTATAAAGGGAATTTTGTGAAGGAGAATGTTTTATTAAGTTCATTTTTGAGAAGGGACCCATTTCATTAAATTTATTTTTGTGAAGGGGCCTATTTTATTAAACAGGCTTTTGTAAAGGGGCCCTAAATAGGCCCCAAATTTTGCCTGCATCAACCCCTGAAGTTACAATAATGAAAGGAATGATGCACTAAGCCACTTTCACTAAAATGAACCCGAAGATAGAACTTTGATCTTTTATTTAAATCAGTTGGACGCTATTTATTCATTCAATTCAAAATGATTAAAATTCTAAAACCATTCTAGAAACATACAACAGAAAATATGAAACTATGTTATACATATATTTTTGGAATGGCTGTAAAAATGAAGAGAGTCGTCATTGAAATAGTGTCCATCCATCACAGATATAACTTTAGTGATCTTGATACTGAAATACTGGTTTGAAATATACAAAATAAAAATATTATGGTACTTCTCCATTATCCCGTCAACCACTTTCCATAACTTTTTTTTTTTTCAAACTATTAACTACTCTACGCCCAATAAACAATTGGACGCATGTTGCCACTGGAAAAAAAAAAAGAAAAAAAATTCAGAAAAGTCACACTCGATAAAATTTCAACTTTCAACCATCAATAACTTTAAACAAAGAATTTTACCACATATTAATGAAAACAGAAAAAATATTTGATACTTTTCGGTTAGCCAGGCGCCAATGTTATATGGGGGATTCTCACAATCTGTTGACTTTTGGGAAAAAAAATCTGGCGAAATTAAACTTGCTAAAATAACATTTTAATTTGATAGACGAATGCTTTAATGATTCAAAATGAAGTAAAAATGGTCAGCAGCGAAAATCTTTTTATTTAACTGAGGTTTATGTTAAACTTATGTTATGGAAAATTAAACTTTGCAAGTTTAATTTTCCTTAAACTTTTTATTTTCTACTAAATTTTTACTTATAATGAATTTGCATAGTACCCACAGGACATTTAAATAAGAAATAATAACAATGTAGTATTTTTAGTACAAATTTTGGTATAACATTGTCTTAAAGGGGTATTAAAAGAAGGGACGGTAAGGTAGAAAAAGAGACGAAATGGGAAAAAAAGGGACGGTAAGGATGGAACGGTAAGAAAAATTACTACCTATTTTAGGCAAATGATGTTAAGACTAAGTGATAGCCACAATGTTAATTGATTTTTAGAAACAATTGTTAACATTGGATTAAATTTTTTTAAAATTTATCTCGTAAAGTGCAGGAATAAACCTTGGGGGCGGTAAGACTACCCATAAAGCCACGATCTTGAAATTGATATTTAAATGCTGATTTAAATTCTGTAGTAAATTTCCTGTCAAAGAATTTTAGACATTCTTTCTCTAGCGTACTTCTGCATGAAAAAAAAAATTCTGTGGCTGCATCTGAAGTGATTTTCTGTATAAGTTTAGCAAGAGGGACAGTAAGGATGAAAAACCCAGGGACAGAGTCCAAAAATAATATCAACTGTAAAAATGCGTGCAGGTTAATTTTTTGCTACCTATTTATATAAAAGAATTGTCCCAGTTTTGGAAAAAAATTACATCGAACTACTTTTATTGAAACAATTTATACAGACAGTTCCAAACTTAAAAATCAGCATCAGGGGCACGGGACGGTTTAGGAGTTTTCCTGGTATTTGGACCCACAACATCGTCCTAAACTTATTTATCTTGTTAACATTGTTATGCAATCACACAATGGGATGGTCCCCAGTATATGAAATAAAAAAACACAAAAAAGTGTATTAAAAAAAATTATTATTCAGGGACACGAAAGTCAAAAGATTGTGAGAATGCCCCATATATACATAGATATATATACATGTATATATAGATATACATATATGTGTATATAACGCTGGCACCCGGCTAACCGAAAAGTAAAAAATTTTCATTGGACATTTATTTATTTACATTATTTTTCTTAATTATCTCTCTTTGCTCATGAATGTTTGTGACATCAGTTGAAACTGATCTATTATCCGATTTATTATCTTGTAACTATGCTTCACAACAATTTTTGAATGTTTTTATCATTTAACATAATGTCGTCACTGCTTAAGAATGTAATTGTTATTTTAATTAATGAACTAACTAACAAATCAGTAAAACATCATTAAAAACACCAATAAACGCAGAATTAAAAAACAGTTGATGACATAATACGTGTAACACATCTGACGTCAAGTGAATGTTATGACACGATTATGTAATTTTGGCGTTAAATTCTATAGTTTAGCGATAGTATTTTTTATGGAAAGTGGTTGACGGGATAATGGAGAAGCACCAATAGTACAGAACAGCACAAGCAGTAATATTTTAGATTCTAACACAAGGTGCAAGCATTTGAATGTTTTTTAATTCCCCCCCCCCCCCCCCCTAATAAAGTAGATTATAAGTAAAGAGAAAAAAATTGTTGATTTAAAAAAAATTTCATACTTTTCTGTTAAAGCCATACTGGCAAATTTACATTATATAGCACAGATACTAAGAAGCAAAACTGGAAAATTTCCCTAATGGCCAGTAATAGCCATTTTATCAGTGGTCACTTTTTTACTTACAAGTGCTACACAATGCAAGTGCTTAAAGTGTTTTTGTTAGTATTAATCCAAAATTATATAGTCCAACTAAGAGATAACATTAACACATTGTAACCAGCAAAAGTGGATTTATTGATAAGGAAATTTGGTATATTATCCGTGCCAAGTCAGTTACATCATGCTAACAATGGTGCCAATAATACTAACTACAGTAACGCTTATTAGTTTTAGGTAGATTTCGTAAGAAATACTACCTATTGCAGTCGTTACCATGGTGAGACTTTTGAAAAATTCCTTCATAACTTTTCATTATAGGAACCCAGGAACCCAAAACCACCCCCACCTAAAAAGTTTATATATATATATATATGTATGTATGTATGTACTAAATTTTGTCCGCACGATAAAAGTCGCAATTATGCACGAATCATCTTCAAACTCGCCAACAACTTTGAGATGGCTAATATCTCGGCGGGGATTGAAAATGGGCGAAATCGGCCCAAGAGGGTGGAAATGGGGAGGGTTCAAAATTTTGAATACTGTCTTAACATGATTCTGATAAAAACAGCTCTTACACAACAATGGCAGGAAAAAAATAAAAGTTTTTCGTTATAGCAGTTGCCAACAATTAAAAAAAAAACAAACAAATAATAAAATTCTCACCACAACAATTACTTTTCTTTTGCAAAATTTTCACGTGTAAAATTAAATAGTTTGACAAATTGAATATTACGTCATAAGTTTCCTAGAGCAAGATTTAGCATGAAAACTCAAAATAAATAGTTTGACGAATTAAAAATATATGTATATTGCGTCATATTGGAAATATAATGGACCTCAGCAGGTGAATATGTAACGCTATGTAAGTTTGAAGAAACGTATTAAAACATGATAAAAACCCGACTATGGAAATATTAACATATTTTAACACTTTAAGGTTCTCTGAATTTTTTGTAGCCATTTTTTAAACCTATTCCATATATATGTGTGTGTGTATTTGTGTATATTACAATTTTCACAAAAAGTTTAGCTCCCTACAGCTCGCTCTTTGTGAAGAAACTGGGTTTTATCTCTAATCTTGATTTAAGTTTTGTTGGAGAATTTAGTACTTAACATCGAAATCTACTTCCGCCTGTAGGCCCGAGCCGGCAGGGATTTTTTTTTTTTTCATTGCAATTGTCTTTTATATTCTGCATTTTTAATTGTGACTTGTGCTTTACATTATTTTATATTCCGCATTTTAAATAATGCATTTAAAAGATTTGCCAAGAATTGAAAATTGAAACGGTAGGTAGTTATTTTTTATTTCCAGGCATTATTATACTAAAATATGAGTGTTCAGATTCACCCAAAAATAAATTGTACATTAATAAATAATGATATTATGAAGGAATGCAATGTACAGAAATGAGCCAGCATGTTCGAAAAAGGAAAAGACAAATGGTATGAGAGAAGTAAAATTGGATTTACAAATGCATTATGATTTTATAGCTTTCCAGAACAAAAAGCTGACTTAGTAGGGAAAATAAAACTGGGAAATTCACCACCACCAACCTCCAACTCGCAGTACAACTCTCAATTAGAAAATTAATCGGGAGTTACAATTTCAAATTCATCATTAACTTAAGAGCCATGATTATTCAATATTAGGTTAGCGATCATGCACACACCTGATTGGCCAAAAGAATCACATAATTGCCTCCATGAGTCGCCCCTGTGGCAGAATTTTTTCATGCAATTCTTTAAACTAGCAGCCCCCTTTTTTTTTATTTCAAAATGCTAAACAGTAAAATTTCTATAAGTATTAATCTGAAACTGAGTAGCCCAAATAAATAATACGTTAATATAAATTTATTGGAACCAAAAAAAGTAGAATCTTTGATGAAATGCAAGAAAATTTTATTATCTCCATGTAAAAAAGTGGCCGCTGATAGACAATTTTTCCCTAGCCACTTTTTTTCATTTACTGGCCCTGTGGCCGGTGGCTAGTGCTAATTTTGACCTCTAATTTACAGTAACTTATAATAAGTAAATAGTACTGAAAAACATATGTTATGTTTTCAAAACATAATTAGGAGATATTTAGTTGCATAAAAAATTTAGTCTTCTAGAAACTTCAGTACTAACTATAATATTTTTTACTTTAAATGAAAATAACGATCTTATATTTCTATCAGCTACATTTAACAGGTCCAGGATGAAAGTTTTCTGGAAGAGACAGTTTCCTTTCTGCGACACTGTCATGCGTCTCTGCCACGGAGATTCTCGCTTGGCACCAACCTTTTCCTTTTCTTTTTAATAACAAACCTAAAGTGAGTATTAGAAATGCATACTTTTTATGTTTAATTTTTAGATAAACAAGCATTACAAATTAATTTGATAACCATTTTTATTTGATGGTTTTGTTGTTTGTTCGTCCACAAAGTTAGACCCAAAGACTAGCAATGCCAATATATTTATAAACAGGGATCGATGCAGGGATTTTTTCTTGATGCCCATTTTCTGAAAAGTACAAGCTATTTTTGTGGAATTTATTTTATTTTTATGAAAAGTAACTTTTTGTAATGAAATATGAAATCCAGTTACTGAAATTTGAACCAAGTATTTATTAATAATAACTTCTTTAAGTGTTTCTGCTAAAGTTTAACTTTCTGGTGAACTTGTTTTCTTTGCAATTTACACATTTTAAAACCTAACAATATAAAAATAAATAAAGAGTATGTCTTTATGGAATAGAATTTTGTGAAGAGGTTTGTTTTATTAAATGGATTTTTGTGAAAGGGCCCTAAATGGGCTCCAAATTTTGTATCAACCCCTAATAAGACATTCATTTTCACAAAATTTAATGTTATTTTAAAAGTTATTACTTGATTTTAAAAAATACATTTTTTTCTTTAATCTATAAGTTTAATAAACAAGTACCTGACCATTTTTCAGAACAATTATATATTATCCAGGACACATTATATTCACTGTGTTAACAATTACAGTAACTCCTCTTTTCTTTTGCTTCCTTCATTTTAATTGCATTGATAATCTATACTAATAAGAGAACGTTTAGCTGTGTGTGTGTGTGATGGCTAGTGAAATCGGCGGCAAGTACGAGGCTGAAATATTTTGTGAAGATAGTCGAAGGCCTTTCCTAATGCGCCTGAGCCTCAGAATAAATTTGAATAATTAGTTGAGTTATTAATTAACAATCACAGCTCACTCTCATCAAAAAGTCATGCATTTGGTCACCGGTCAAGGACAACAAGTGCACATGCAAACCAACTCATTTACACATCAAGAGCTAGCGAAGAAACATTTTCGACTGTACTTCTGTTTTTTTTTAAAATCCAAATTGACCAAACCATCCTTTACAGTTAAAATTGAAAGATATATTCTGAAAGATCATATTCTTACCTTTCAAATGACACAGTTAATCTTTTGAAAAAAATTTTCGAGAAAGGGTCGTTTTTATGAAAAAGTTTTTCTGCCTTATTGCAAAGCCCTTCCAGGGCTCAATTTTAAAGGTACAGTCATTCCCGTTTAAACGAATATTGACGGTTTCAGAAAAAATATTCGATTAAGCGGGGAATCAAGACTGTAATATTTAATGCACAATAAAAAGGCAAAATAACCATGTACGGTATTTAATTAATAGCATAATAAATCATTAATAGAATAACATACAATAAAAATAAACGCTAATATAAAGTAAATACATATTAATTTAATGCCAGTACATACATTTATATGGTTTACATCACACTTAATGCAGCTCGTTTGAATTGGGTCAAATCTTTGCTACTTTTAATTTACATTACCTATACTGCCTTAAAAAAATTGTTTAAATTGGTTTGTTTTAGTGGAATTTTAAAGGAGTAAATATCGAGTTATTTTTCGAATGAGTCATCTATCGAACTATCATCTCGAGTCTCGAGGTGCATTGCCATTAAAGTCAGGTTAACAGCAAGAAGGGATGGTGGGGAGATCATTTGACTTGTTCATTATACACCTGCCGGCCGAAATCATTGCAGGAAGAACTGGAAATTTGTTTTCAGCATAAAGGAACCGAAAATGACAAAAGGTGGAAAGAAATTCCAGCTGAAATGTGCTTTCCGCGCCTATTTTGAAACATCAGTCACACAGTTGTTATTCCATTAAACGGGGACGTTCGTAAAAGGTATTTGGTTTTAGCGGGGAAAAATAACACAGAACCAATAGGAATAAATTTGGTTCCGGAGGATTCTATTCAAATAAGCAAGGTATTTGATTATCTGTGACCCTATTAAAGTGGGGAGGTCTGTACTGACAAACCAAAAATATGCTGTTAAAGCTGAAACCTTCTTCTTCTAATCAATGGTGCGATCGGTTTTTAAAAATACAAACTTTAATCCTTTCAAATACATTGGCGGACGTGGGTCACTTCACGCATCACAGAGACGATATTTTTTCTATGCTAAAAGTAACTAAATGTCTGCATTCTAACACATTTTTTTTTTATCACCTCTATAAACCAGATTTACATCACTTACGAAAATTTTAAAATGTTTGGATGGATAGAAATTTTACAAAATAAAATGTGTGAAAATTTTGACGAAATCAGTAAAAACCTGAGTGTTTCGTCAGTTTCACACAACCAGTGTAATTTTTTAGAGGTACCTACAAAACAAAAATATATTCTTATAGCTGAAATCTTCTAATCAATGGTGCAATTGGTTAAAAAAATATTAATTTTAACCCTCTTAAATATACCTTCAAACACAGGTGACCTTGTGCCTCCTGGAGACGATATTTTTTCTACACAAAAAGTAATAAAATGTTTGTATTTTAACACAATTTAGAGCATCTGAATCTGTATAGACCAGATTTAGATCACCTACAAAAATTTTGAAACATTCAAACAGTTAGAAATATTTTTCATAAAATAAAATGAGTGAAAATTTTGACGAACTAAGTAAAAAACAGTGTTTCTACAGGATTTCACTTGCTTTTGGTATGCATAGACTACAAAAATAAAATTACACAAAAAATAAAATACTAAACAGCATATACTTTCAATTCAATATTTTTTCGTGACTTTTGAATTAAAAAATCTAAAATCAACAAAATGGAGTCAAAGTTATAAAATCCTACAAATTTGAGTTTGTTTAAGGGTTAATTCATTACGATCTCAGGCAACAATCAGGCGGATCAGCCAGTATTATCAGGGCTCTGTCCAGACTCCTCTTACAGGGTCCTGTTTTTGTGAAATTGTGAAGTTTTTCTGATATTTGTGAAAATTCTAGCCATAATTTAGTGAATTTGAAGTTATCAATATATACAGGGTCTATCCTCCATATATAAAAAAGCTAAGTAATGTGCTCTTTGATGAGTTTAGCTGCTTTGTTACAGGTTAATTTTAATTTTATGTGATTAAATTTGTGAAAAGTTCAATTTGAAGGTGGAAAAGGGGCTATTTAAGATACAAAGAATTTTGTGAAGGGTCCTGTTTTGGGATAAAAAATTTTGTGAAGGGTCCTGTTTTGGGATAAAAATTTTTGTGAAGGGTCCTGTTTTGGGATAAAAATTTTTGTGAAGGGTCCTTTAAAGGACCTAAATTTTTTCAAAACATATCGCTGATTATATAATTGTCACAGCATTAGAATTGATTAAAAAAAAGGTCACTGGTCCCAAGGACCAGTAAACATGAGCATTTACTGGTCTGCAGGCATCCTCACTGGTCCACTACCTAAAATCCCTTTAACCGCTTGAGTAAACCTACTAGTGGCATCAATGATTAATATAATAAATTTCACAAAAATAATGGTACTTCTTAGGTATCCCGTCGACTAATTTCGTCAAACCACTCACCAAATTATATGTATTGACATAATTTTTTATTTTAAATAACGAAAGAACAAATAAATTAGTAAAACATTAATAAAAATACAAATAAAATGTCAAATTAATGGTTTTATTGGCATTTAATCTTACAATTTGGCAACAGTAATTTGTTCGATGGGATAACTAAGTACCACCAAAATAACTTATACTTCTACCAAAATGAGCCCCAATAAAAAAAAAAAAACTCTGCATAAATCCTTGGAGAGAAAGTGAAAAAGAGGATAGGCTTTAACAGAAAAAGTATCGAAAAATTTGCTCGAACAGCAAACCCCCTCTCTATTATTTAACGCATTTCATGAGCCACCAGCTTAACAAAAAGGAAGACTTCATTCATTCTATTTACAATATCTATAATTTTTTTTGTTGTTGTTGCCTCATTGGCACATTAAGAACCTATACTAAGAATTTGCAAGTTAATATTAAACCAATGGAAACATTCTTCATAAAATTCTCATTTGCATATTAATTTTTTCTTTTTTTTTTGCATAAGATATCTGAAATCTGTACCTTTTTTAAAGCTTTGTTCAGCTTTTTTGGTTTGTTTAGCTTAGTTTTAGCAGTTTCATTTTGAGAAAATTTTTTTATTTCTGAAAACAATTGGTTGGTTCTACAATTCAAAGTGTCTTCAGAATGAAACAGAAAAAATGACAAAACTACTACGTTAGCTTTTGACTTCAGACAGATATACACATAAAAAATGGTTTAAAAATATTGATATGTAAATGAGAAAAAATCAGGACGCCTCCATAGACTTGAAAATGTCTTATGCTGACTAGTGCAGACTCTTAAGGTCTAAAAATCTACTTTAACTTTTGTGGACAATGGGTTATTATAGAAATGTTGAACTTTGAAGATAATCCGTTCTAACAATTTAAAAAATGGACTAAACTAGGGTTATTATACAACATTCAGCAAGGCACATACATGATATTTCTGTAAACTTGCAAAAAGTAAAATAACATAAAAATGAGCACTTCTCTTTTATAGGGGCTTTGGCATTTTTAAAAATGGCATTGGTACAGTTTGGGAAGAAAGTAAGATTAGTTGCCAAATGCACAAACTATTACAAATATGTATATACCTAATATATTTAAAAAACCCTTCTTCTACTACATAAATTATTTCCACTTGTATCACTATGAATAAATTGTGACAATTCTGAACAAATTGCTTATGTGTGTATAGCATATGTAAAAAAAATCTTCTGCTGCCAAAGTCATTTTCTAAACTCACCAATCCCCTGTAAAAAGGAAGTATCTAAAAATGGAATGATAGCAAATTAAATATCATGAATAATAAAAAAAAAAAAAACATTCATCAAGTTATTAAAACATTTCTAACTATATAAAGTCTCTATAAGAACAATAAACAAATTTATAAAGGATGTATAAAATGCACTTTTGAACAGTTATTACACTAAACACTGTCAGCGTATATGTGTTATCATACACAATCTTCCATGGACATGAGCAATGGATTAACGTATTCGAATCCTTCAAATTCTGACTGATCTATCTTTTCAATTTCTTTTGGTTCATCAGGTGTCAACATGACCTGTTCACTCGTAAACTGCGGGTCGAAATGTTCTAAATCTCGATCCGTTTCTAACTTAGGCTTATAGGGAGGCGCCACTTGCTTCGCTTCTAACAATGCCCAGTTGATACTTTTGAAGAACGGATGGGAGGTGATGTCGCTGAACCCAGACTGCGGATGACATCCCAGACGTTCGAGGGGATTTTTATTTAAAAATCCTTTCAATACTGACTGAGCTTTTACAGTAATGGAACGTGGTATACGAATCGTTTTCTCCAAAATAACCTGAAAGAGGAAATCTTCGGTATATTGATCTGGATTTTCAGCGGCTGCATCCACAACATCAAATGGAGAACGACCTGCAAGCATTTCATATAACAAAACACCCAGTGCCCACCAATCAACGGAGAAATCATAGTCGTTGCCTCGCAGTATTTCTGGGGCGATATAGTTTGGTGTTCCACAGAAAGTACTGGTTGTATCGCCACGTCTTATACCTTCTTTGCACATGCCATAATCTGTCAATTTAATGTGACCATCGTGATCTAGCAACACATTATCTAATTTCAAATCTCGATAGATAATACCTCGCTCATGTAAGAAATTCAATGCCAGAGATATTTCAGCTGCATAAAATCGAGCATGGGTTTCAGGCAAGCGCCGCTGACGTTGCATATGAAACATCAAATCACCTCCTCGAACAAATTCAATTACGAAAAAGAGGCGACTTGGGGTTTGAAAGCAAGAATGGAGACCCACGAGAAATGGGTAATTAGAGGCAGTTTCAAATACATGCTTTTCAGTTTGAACCCAATCAATGTCTTCATCTTCTGTAACTAATTCTTTTTTAATTACTTTCATAGCATATATACGTTTTGTTGATCTTAATTCAACCATCAACACTTTTGCGTAGGATCCTCGGCCAATCACTCTTAATAAATCGAAATCATCTAAATTATACTGCCGGGATCCTTCCGTTGGCTCAAAATCTTTCGAGGGTGTCACAGCATTCTGGACAGACACTTCAACTTGAGAATTGTTTTCTATGTTTTCTCGTATATGCTGATGTTTCTTTTTTGCTGCTGGTGTACCAGACCTAGACTCTTTATTCTCAGAATAAACACTATAATTATCCAACCCATATCGGCTACCTGTTTTGTCGTCTGGCAATGTTCCATCGGGAATAGGCGTTTCGCCATTTTCAAGATCTGATGTCATGGAACAAACGATTCTAATTAGTTTGTGACACTTTTTATGCACCATTAATTTGCAGTTGATGCATTTAAAACCTTGCCTCCCCAGGCCATAAATGCGATCTGCACAAAATGCACAGAAGGCTCGGCGATTGAATCTCTTTGGTTGAAATATATGACCGTTAACGCGGTATAATTTTCGCCAACGTCGAGCACCTCGCCGATAAATACTCTTATCTTCGCCAACACACGGCATTCCTGCTACTACAGGTACACTAGGGAACACATGTATGGTAAGATCCGCATCCTTGCCGACGACGTACAATCTTATCGCTTCATCAAGTTCTGGTTGCGAAGAAATAGTACAAGGATCACCTTCATCATCCAACCACTTCATGGTAAAAGGTTGTTCGTTGCTAAACTTGCATATTTCTCTCATTTCTTTACACAGATCGTCTAAGGCAATAGTCGGTTTGATGTAAGTAATCATTATTTCACCATTATAAACAGTTTTGATTCGGATATCGCCACATATAGAAAACTGTGTCACAGACATGATGAGGAATATACGGAAATTGGTGTGACAGTTACTAAAAAATTGCAGTTATTCTTCACCGAAAAATGTTGACACAAAACTAGATAAGAATGATTCTTAGTTAGAAATCAACGAAAACAACAGCATTAAAAGACGTTTTGAAAACTAATACCACATTCATATAACTCTTAAAAACATCTTGGAGGTTTAATAAACACACTATTTACTTTGACAGATATAATAAACTTAAAGCAAATATTAACAGACCCACACCCCGTCACGTCGCAAGATGAACGACTCTTTCGGATACGCAAATTCTTTTCTTTTGCACACACCAGTAGTTGTAGGAGTTATCCATGAATATTTGCACTCTGATTGGTAGAAGATCGGTGGCGAGATTTTTAATCGCATTTGAAACAAAAATTGTTTTTAAAAGGTAGAAATTTTAAAGAAATTTTTTTTATTGAGAACATATTTGAATGTGGTATTAAAAGCAATTTTTTTTAATCTTTAAATTCAAATGTTTCTTAACAAGAAATTTTATTAAATATTTCCAATTTATGTCCTTCTATTGGCAACAGATAATTGTTGATATCGATTTGAATCGTAACCGTAATAATCGTTATCGTTTACGTTTTGCAAATGCAAAAGCGTGTAACAGATTGAGGACGTCGGCGGCTGTGTTAAGTGTTAATAGAAATTTAATTTTATTAATGTTTATATAATAGTTGGTAAGAATCTTTTCTGAAATTATTTATTTGTTTGTATTATGTTTCCATTACAAGATAGTGATAACATTTTTAATAAGAAATGTCAAGATGTATCGGGCACGTGGCTAGGTCTAGTGCTATTAAATCTTATATTGCCCTTTTTTATGTTTGCTTATAATTTTAAATCTTGTTATGTGTATTTCTAAAATATTATTTAAGTGCTTTCATACCTTCTTTGCATTTGATATTGTCTTATGCGACTTATGCTAATGGTATTTTTTGTTTTTTGCACTATGGTTCTGTAATATTGTTTCATTGATGTCTCAATAACGACATATTAGCACTATTTTTACATCTCTCTTCAATATTTATGAAATCAATAAAAATTATTCATTAATTCACTTTCGGAGATTGTGTCAGTATTGTCAAAGTCGCTGTTGAAATGTACCATGTACCATATCACAGGGCTGCTTAACGCGGCGCCCGCGGGCGCCATGGCACTTTTGGAGATTTTCTTTTCGCCCTTCTGAAGATTTCCTGTTATTCGGGCATTTTAGAAGTAAAATTCCATTATAAAAAATGCTTTCTTTAAAATTATAAATATTTGCATCAGAGATATTTTCAAAACCTGTGAAAACGCATTAAAAACCAGGAATAGAAAATTTAATCATGCATATTTTCACGATTTGTAGTTATTGATTATAAAGTGGAATTATAATACATCTGATCCGTGAATTATGATGGTTAAATTTGGTAATAATTGGAAATGGCTCTTTATAATACTTAAAGGTGGAACAGAAAAGTAAACGTTTTTCACCTTCCCCCCCGCCCCTTTGAAGACACCATGTGCATGAAAATTCAGCTTTTTGCTGTTGCAGGGTTCGCACAGACTCCTTGGAAACTCCTTAGAAATGAAAACATTCCCAAGTAGTACTTAGATAAGCAAATCACTCCTTAGAAACTCCTTAAATTGTATTGCGGCTTCGGATGCAAGCAATATTGCTGCCAGGGGGTGGGGGGATCGTGATTGTAAAACGCGCGGTAAATCCTTTATGCACGTGATTCATCTGAAGCACAGCATTTATTGGGTACAAAAGTCTTAATAGCAAGGCTCCCACTAAGTCCATTTTTCAATTAAGTCCGTAAAGTTGTTTTTTGACACTGTTAGCCGACCTTTATTTTAAATTTCATCGATGTTTGGCAATTAGCCAAGAATTTCGGAAAAATCGCGTTTTTCACAAATATATTCCAAAAAATGCTGTCAAATTTCGTCATTTGATCACTAAAAAAATTCGTAAATTATGTCAAAGGATAGTGAAAAAAAGCGAATTTCTCCAACAGATTGCCATAAAACTCGACGTGAATTTCTTAAAAGACAGCGGAAAATGCGAATTTACTCAAAGGATCACGAAAAAACGCGAATTTCCTTAAAAGATAGCGAAAGACACGCGAATTTCCTCAAAGGATCACAAAAAATACGCGAATAATTTCCTCAAAAGATCCCGAAAAACAACAAATTTCCTCAAAAGATCCCGAAAAACAACAAATTTCCTCAAAAGATCCCGAAAAACAACAAATTTCCTCAAAAGATCCCGAAAAACAACAAATTTCCTCAAAAGATCCCGAAAAACAACAAATTTCCTCAAAAGATCCCGAAAAACAACAAATTTCCTCAAAAGATCCCTAAAAACAACAAATTTCCTCAAAAGATCCCGAAAAACAACAAATTTCCTCAAAAGATCCCGAAAAACAACAAATTTCCTCAAAAGATCCCGAAAAACAACAAATTTCTTCAAAAGATCCCGAAAAACAACAAATTTCTTCAAAAGATCCCGAAAAACAACAAATTTCTTCAAATGATCACGAAAAACACGCAAATTTTGTCATAGGATCGAAAAAACACTCGGTTTCCATCAAAAGATCGCGAAAAACGTCAGATTCGTAACAATCGAAATAGAACACGGATTCGATTAAAAGATCGCCAAAAAAAGCGAATTTTCCCAGAAGATCGCGGAAAAAAATGCGAATTTCATCATAAGATCGAAAAAAAAAAAAAAAATACGCGAAATTGTCAAATTTCACATTCAAAGAAAGCAATTACCACTGTTCTAAACGAATAAATTCAAAACTTGTTATATTCTTTCTTGTATGTTCGTTTAGCATTTTTTTTGCCCTTTAAAATTTTTTAAAAGATTTATCATGCATGTGATATACATAACTGTTTGCGGTTTGACCTAATCTCTATTTATATGGCCTAGGGGTGATTCTAGTCCAAATTTTTGAAAAATGTAAGGCATTCATTTCCGAAAATTAAAGCCTCACCAGTGGCTGAGAGGTTCTGCTCTCGAAACTGGTAGACGGGAAGTGCTGGGTTCGATCCCAATCGCGCCTGTCGGCCTAATCATTCGGAGTTTTCGTGGTTTTCTTCGAGCTATGGATTTCCATGCGTTAATACGGGTTAGGTTTCCTTAGAAAGACCCCCACGAAGGGCACTCCTTCTCGGGCCTATATCCCTAGTGTAGATAATCGGCCGTCACAAATCAACCAACCAACCGAAAATAAAAAAAAATCTGTCACTAACCCGAAAATTCGGACATGGTCGCCGCAAAAAATAAATTTTGTCAATCGTTTGCAGAAAAATCGTCAATTTCGTCAAAGGATCGCGAAAACTCCCGCAAATTTCGTTAAAAGTTAGCAGAAAAACCCACAAATTTCATCGAAAGATTGCGAAAACCCAAAAATTTCGTCAAAAGATCGCGAAAACCCAAAAATTTCGTCAAAAGATCACGAAAAAATGCGAATTTCTTCAGAGAGCCGCAGAGAAAACGCACAGCTAGTGTCGGTAGTCCCCTTATCCCCCACCCTCTGGTAGGGATACAATGGATGTCAATTTGACCGGATGCCGGATATTCGGCTTCAATTTAAGCCGGATATCCTGCCGCAGTATGTTTACTTTTCTATCCCTTCCTCCCAAATCAGATTAAACATTTTTTTGAAGTTATTACTTTTAGTTAAACAATTAAAAACTTATTTTCTTTTCTTATTTTATAGAAAACATAAATATTAAATTTATTATAATTAGTTATTTAATTAGTACTATTTTAATTAAATAGTAATAAATAACAAAAAAAATGTAAATCATGTAGGGTAGATGTAACAGTAATAGATACCCTTCAATGTTTTTGATTTAAACAAAAATAATCAATAAATATTTAGCTTTTATTATTTTTTTTCATAACTCCTCCTTGCACATTTTATAATCTGTGTTCTTGTTCACACTTTTAATCAGGGTTGGGTTTTTGACGTCAAAAAGTGGTTTTTGACATGACAAGCATCAAAAACTGGTTTAAACTGTCGAAAACTGTCATAAACTCGTTTAAACCGTCAAAAATTACCAAATACATGTAACGCACTAAAACATTTTAACAATAGGTAAACATTAAATAAGTCAATGATTTATGTGATCTTTTATTGAAATTTAATAATTTAAAAAATATATTATTTGCAAATATATATATATATATATATATATATATATATATATTTTTTTTTTTCAACCAGAAGAAAATAATTTTGTACAATTAAATAATCTGGATCAATTTTACCCTGCAGCATGCTGCAGCACACCACGTGTTTAGCACATTTATTTACACACAAAAGATTTTTGAGTTTAGAGTGTATGAAGCGTTAGAAAATAGTCTGTCTCTTAATTGGTTCTGAGCTAGTAGGACTTGATATCAAAAGCATTGCTAGATGAGCAAGTTTTGAAGCAGGCTCAAAAAGCTGTTGCATTTAATGATACCTTTCCACCAAGCAATGGAGTCCTCCCTATAGCACTGAAATAAGAAGACGAGAAAGGGGATTCTTTAGCTTCATACACAATCAGTATGGGTAAGCATCCATAAATTCTCTCTGTAGCTTAATCGCGAGCTGAATCAACTGATACAGCAGTCAACCCTTCCCCTGATGGTTGGGATGCAAAGTATAAGCCAAACAATGGTATGGTTTCATGATTTGATCCCTTCTATTATGCACTTTTTCAATATGGGCTTCAAGGAATTTTCTTTTAGATGACCGGCCAATTTTGTTCAGTTTTAAAATCAAAAACATTTTTATACATTGAAAGAAATCATGTTTTAAAAAGATTTTGACTTTAAGCTTTTTTTTTAATTTCTTCTCTTATTTTGTAAATGTTTAAAATTAATAATCCAATTTCAATTTTGAATGGAATGGTTATTGCCTAGACTAAAATAACATTGATGCACATTATCTTGTTATATATACAAAAAAATCTGCACTTTTCTAAGTTTTTTTTTTTCCCACAAAAAAAGCTACCTAATGCTTTAGCTCTCAAAAGTAAGAGAAATTAAAACGATTTTAAGTAAGAGAAAAAATGTACAGCTCAGGTGAGTTTAATGTCTACTTTTTAGAAAAACAATTTTACAAAAAAAAATTTAAATAAAAATTTTACCCTGTTAACAAGTTGTATTTAACAATAATAACTGACATATGCCAAAAACCTGCCAACCCTGTAATTATTACTAATACTATATACTAATTATACAATTACAGTAATAGTGAATTTTACAGATCACTGTAGTATTTGAGGTTTCTGACGAGGTTTTTGACAAGGGGTTTTTGACATGACGGTTTAAACTGTCAAAAACTGACACGTGTCAAAAACCTGCCAACCCTGCTTTTAATCAAACCAATCAAGCAGAAGATAAGGAATAGCAGAATTAAGCACAAGCAGAAGATAATGTTTAGAATTTCACTGTTATTCAGGGTAAATCTTAATGAACATGCTAAGAGACATTTAATAAATTTATATACAGTAGACTCCCTCAAATGCCTAAAATCCGCACATCATCATAGATGTAAACAGTGAAACTTTCGGTTGAGAGGCAAGGACAAAATTACAGAATTTTTCAGTTTTATATTATTCTGTATGTATTTTAATATGTAATTCTAGTTAATATTGAATGAACTCATGGTTTTTCATGAAGGAAGTATAAATTTATTTCTGGAAAAAAAAAAAAAAATGCTGATATCACTGGTGTGGCAATCCCAATCTCTTTACCAAATATATTTACATATTAATCAAGCTTTTTTGGATAAGACTGGCAAAACCTGAAAAAAAATTTCCTTACTTTATGATTTTGATGTACTGAATAATTTAAGAAAAATGTATCATCTTTATTATGCATATTTAATTATACATTATTTATTATTTACTTGACCTTTACTTTTAATAATTTAATCATTTTTAAAATTATCTTACTTTTTATTATTTTAGTTTATTATTTTACCTAATTATCTTAATATTTTAAGCATTCCTCATAATTTAGATTGCATTATTACACTCAAATTACTGTTTAAAAAATGTAAACAAAGCAATGACCAGAAATCCGCAAAATTCTAAAATCCGCACAACCTCTGCTTCCAAGCTGTGTGGTAAAGGTTAAAATTCCCGGTCGCCACAAGGCGACTAAATGTAAAAAACTGGCGACTTTATGATATGCATCTGATCGCCAAAGTGGCGATCTTTATTTTTCATGTCATGGTACATGTCAGAAATGCCACTTTTTCGCTTTTAAAATTTTTTTTTTAATCGATCAGCGATTTCCGCGGAATCGTAAACGAAAATTGCGTTGATGTTCACATTGAAGGCATTTGGTTCCGGAAACTTAAAAAAATCGGTCAACATTCCAAAATTTCGGACAAAAATATCGCGAATTTCGACAAATGGTCGGCGAAAAAATGAATTTAGTCAATCGTTCGCAGAAAAATCGTCAAAGAATCGCAGAAAAAACGCAAATTTCGGGAAATGATCACGTAGAAACCCCAAATTTCTCGAAGTATCGCAAAAAACTCCTGCAATTTTCGTCAAAAGATCGTGAAAACCCCTTAAATTTAGCCAAAAAATCGCAAAAAAACCTTAAATTTTGTCAAAAGTTCGCGAAAAAAAACCCGCAATTTTCATCAAAAGATGGCAAAAGAACTGCAAATGCCGTCAAAAGATCGCGAAAAACTGCAAATTTTGTCAAAAGATCGCGAGAAAACGGAAATTTCGTCAAACAGGTGCAGAAAAAATGCAGCTCCGCCCTTTATAACCTTTCAGAAAATAAGGTGAATTTCAGAATCGCGAAAAAATAAGCGATTTCCGTCAAAGAATCGCATAAAAAACACAAGTTTCATCAAAGGATCGCGAAAACCCCGTAAATTTCGTCAGAGGATCGCGAAAAAACCGCAAATTTCGTCAAAGGATCTCGAAAAAACGGGAATTTCATCAAACATGTGCAGAAAAAGCACATAGCTCCCCCGCCCTTTGTAACCTTTCAGAAAATTTGCTTTGAATTTCAGAATTTTTTTTTACACTGCCACCCCTGTCCAATCAGTCGTAAAAAAAATCTCAAATTTCGTCAAAAGATCGCGGAATAAAATCGCAAATTTTGCACAGTGATCGCATAAAAAATCACAAATTTTGTCAAGCAATTGCAGAAATTAATTGTGAATTTCATCAAACTATCACAGGGTAAAATTGGGAATTCCGTGGAATGATCGTGAAATAAAATCACGATTTTCATCACGAGATCGCGGGAAAGAATCACAAATTTCGTCAGACAAGTGCAGAAAAAAAATTTGTCAATCAATCGTGGAAAAAATTGTAAATTTTGTCAATCGGTCGGAGAAAAAATCACAAATTTCATCAAACGATCATGGAATAAAATCACGAATTCCGTCGAATGATCGCTGAAAAAAATCTGAATTCATGAAGGGGTCAAGTAAAAAATCGCAAATTTCCTCAAACAAGTGCTGAAATGAATCTCGATTTTCATTAAACGATTGCGGAATAAAATCGTGGAAAAAATCGCGAATTTCATCAAACGATCGCGGAAAAAAATGTAATAACTGGTAATTGTTTTTGTTTGGGTAAGTAAACTGACACTGTGGATAGCTTTATTTTTATATATTTTAAAAGATGTCTTCGAAACATTAATATTTTTAAAAAATTACTTGTAAAACTATTTAAATCTACAAACTACGATAAGTGGCCACTAACTTGACAGTAGTGGCTACTAAACATACAGCCTCTACCGGCCACTGGCTACTAAAGCAAATATTGAATTTTAACCTTTACTGTGTGGATTTGAGGGAGTCTACTGTATTTATTATTTTCTTGCAAAATTTGCATGTTTGTTTTGATAGTAATTAGTAATAGAAAACATTGAATTTTATACACTGATTTGGTTACTTACAAAATTTCATTTATTTTTAAGGTTTTAAGAGCCGCGTTCATTACTGGAATGCTTAATTAGTCAATTTCCAGAAATGGACACCCTCATGTAGACATTGTTAAAAATGCAATTTCAGTAACATTCATAGTGCATAAATTATTTTGACTTAACTGAATACTTAATTAATCAAATTTACTTTTTAAATTGCATTTAAGGCTGTTCTTAACTGCTCTGCTCAACAAGCACAAAACATTTTGACACATTTACAAATTCATTTTTTAACAGAAAGGTATAAAATTGGAAAGCCTGGCCATGGAAGCGCTTTGGTATTGAAGTGTTTATTCCATTTTTTGATCCATCCATTAACCATTGAGTTACAAGCCATTTCGATCAGGTGACAAAAGCGTTTTTCCCCCGCTCTTGAGTGCTCTTTCTTCCTTAACGTGGAAATTCTGTTCAAAATGTCCAAATTTGACTGACTCATTTCTGAAAGATCTATTGAGTTTTCAAAAAAAGAAAAAAAAATTAAAAAAACAGCTCAATGACATAGTTTCTGAACAACAACAACACCAGCTAGTTTCATGCATTTTCGAACAAAAATAAATTCAAACTTCTGTCAGAAAGTTGCCCTTTCGGATTCCCTTAACAGAATGTAATAACAACAAAAATTTTTAAAAATAGCTGCTTTCTGTGCAGGGGCCCTAAATAGGCCGCAAATTTTGCCTGGGTCGACCCTTGATAGCTGTTAAAAAATGCTGTCGAAGCAAAATACATTTGAAATAAATATTCTTAAAAATTAAATTTAGTTAAAAAATAATAAAAAAATACATTTTTTAAATAATATTAGTTATTCATTTATTAAAACCATGATTTTCATCACTGGGCACATTTATTTCAAGCCGGATAATTATAATATCCGGTAGGGATGCACCGGATATTGATTTTGCCGGATACCGGATATCCGAAGCTCCTTCGGCTGCTGGATTCGGATATCCGATCGGATATCCGGCACTAGATATGTTTTTAGTTGTGTAGTGAATTATTTTTCTATATAATGTCATCTCAGAACGATAAATTACAAACATGTTTCACACATCATTAAAACATTTTAAATGCATTGAAATATAATTTACAAAAACTATATCTCTTTGAATATCAGGGCTTGCAATTCAAGTTTTCCCAGGAGGGGAGTTTCATGCCCAAAATTTATAAATGCAGGGGAGTTGAACTGTTAGAATGGAAAACAAAATCTTTAAACCCCGTTATTTTTTATGTGCTACTTAAAGAATTACATTTATACAGACATGACAAAATACCATTGAAACAATTTAAATTAACAACTCAAGATAATTATTCAAAATTTTTATTTTACTAAAACAAAGGAACAGAATCAAGCTTTACATATACCATATCTATTTTTCAACTTTCGCCTAATGTTATGGGCAATTAACAGTCGGGTTGCTAAATGAATTTCTTAATTTAGATTTTATTCTATTTTGCTTTCTGTAGCCTCTTTCACAAGTTACACTTTTGACAAACAGCACAGAGCGACTTTTATAACTTTAGAAATTATCGGAAACACATGGTTATGCTCTCATAAAAAGTTTTAGAAAACTTTACAAAATCTGATGTGCATTAATTTTTAACTTACATGAATAATGCATATCGGTGATGGTATGTCACTTCTGAACAAATTTGTTTTATTATATCCTTAATGGAATTATAGTCAAAACATCCCTGGTATTTTCATTAATTGAACTATGTTCTATGCATTGGAATTTTAAATCCATATCCAAAGTTTGAAAAGGGAATAATCAATTCATTTCTTCTATTACACGAGAAAAGGTTGATTTAAAAAAATCATGTCCTAATTTCTGTTAATTGCGAGAAACAACTAGTTTGTTGTTTCTAAATATGTTTTTTTGAAGTTCATTAAAGTTTTTTTTTTTTTTCATGTGCACCACAAGTGTAATCTCATTTTGTTTAGTGCTGACTATTGGCCAATTCAGTAGAGCTTAGTCTCTGGTGGCCGTTGCTGCCCTTTTAGTTATTTCCTATTTTGGGCACACAGGAAAAACATCGCAAAATACATAAAACGGTCATAGAAAAAAAAACATTGCTGATTTTGTCAATGATGGTGAAAATAAATAAAATAATTTGTCGATTGTTTGCGAGAAAAAACTGAAGTTCATGGGAAATTGACAGTGGGAAAATATCACGAAATTCATCAATCGATCATGGAAAAATATCGTGAAATTTGCCGTGAAATTCTTCAGCCTGTCGCAGAGAAAAAGTGAGAAATTTTTCAATCAGAAAAACAATCGTTATTTTCATCAGTATGTCACAAGAACAAACAGGGAAATTTGCCAATCGGTCACAGAATAAAATTTCTAAATTTGTCAATTGATTGCAAAAAAAAAAAAAAAAATCTGAAATTCACCAATCGGTCTCCAGAAAAAAAATCAAGAAATTCATCAGTCGCAGGGGTGCAGAAAATGTTTCTACTCGCAACATTTCCCCCAATCCGCATGAAAATTTCCCCAAAATCTTACAGTATGTTATAGGTAAATGCTGTATTAATGTAGGTATAGAAAATTTATTTTTCCAATATATGTCAACTATGCACGAGTATATAATGGAAGGGGTGATTCTGAGGGGGGAAAAAATCTGAAATTAACTGCAAATTTTCTGAAAGGTTACAGCAGCAGAGTGGGGGAAGGGAGGAAATCCACTCCCAGCACTATGTTTCTTTCACGACCCTTTGCCGAAATTCGCATTTTTTTGACGAAATTTATGGTTTTTTCGCGATCTTTTGGCGAAATGTGCGTTTATTTCGCAATCTTTTGACAAAATTTGCGCTCTTTTGATGAAACTTGCTGCTCTTTCGCCGAAGTTTGCGGTTTTTTCGCAATCTTTAGACGAAACATGCGGTTCTTTCGCGATCTTTTAACGAAATTTGCAGTTATTTTGCAATCTTATGAGGAAGCTTGCGGTTCTTTCGCGATCTTATGACGAAATTTGTGGTTATTTTGCAATCTTGTGACGAAAAGCACGTTTTTTCCGTAATTCTTTGACAAACTTCGCGGTATTTTTATGTTCGAATTTTCAGATTGATGACCTTTTCTTTAATTTTCAGAATCGAATGCCTTAAATTTTCGGCAAATTCGGAACAGTATCACCCCTGATATACGGTACATATTATTCCGAGATCGATTTTGTGAAGATCGCCACACGGTTCTTTTTATTTGTAGTGAAATTTTTCTATCCCAGGGAATTATGGAATTTGTTGTTAAAATCGAAATCAATTGTATATGTGTCTGCGAAATTTCACCCGGTGGTTAAAATTTTCCCCGATCCTAGATCGCTGGATCGGACATATTCTGCACCCCTGGTCAGTCGGTCCTGGAGAAAAATCGCATAATTTTTTGGTCAGATGCAGAAAAACAAACATGAATTTTCTCAATTTGTTGTAAGAAGAAACCGAAATCTGCCAATTGATAGTGGAAAATATCACGAAATTTGTCAGTCGATCCCGAGACTTCATCGTCGTTTTATAGAGAAACATTTTCGGTAAATGATTTTTTTTGAAACAGGAGCCTCCCGCCCCCAATATTCTTTAGGGCACGAATCCTGCCACCCCATCTCGAAATTCAAGACATGTATTTGCCATTCAAGCCGTGTAAAGTATATTAATAATGTTGTATAAAAAATGTAATTTAAACATTAAAATATTCTGTTTATTTGTACAATGAAATGCTGATAATTGCTACTGGATTTGGATCTGGGATTGATTATATTGGTAATTGCTAATAATTAATTTGTACAATGAAATGCTGATAATTTGCGTAAAAAATTAATATGCCTATAATTGTAGACAGTATTTTCACAAAGAAATACATACGTTCTTTTTATAATTTAAACATAAAATATCTACTAATATACCCATGATTAAAGAGTTATTTTCTCCAAATATAGGTTTAGTTGATGCCTTTTTTCTGTTTTAATTATTTAATACTGTTTTGCTTTGAGTCACATTTAGTTTTATTTTAAGTTCAATTACTGTGATATTTATAAGTAAAAAGGAAATTACTTTTAATTTTAAATATTTTATTTATAATGAAGTTACAAAAATAACTAATTGGATGTGCCAATCACAAAACTTTCTTCTATCTCATATTCCCAGGCATGAGATTGCAAACAGATGAAAAAAGAGGAAAAGCGCGTGAAACGGGAAAAAGAAATTTAAAATAATGCACGTATCAGACAATCAGAGGTTATTTTATTTGCAATAAAAGTGTGAATATTTTTATTTAAATTCAACTTTATTTGAGGAGGAGGGGGAGGGGGAATCAAATTAATAATGTATGCAAATAGTATAAGTAATTCTGAAATGAAAGTTTCTATTTTAAGTTTACTCTGATGCAATGTTTAACACAGCAATCCTAAAATTTGAATTGGACATGCTAACATGCTTTCACTCAAAACACCAGTTAATAAAGATGGCAGCTAATGTTTAGCCTACCATAGAGCTGCAAGAAAAATCTGGTGAAAACAATAATGTTGCAGCACATTTTTCGTGATTCTTCGCCGAAATTCGTGCTTTTTCCACACTCCTTTAACGCTATTTGCGTTTTGAGATTTTTGCATTTCCTCTGCGATCTTTTGACGAATTTCGTGCGTTTTTTCGACGATCTTTTGACGAAATTCGTATTCCTTCCACGATCTTTAGGCGAAATTAGTTTTTTCGGCGATATTTTAACGAAATTCACGTTTTTTTTTCGGAGATCTGTTGACGAAATTCGGGGTTTTTCGTCGATCTTTTGACGAAATTCGAGGTTTATTCGGTGATATTTTGACAAAAATCCTGTTTCTTCGGCGATCTTTTGACGAAATTCGGGGTTTTTTCGGCGATCTTTTGACGAAATTCGGGGTTTTTCGGCAATCTTTTGGCGAAATTCGCATTTCTTCCGTGATCTTTTGACAAGATTTGCATTTTTTCCGCGATCTTTTGATGAAATGCGCGTTTTTTTAGAATAGGCGTTTATTCCGAAATCTTTTGACGAAATTCGCATTTTTTTTTTTTTGCAGTCCTTTGATAGATTTTGCGTTTTTTTTCCGTGATCCTTTGATGAAATTTGCATTTTTCCCGCGATCCTTTTACAGAATTTGCGTTTTATCCGCGATCCTTTAGTAGAATTTGCGGTTTTTTTTTAAATTCTTTTACCAAATTCGTGGGTTTTTTTTCGAGATCTTTTGACAAAATTCCGAGTTTTTTCGTGATCCTTAGACGAAATCCGCGTTTTTTCGCGATCTTTTGGCACAATTCATGTTTTCTTGCGATATTTTGACGAAATTCGCATTTCTCCTCGCGATTCTTTGATGAAATTCGTGTCTTTTCCGCAATCCTTTGACGAAAGTTGCCGATTCTTTGACAAAATTTGTGTTTTTTCCGTGAAACTTTGACGAAAATTACCATTTTCCCACAACCCTTTGACAAAATCAGCGTTTTTTTTTTTTCGAGATTCTATGACGAAATTCGCGGGTTTTTTCCACTATATTTTGCGAAATTGGCCATTTCTTTCTGCGAACGATTGACGGAATTGTTTTTTCGGCGATCACTTGTCGAAATTTGTGTTATATTTTATATCCGAATTTTCGGACTGACGACCGATTTTTTAAAATTTCGGAATAAATTATCAATGCCAGAAACGGCAAAAAATCGGAAAACGAGGAAAATGACAAAAAAGTAGAAAATTGCGGATCCGCGGAAGAATCTCATGCCTGCATACATCTTAATATTTCAAAAAGTAGTTCCAAATGTTAATACTTCGATATTATTAGTTCAATATTATACCAACTTTGATTTTGATCTAAAATTTCTGCTCATCAATTAATCAAAATAAGAACAAGTTAATCTCGATCATGATATTTATTAAAATCAATAATTTCTTTCCTTATTCTGTTGTACATCAGCTGATTGTGAATAGTAAGCTTAGCAGGATGCAAAGTTCCCATGGCTTCACGAGCCACCAATATACAGTACAAAAAACTGCGAAAAATTTACAAAAAACGCTGTCACAGTGCCACCTTCTGGCGGAATATTTCCAAATTCAAGGAAAAACTGCCGGCCATAGCCAAAAATATACACAAAAAATTGGTTCAATTCTATGCTTAGCTTCATACACTTTTCGATGGTAAAATAATGGAAATAACACAAAAATCACTATTATAGTGCCCGCTTCCAACAGAATATTTTCAAATTGAAGGAGGACCAGTTGACCATATCCAAAACCATAGCCCCAAAAATTGGTTCAATTCTATACATAACTTCATACACTTTTCGATGGTACAAGAATGAAAATGGCACAAAAATCACTATTACAGCGCGCACCTTTCTGGTGGAATATTTCCAAGTTAAAGGACAACCTGCTGGACATAGCCAAAAACATACACAAAAAAGTTTGGGTTATATGGATAACTTATTATTACATATTTAACATACACTTTTCGATAGTACAATAATGAAAATTGCACAAAAATCGTAATTACAGCACTTCCTTCCGGCAGAATGCTTCCATATTGAAGAAGGATCTGCTGGCCAGAGCCAAAAACATACACAAAAAATTTGGTTCAATTCTATGCATAACTTCATACACTTTTTGATGGCACAATAATGAAAATGGCACAAAAATCACGATTACAGCGCCCCCTTCCAGTGGGATGTTCCAACATTGAAGGAGGGTCAGCTGGCTATATCCAAAAACATTCACAAAAAATTTGGTTCAATTCTATGCATAACTTCATACACTTTTTGATGGTATGATGACAGACACAGACATTTTGTATAAACATGTTTTGGAATCTCTGACCCCTAAAACGTCTAAGCCCACCGAAAACCAGAAATCGAAAAAATCGCAGTTACAATACCTTCTATTGAAGATAGACGAAAGTGAAAATAGGCCTGTTTAATTGTTAAACTTAAAAGAGAGAAAGAAAATTAATAAAGTCATACTTTAATAAACAACTTCAGATTTTGTTTCACATTCTGAAAGTAAAGGTACAATTTTCTAAAAGATATAAACATAAATTCTTAAATTTATTATAAAGAGTTCAAATACCAATGTTAGGAAAGCTGGCAATTCTTTAAACTTTTGAGAATTACCTTTTACTCATGAATAGTGGACTTACTTTTATATTTTGCACCCTAAACAAAAGTTATTCGGCATTGTTTGGGTCAAACGATTTCTCTTATCCTTATATAGTTGCTTTGCTACGCATTGCTGGATATCCGGCAGAGAAGTCGGATATCCGGTGATTGTGATTCGGATATCCGACGGTATTTCGGATATTGAAAAATCAGCCGGATATCGGATATTTGCCGGATATCCGTTGCATCCCTAATATCCGGCATGTTTGCCGGATACCGGATGTTCACCGGATATCCATTGCATCATTACTCTCTGGTGTAACTTTTCAGAAGATTTGCTAGGAATTTCAGAATTTTTTTACTCAGAATCACCACTTTGACATGACCATTGGTCACTCCATAAAAAGTTAATTGTCAATTTTGTATTTAAACTTACGAAATCAGTAAGCAATATATTGTGAATACTGTGCAATTTCAGCACTAACAATTAGATTCTAATAAAGTAAAATTTGTTTTTGAAATGTTTTTATCTCCAAATTGGGCATTTAAAATTGGAGTGTGCATACCACATAACGATGTAGCATACAAAAACATCGACAACAACAAAAAAAAAATGCCAAATCCTTAAAACTTTTTGGACTCCTTGATTTTTTTCTTCCCAACTCTGTATGAACCCTGTGTTGTCACACTGGCCCATTGTCTGTTTTATGTGAGGGATAAAGAGGCTTAACTTTTCCTTCATTATTGAAATTGTAGGCTTTTTTTTTTTTTTCAATATATGTAAAAAAGTTAATAAAACAGTGCAGAATGATTTCATCTATGAAAGCACTTCCAGACTATCTGGAACCACCCGTATGAATGGGTCGCTGTCATTTTTGTTTTTGTATTTTTTATAAAACTATGTTCATGCCTTCAAAATAAGTCAATGTTCATGCCTTCAAATAAGCGTATTTTCACATCCTAAAAGAAACCTAGTAATATCTCTTATTTCCATGTTTATTTATTTTTTGTTATAGTTATAGGCGCAATTAAAGTTGTTTCTGGCACCTAACCCTACAAACATTTTTTTGGTAGACTTCTCGTAGAAAATATATGAAATTTCAGCCTTTGTCTACTGCTGTAAGATTCATTTGCATTATGTTAAGACTTGCGTGTATACTAATACTGAATGATAATGTGTAGTGTATATATATATATATATATGTAGTTCAGTCTTAAAAATGGCGGTATAAAATTAATTTCCCCTCATTTTTTTCCTCTTTAAAAATATTTTTATTTATAGGCCGCTGTTTTGTTCCATATGCAATGTTTCCCAAATTATCTTCCAAGGGCATTATAGAAATAGTTTGACAACTGAAGAAAAGGCATCCTTTGATAGTAAAAGATGCATGTTGCCAAAATGAACAAAAAATAGTGTTGTTGACATCGACTCTGACAAATTAAAAATATTTCTTTTTAATATCATACTATATATTTCATAATCTTTTAGGTTATTATTTTTGTTATGTGGTGTATTTATCCCTCGGAGTTACAATGACAGTGATTGAAATTGATATACATTTTCAGCTGAGCCATGAGGATACCGACTGTACATTCAAAAACTTACGTCACGCCCAGACGTCCTTTTGAGAAGGAGCGTCTTGATCAAGAACTGAAATTCATCGGAGACTTTGGCTTGAGAAATAAGAGAGAAGTGTGGCGTGTGAAATACACTCTGGCCAAGATCCGTAAAGCTGCCCGTGAGTTGCTGACTCTCGATGAAAAAGACACCAGAAGATTATTTGAAGGTATTATTGGCTAAAAAATTTATAAACAATAAACATAGTGTACATTTTACATTTTATGAACAATATTGCAGCAATTTGTAAGCGGGGATTTGTTTAGGAAGAAATTGGTTCCTTTAAAGGACCCTTCACTAAATTATTCACCTAAAAACAGGATCCTTCACGAAATTCTTTGTCTTAAGAATAAGATTTTCATAAAAAATTTTCCATCTCTAAACTGAACATTTCACAATCTTAATCATTTAAAAGTAAAATCTGACCTATCACTTTTACACATATAAAAAAAATGTATTTTACATACATGTCTTCATAAAAATGTATAAAAAAGGACCTGGATGTAACGATAATTTCAAGTTCACAAAATTGGGACTAGATTTTTCAGTACTATACAAAATTACTCATCGACCCATTTCGCAAAATTACACAAATTGACACAATTTTTATTTTAAATAATGAAAGAACAAATAAATTAGTATAACATTAATAAAAATACAAACAAAACCTTGAAATAAAAATCACTTGATGATGTAAATATACGTGTAACTTGCTTAAATAAGTCAAGTGAATGTGATATTTACGATCAACCATTATTGGCATTTAATTTTATAGTTTGGCTATGATAATTTTTGGTCGACGGGATAATTAAGTAGTACCAAAATTTATAAACAGGGTGTAAATTTTAGATTTTATGAACAGTATTGCAGCCATTTGGAAGAGAAAGTTTGGTGAGAGTATAAAATGATTGAATGTGGTTTTCCTGGGGAAAAAAATGATCTAGATGGCTTGATTTACTTTATTATCTTTGTCATAAGTTCATCTTAGAAAATTTGATACTTTTATGTTTGCTGGATGCTCATCTTGCCATCATCAATAACTTTTATATTTTGCGTGTGTAAATTAAAAACAATTCTTTGATGTCCAAATAGAATATTTTTGTTGCAGTTGGTGTTAAAGCAAATGATTTGATAAAGTTCAATGAGTAAAATGATTGAAGTATAAGTATTAAGGTATTTCTCCATTATCCCATTCACTGCTTTCCATTAAAAAAAAGGGGGGGGGGGTATTGGCAAAAACATCAAGAATGCATGATGCATAACACATGTTTGTCATCAAGGGATTTTTAATTTGATGTTTATGTGTATTTTTATAGATGTTTTACTGATTTATTAATTTATTTCATTCATTAAAATAACAATTATGTTCTTAAATTGTGACGACGTGTTATTAAAAGAGAAAAAGCATTGAAAAAAATGTTGCAATACCAGGGGTGATTGTGTTCAGGTAATATACTACCTGAATTCAGGTATTTATTTCATTTTCAATACTGGAATTCCAGTTTTTCTGATAGTTAAATTCATAAAATAACACTAAAATATCCATTTCATATGACTGTTAAACATAATTAAAAGTAATATATTTCATAATGAGAGAAATGGACCTCCCTGCAATAAATTGTTATCTCTCCATACCAAAACTTCTCGCTAAAATTTCAGGTATTTTTTCATGAATTCACAATCACCCATGCAATACATACTTATGTACAATAGATTAGCCAAGAGGAATGGATATGAATGTAAATAAATAAAACTATTCAAGATTTTTTTTTTCCTGTTTTTATTACAATATATTGTAAAATGGATTGTTTAAGGTTATAGCTATTTCACACTTCAGTGAGTATAGCTTTTAGAAATTTCTTGTATTTGTTTTGAGACTCCAAAGGAAAAATTCTTCTACATGTTTATATAGGATGTTAGTGTGGTAAATAGTTTGGCGATATTTTATTATTTTAAAAGTGGTTGACTAATAAGATCAACGGAAAATTCTGTTTGGTTTTCTTTTTCGTCCAAAAATCTGATTTTCAGTGAATTCGACCGAAACTATTTGTACTCTCATTTCTTCTTTCGGAAATTTTCAACATGGACTTATTGCTGAAAATAGGAAGTTTACTGATAATGAAATATTTTTTCATGTTAAAAAATTTTATGTTAGAGAACAAAAATAAAAACAGGTAAAAATGTTTTTATAGTCTTGTTTATAGTATCTTGTTTACATTTCATTGCCTAAAATGTAATATAATGTATTTTATATGGCTTTCATATTAAAAAAAACTTTGCGTTAGTGTTTTCACCAGATGTTTTTTGCAGCTGGGTGGCAGGTTAAGCCTGAGCTACCATTTGTATTAACGGATGTCTTGAGTGAAAACTAGCTAAGATAACTGGATGAATTGCATCAGAATTATGAACTTTAAATGGAAACTACCCTTTCAGAGTTACTTATAGTATTTGCGTAAATTTTTCAAATTTGGTTCTCCCTCCCAGGGTTGCAAAAAACCCACCTACCCAATAAAACCCGTGTGGGGTTTTTTTGGGGTAAAACCCACTCTGAAAAGCCCAATAAAAACCCACGTCAAAGCTGGTTTTATAGGGTTTTTTACAATCCATGATATTATTATTTAATATTCAGTAACTTTTATATTAGTTTTTTAACCTTTGTGTTTAAAGAGTTACACTATCCTATTAAAACATATTGTGGGTGTACTCTCAAATCCAAATGTGACAGTCAAAATGAAATAATATGCTTAAGTCTTTTAAAAGTCTGTTAATATTATGAAAAAAAAAAAAGCCAAAATCAGTATACGTAGCTAATCATAACATTTTCGCATAGATTAAAAAAAAACAAGATCTTTTATATCAAGATTTAACAATATAAAACTTCATAACATAGGTTCCAAACTGGATACAAATTTGATTTATTCGCTTCTGACCAGGGTTAGGCCAATAAAAAAAAAAAGGGCTTTTTTCAAAAACCCAAATAAACACGTTTTTGTTTGTGTAAGCCTAGGCAGGGGTGTAAAAATACTGGGCACACGGGCAATTAAATTTTCGACACTGGCACCTAAATATGTCTTAGGAAATGAAAAATAATTCATATTTATAACCTTCATTATTTATGGATTTTTTTTTTTTGTTGTTGTTCCATGTGCAAAGAAAAAAAAATAAATGATGTTCTCTTTCACTGAACTGGACTTATTAAAATTATTATTAAATCATTTGCAGAAATATTTTGTCACATTGAATGTTGATTTGGAAACAACTGAAAGTATTGCTCTTGACGAATGGTACGAGCTTAAAGTACTATGCAAAGACATGAAATTTAGTGAGCTTTTGATCAAATCAATGAAAAATGATTCTAAATTTCCAATTTTATCAAAGTTACTGCAAATTGTATCTATAATACCTGTGGTAACTGCATCCTGTGAACGAGGATTCAGCACAATGAATTTTATCAAGAACAAGTTTCGCTCTAATTAGACATCACAAAATTTAAATGATTTATTATTAATAAATTTAAATGGACCTTCTGTAGAAGCATTTGATCCTACAAAAGCAGTTGAACACTGGTACTTTACATCATAAACAACAAGACACATGAGCGGTCATAAACATCATAAAAATTTAAAAGCAAATGAGGACAAACAATAAGTTAACAGTATTGATTTATGGCATATATTATAGTCCTTGAAGTGAATTACATATTTGTACTTTTGAGGTGTTTAAAGAAGTTTTTAATGATTATTATTTGTATTTTATATCAGCACTTCCAATTTTTTTACATCAATATTTATAATTTTATGTAGCAATACTTTTTTATACAAGAGAAATTTATGTCATGTGTCACATATATTTAATTAAAAAGAGTAACTTGTATGTACTATTATTAACTTATACTGTAATTTCATTTTACAAATTTGTTATCGATAGTAACTGGCTTCTAGATTTTTCAGCTGGCTTCTAGATTTGTAAAAAAATTTTACACCCCTGAGCCTAGGTTTTTTTGTTTTTTATTGCATATCATTTCCTATTGCATACTGATGCATGTTTGTTGATAAAAATTAACATTGTTGGATATCATATGAGTATTATAACTTCATTTCAAATTAAATAATTACAATCAGTTATGTAGATAGTCATTTGTAATTGAAATATTTTTAGTAACTGCTGTGTATTATGTTCAAAGAATAAACTGTTCCATACAGTGAACCATAGATATCTTGAAAATATTATCAAGCAATTTTTGATTAATAAATAATAGAAGATTAAAGATTTGTTTCAAAAATGTGTTCCTCTTAGTGTGGAATACAGATAAAAGTAATCTATTAAAGTAACTTTTAAATATGTGATATGTGCTTATTATATAATATTATATGATGTTGTCAGAAGTAAAAGCTTTTTTACAGACTTTTACACTGATTTACTTATGTTATTTCAATTCAAATTACTTGTATATGAAGTTAATCAATAAAAATATAATAAGATTTCTTAATTTAATACATATACTTTAAAAAAATAAGAAAATACCACTGCCCTCACTTCTTAACCTAAAAAGGCCAATAAAACCCAGCCGGGTTGGTTTTTTTGCAACCCTGCTCCATCCCCCCTCCTTTCCCAAATAAATCAGCATTTAAGCAAACATATCAATGATTTTGTTGTGCATAAAATAACTGTAGAGTGACTGAAGCAGAAGTTCACAAAGTATATTCAAGTTTTGAATAAATATTTTTCCATGTATTAGCTTTTATAATAACTTTAATTAAAATTTAAATTCTTAATTTAATTCAATTACATTTTTATTCTTGAATGTAATTACACATGAAATTTAATGATTTCTTTCCACTCACAAATTCATTGATCCATCAATTTTTTATTTTATCATTTATCAATACCTAAAATAAATTAACTAGTCGGATGTACCAATCCCAAAACTTTCTTCTATCTCATACATGTTAATACTTCAAAATTTGCTATCACACTGCCAAAATTAAATGCCAATCTATGCATCTCATGGGGATTCTAAAGATATGAAATTCCGTGCATTAGTTCTTGAGCTATGACTATCGTTGAAATCGTCTAAATCCAGCAAAATGCTGCCTAGCAACGCCACCTATTCGGTGATTTATACCAAATCCTAATCAGCAACAATTTATGTCAACGTCTGACTGAATCTGAAGTTTGGAGAAAATCCGTGCATTAGTTTTTGAGATAGAGCTATAGCGAAAATCATAAAAATTCCTGCATAGCAGCACCACCTATTGGGTGATTAACACCAAAACCTAATTAACAACAACTTGTGTCAACATACAACTAAATCTGAAGTTAGATGAAAATTTGTCCATTAGTTCTATAGATAGAGCTATTGAGGCAATCGTGAAAAAGTCAGCACAGAAGCGCCACCTGTTGGTCGATTTACACCAACACATAATCAGTAGCGTGTCATATCAAGGACTAACTTAATCTGAAGTTTGATGAAAATCCGTGCGTTAGTTCTTAAGATAGAGCTATTGGGGAAATCGGGAAAAATGTCGTATAGCAGCGCCGCCTGTTGAGTGATTTACACCAAAAACTAATCAGCATCCATTTGTATTAGGGACTCACTGAATATAAATTTTTATTAAATTCCGTGCATTCGTTCTTGAGATAGAGCGCCCACAAAATTTGTCACCTACACACAGACAGACATTTTGTAAAAACATGTTTTTTGGATTCTCTGACCCCTAAAACGTGTCAATCCGTCGAAAACCGGAATTCGAAAATTTTCATGAATCCAATACTTTCTTGTAAAGATAGAAGAAAGTAAAAATATTAAATTTCACAGACTATAAAGATTATCAGAAAAACATAAGTTCATTCAAATAAAAAGAAACTAGATGTTATCAGAAGCTGATTGACTGATTGTCTGTGTCTTTTTATCAACACATTGATTAGAAATGTTCCCAAATGCAAAAGGCAACCTATGAATTTATACATTTAACTATTTTATATTTTATTATGATGGTAAAAAAAATTTGAGCCATTTTAATTGGTATAAAAGCTATAGAATAGGCATGTTGGTATACTTATTTAATGTCTGTATATTAAAAAAAATACATATTAAATTAAAAAAAAAAAAGCTAACATAGAAATATTTAAAATTAAATGATAAGGGGAAAATGTCTCACCTTGCTTATTTTTGTCTACTGTAGGCAGTTGTTTTGATTTTATCCCTATACAGATTATTTTAGGAAGAAAGTGGTTCACTCTCTTATAATGTCTATTTTCTCTGAAGCTGGACAAATTTATGAACAGAAAAGAAACGGTTACAACCAGATAATGCCGAAAAACTTATATTTACAGCATAGTTTGCCCATGATTACAAATGCGGTGAGACCACCTCCCTGAACGACCCTTTTTGTCATGTAACAAAATGGATTCCCATATAGGCTCACTACTCATTTTACCTCTATTCAGAGACCATCCCATTGAACTTCCTCCTTGAGCGACCGATTTCTTTAGAGAAGATGAAACAAATTCTGTTTTTTCCTGCTTGCTTGAAGAAGGTTTTATTGGAAAAATAATTCCAGAGAGCCTATTCATCAAACTTCTAAACTAAGTTTAGATTATTTTTCTTTATCGCGGTAACTTTTAAGACCCCCTTTGTGCCTTTTTAGCAGGGATTGACCGAATAGTCGATTCGGCATGTAAACCGAATATTCGGCTTCAGCTGAATACTTTTAAGTAAACGGCTGAATAATTGCGGGTAAGTTTTTTTCTTAGAAATAGAATAAGCTAAACGATGCGTTTCAATATTCTGTGCATGAGTTCAGAGTAATGTTGCATTACTAAAAACAAGTCAAAGGTCATTTTTAATTTAAAAAGAAAAAAAAAAAACCCTTTTCCTTCCTAAAATAGTCTACGTAGGGGTGAAAAAAAAGTATGGAAAATAGGCATCTTTCCCTTATCATTTTATTTTAATTATATTTTTACATCAGTTTTTTAATTTAAATTTATTTAGTGTGTATTTTCTTTAATATACACATCAAATAAGTATATCAGAGTTCATCTCTATCTAAGGTGTATATTAAAGAAAATACACACATCCGATAAGTATATTCCTATGCCTATCCTATAGCTTTTATAACCATTAAATTAAAATCTCTCCATATTCATCACCACAATGTTAAAATATTAATCAAAATATAAATATGTATCAATAATTTGACAGAAAATACTTAAATGTACAAATTGATAGGATACATTCTTATTCAATAGGCTTATAACTAGACTCAGACAATCAGTAATAAGTCTATTATCAGTAATCAGGCTTAATGACGTTTCTTTTTATTGGAATGAATTTTTGTTTTTCTGACAATCCTTATCCTTAATAGCTTGTATAGTAGCTTAATACTTTCATAAGTTATTTTGGGTATTGACTAGTGATAAAATAAGTGATGGGTTAATGAATTTGAGTGGAAAGAAATAATTAAATTTTTTGTGTAATTAGATTTAAGAATAAAAATGTAACTGCATTAAATTAAGAATTTAATTTTAATTAAAATTTATTAAAAAAGCTAATATATGCAATATATGTATGTATGTATTTTTCCAAATACAGTAAAACCCCGGTTATCCAGAAAGCATGGGACCAAAGCATTTTCGGTTAATCGGGGTTCCATAGTAATTTTCGGATAACCAGGGCTCCATTGAAATTTTCTAATAACCAGGAGGCTTATAGTGAAAACTTGTTTGAAACGCTGTGATCGTAATTTAGAACATCGTTGTAATAAAAATGTTGTGGTACCAAATAAGTAGACTCTGTTTATTTATTTCATACTGAAGATGCTTTTTTATCACTACTTCTACCAGTGTCCAATAACACCTTTCAAAGTTTTGATTTGTACTTATTTTGCTTCTAATTTTTAAAGCTAATAAGTATTAAAACAACTCTTCAATGTATTAAAAATGATTTGGAATTGTTTTGATCTAAAACTTACAAATAAAATAGTAATCATAAATCAATGTGTTGAAAGGTGTCATTTGAAATCGGTAAAAATAGTTGTGCCAATAAAATTTTTCACATTTAAAAAAGGACTTTAAGGAATTTTAAGGTCTTTCGGTTAAGCCGATTTTTCAGATAACCGGGGTTCTACTGTATTAAAAATATTCCTGAGCTATTGAAAATATAATTTTTTTTCTGTTGAAATGTTCTTAAACGGCCATTTTTCTGTGTCCTTACATGCATAAAATGTAAATTGTAACATGTTATCAAGCTACTGGTGTAATGATGAAACCTGTTAACAAAAGGTAACTGGTTTTCATCTCTATTACTCGCCGGTTGGCGGGTGGCGAGTGCTAATTTTGTCCTAGTATTATAACTGAAGCACATTAAAATGCATCAAATAAATACTGGTCATCGTGTATTTTTACAACTAGTAATACTTTGCCCCTCCTTTTTTCATACATTATTTGGAAAATTCAGCCGATGAATACTGATTTACGCATTAAGTTTGTGGTACAGTTGCATAGGAAATTTTTATGTGCAATATATGTATTTTTTCCAAATAAAAATAATATTCCTGAGCTATTGAAAATATAAATTTTTTCTGTTGAAAAGCCAGGCTGTCATTCTTAAAATGCTGCTTTCTGTCTGTTCTCTAGGTAATGCTCTGCTCCGTCGACTTGTTCGAATTGGTGTATTGGATGAGAACCGAATGAAACTTGATTACGTGTTGGGTCTTAGAGTGGAACATTTTCTGGAGCGCAGGCTGCAAACCCAGGTTTTCAAGCAAGGTCTTGCAAAAAGTATCCACCATGCCAGAGTGTTGATTCGTCAGAGACATATTAGGTAAAGTTTTTCTTTCTTCAAAAATGTCTATTTGCAATGCATCCATAAGTAGAATTGTGTGTGACTCAGTTAAGCACAAACAACTTAGTGTAAAAGACATGTTACATTATGTTTTCTACTATGTTTCAACATTGCAGTGTTCCCAGCGACATTGAAAGTCAGGGAATTTAGAAATATTTTTTTAAAGGTCAAAAGAAAAAATTAAAAATGATGCAAAATTTATCAAATGGTCTCACAAGGGAGAAATCACAATTCCATCAATTCTTTCCCCCTCTCCAAAAAAATCGAGAAATTCAAAGAGCAATTTTTTTCAAAAGATTGTAGAAATAAATAGCAAATTTCGTTTTAAATAGCAATTAAATAAATAATTAAATAGCGTTTTCATTTGGTCATGGAATTTTTTGAGATTGGGTCAGGGAAATAGATAAATTTTGCAGGGAACCCTGCATTGCATTAGTTAACATCTAGGATTGTAAATAATCACTTTTGTCAAGTCCAAAATAACGTGTTCACTGGTATGTAGAATGGCCATTCATGCTTTATTTAAATTGTGATAATTTTACATAGAGCCATGGTTAAAAGTGTTTCAACATTAAAAAAATAATTACAAAATTTGTTTTGCTGGATACTTGGTGTTAAAGCTGTCAGTCATCTCTATTGTACTATCATTCATCTGTATCAGGCCTAAGTACTTCTAAGGGTATTTCATGGAAAGCATTGTTTTTTTGTATGCTATTTCTTATATGTATGCATCTCTTTGTTATCACCTATGATAAAAGAATACTTGAATACTCAATATACTTCAGTTTTTATATTAATTTAATTTGCAATATTTAATTGTCGCTGTTTTCATTTCACATGCAATTTGCCCATGAATGTATTGGCCGTGACAGTTAAGTCCCTCCAGGCAAAGGCACTTATGTGCTAATTCGATGGGGAGGGATTTTTCTAATCTCATTTGCATTTCGACATTTTTAAATAATTTTTTTTTTTGCATTGGATAGCCGAGATCCATCTCTACATCGCACCTTTATTTATTTTTTTTATATTTTTTAGAATGACACTCGTTGTCAGAACCGGTTTTGAAAGTGGAAGTAACTTTATATAAAAAAAAAATATCTGCAACCAAAATCGAAAAAGTAAAAAGATGTAATGTAGAGACAGACCTCAGCTATCCAATGGAAAAAAAAAATTTCAAAATGCAAACAAGATATTAGATAAATCCCTCCCCATAGGATTAGCATTAGCTCATGAGTGCCTTCACTGGGACAAGAGCCTTAAGGGGGTTTATATTGCTTTTTGAAAGCAACACTACACCTTTGAAATATTTAAATATATCTTCCTTCTGAAAAAAATATTTGTTTTTGGTACCAGATGCACACATCCTTGATTTTAGTAAATTTTGCATTTTTTACCTTTTAAATGTAAATTTGGAAGCAAAATTTGCAAAATCTTTTTTCAGCGTAGCATTCTCTCATGGCCTGATTGAAATGATATACCCTCCATTGCTAATATAGGATCCCTTATTATAAAATGTAACCTTCAGTTGTGGACTGAACAGATTTAGTTATTTCTATAGGAGGAGGTAATTTAAGAATAAAATATTTATAAAATTACTGTAATGACTTAATTTGAATAATGCTTTTAAACTTTGTTTTAAGTTGAAGCTTAGAGCAGGGTTCGTTGATCTATATTAATGGATAGTATCTAATATTTATTTTCAAACTATCACTGTGCAAGATAATTTTGATATTTTCAATCAAAACAAGTGTCAATGAAATTTTCAACTATTGACTATGTAAAGAATTTTTGTCTGGCAGCAGCCAAAGAGAACATATCTTTTCTAAGTTTTATCTTTGAAGCTTTTATTTTTAAATTTAAAACCAATAATTATGTTAGATGATTTAGATAACCAGTTATATACGGCTTCATTAGAAGAGGATCTTTTCTGATTTTGGTTTAGTTTGTTCTAAAGCATTCACCATGTTAAGGAATAAAAAATAAGACAAGCTGATATGTATGTTGAAATTCTTCAATAAAAAAATTATTTTGTATTTAAAATTTTGTTTTATAAATCTCTGAATTCTGTAGTTTTAACTTATATTATGCTTGAAAATATTCATTGTCAGCCGTGAGTTGACTAGTTTGAAAATATCATGATATTTACGAACCCTGGCTAGGAGACACACTAATAAACTTTTATTAAGTTATATTAGTTCTTCAAAAGATGTATTACTTTGTAAAGAATTATATCTCGGAATGAAAATCGATTTCAAATTTATATTGTAATGCTAATTTTACTTTCAACTATTATTTATTTTTTAAATCTAGTAATCAAAATAAATGGGCCGGGCTGACAAAATAATTGAACGAGCCTGCCAGGTCAATCAAAAATAAATAAGGCTCAATATAAAAACAAAGCCGATAAAATGGGATATTTTCAACGAATGACTTTTGCGAGCACACATATAAATGTGCATCACAAGCTGATGCTAACTTGACAACATCAATCTCGGGGGTGCAAGTTAGTCACTTTTCTCACTTTTAGTCACTTTTTTTAAAACTTGTCACTTTTAGTCGCTATTTAAAAAAAAAAAAAAAAAAAAAAAAAATCACTTTTTTTGACTAAAATAGATGATGTCTCTAAAAGTGAGCAAGGCGCGGAAACTGGTTCGCTCACATTTTAAAAAAAAGGGGGGGGTAACTAAAATCGACATTTTTTATCTTTCAGATTTGTCGATATCCTCAGCATCAATATTTGATATTTTTGCACAAAAAGCCATGTGTAAATACATTCGAACTCTGTTAATACGAGACCGGCTAATTTGAGTGCATGGTTAAAACAAGCAATTTGGACATAAGAAAAGTTGTCATTTAAACTGTACTATGATTTTCTCGCTTATTATGAATTACAAAAGTAGGATCACGGCTAATAGGAGCAAAACATCATTCGGTTGCATTTGAATTTCATCGAAAAGGAGGGTAGAATTAAAAAGGAATCTCGTCACATGACTGTAAGATTCATAGCGTGCACACTCTTCCTTGAATTTCAGTTTCAGTCAATTCCATCTTTTTATTATGATTTATGCCAAATGTTCTAAAATTCTTGCCCCCACTTTTAACCCCTTAGGTGGAGAATTTTTTTAAATCGCTGTAATACGTGTTTAATAATTTTTTTAGTAGATTTATTTTCTGGAATTTTACTCTTACCTAAAACGGCTGCTGAGATATGCCAGATGTTCTAAAATTTTGGACCTCCTTTTAACCGCCTTATGTGGGATTTTGTAAAATTGCTGAAATGCGTGCTTTTTTTTTTTTTTTTTAGATTTATTTTCCGGAATTTCATCTTCCTACCTAAAACGGCTGCTAAGATATGGCCAAATGTTCTAAAATTTTTACCCTTCTTTAACCCCCATTGGGGGCATTTGTAAAATCGCTGAAATACTTGTCTAAATATTTTTTAGTAAAGTTATTTTCTGGGCATCCACACTGCTACCTAAAACGGCTGCTGAGATATGGCCAAATGTTCTAAAAGTTTTGACCCCCCCCCCCCCTCCCTCCCTCCCTTTAACCACCTTAGGGGGGAATTTCTGAAAATAACTGAAGTACATGTTTAATTTTGAATACAGTTATTTTCTGCAAATTCATGCCCCCACCTAAAGCAGTTGCTAAGATATGGCAAAATGACCTAAAAATTTTGATTATCCCCTTAACCCGCATAGAGGGGGTGGCGGTGGAGTATTTCTAAAATCACTGAAATATGTGTTTAATTACTTTTTCAGTAGATTTATTTTCTTGACTTTCATGCTTCTACCTAATATGGCTGCTGTGATATGACCAAATGTTTTAAAATTTTCGACCCTTCTTTAACCCCTTAGGGAGGAATTTCTGAAATATATGTTTATTTTTTAGTAGATTTATTTTCTGGAATTTCACAGCCCTACCTCAAACTGATGCTGAGATGTGGCCAGATGTACTAAAATTTTCGACCCCCCTCTTTAACCCCTTTAGGGGTTGAATTTCTAAAATTGCTGAAATACTTGTTTAATTATTTTTTGGTAGATTTATTTTCTTGCTTTTCACACTCCTACCTAAAACTGCTGCTGAGATATGCCAAATGTTCTAAAATTTTCTGCTCCCCATTTTAACCCCTTAAGAGGGGAATTTATAAAATTGCTGAAATATGCATTTAATTATTTTTTAATAGATTTATTTTATGGCTTTTCAACTCCTACCTAAAACAGCTGCTGAGATATGGCCAGAAGTTATAAAACTTTTGACTCCCTTAGGAGGGAATTTTCAAAAATCCTTTCTTAGTGTGTGCTTATGTTATAAGAAGTATTTTGTCCCCAATTTTCATGCTTCTAGGTTCAGTAGTTAGGGCTGTGCATTGATTATGAGTCAGTCAGGACAAACTCTTTTATAGATATAGATGTGTGCACATTTTTCTTTATTTCCATCATTTTTTCTTAAACATCTAGTTTCTTTTTGTATAGTTAGTTGCAGTTAAAATTGGAACTTGTCGTAAAAAATATTGCAAGGATCCTACCAGTGACCTGTTATATGTTGATGTCGGGATCGCAAATTAAAAACCAGAAAGAGAAATTAAAATTACTATTAATACTTTACTGAAAATATCTGGTAATCAAAAAGCCATCTCAACACCACATATGGCTGTGATCATAAATAGCGAATTTTTATTTGGCAACCTGGTTAAGAATTAAGTTAACTGAATTTACTAAATAATTATTAAGTTGCCTTAAATTGAATTGAGGCTGAAAAGGAAAATCAACAAAATAAACTCACCCATGGAAGAAACACATGATACACACAATTAACTTAAATCAATTATTTATTTAGGTAAACATATAAAAAGTAAAGGAACTGCGCAGACCCCTATACTCAGTTAAGTATTAAAATATATAAAGATATACATGATATATCACATAAAACTTCAACTTTTAAACAAGTGATTTTTCATTTGTTGAATTTGTGAATGGATCGTAGACAAGAGAACTTAAACAAATTCTGATATAAATCAGAGTAAATATTGGTAATGAAAGAACTTATTGCAAGTTTGATTGATAATTGGAGATCGTCTGATAATATGGTTAAAATGGATTTTTCATTTGTTGGATCTGTGAAAGGGATCGCTGGCAAGAAAACATAAACAAATTCTGATATAAATCAGTGTGAATAATCGTAGTGGAAGAACTGAATTGAAAGTTTTGTTGATTACTAATTGGAGATCGTCCGATAATATCTTTAAAATGGACCATTAGTTCATCATTGGAGCAGTAAAGTTTCAACACTTCTGCGAAGCTATCATATTAGTCCCTATGTGATAGGAATCCATTCTGATTCATTAAAAGTTCGCCAGCATGAAAAAGGGGCTGCATTGCATCTTCCTCAGACATATTTGCGACACAACAAATTTAAAAGTAAATTTACCATCTCCAGGCATGAAGAGACACAAGATGCCTTCCAGAGAGCATTCGTGAAATGTCCAGATCTTTGAGTGTTCTCAGAATAACTTTGACAATATCTTACATCAGCTACAGCGTGGCATTATCTCCCAATTGTTTTCTTGCAATGAGTTTTTATATTTGATAAAGGAAAGTTGATATAATGTAAAATTAAATAAATTCAATAAAAGTGATCGGCCTTTGACCCGTATAGCCGAAGAACCGATCATATAGGGAAAAAATATTGTTTCTTGGAGTGATGATACACGCTTGTTCACACATGAATGTCCAGATTCGAAGAGAAAAAAACCCCGTGGTGTCTTTCGAAAAGGACGGTAAATTTTTAGAGAACCAATCAGTGTTCACCAAAAACAATTCACCAGCGTGCGGCCACCAAATCCGTCGTGGAAACCCAACTCCCTTGAGCAAAAATGGCGTCTTGTGTGACGTAGCGATGTTGTTTTGCATAGGTGAAGAAGCGAAATCATGGCCGTCTTAGTGCATTTTAAAAGTAGCGAAAATAAATAAAACTTAAAATTCGGATAACTGGCGATCTATTGTGTCAAAATAGATGAACTTTTGTCTGCTGAAAGTAAATAATTATTTAAATCTAATAAATATATTTTGCAATGAATTTAATGAATATTTAAGAAATTTTACAAGGTGAATTTTAAAGCCTTAGAACTTTTTGTTTACAATCTAGAAATCTCTGATAAATAAATAATTTAATCGATATTTTAAATTGTTATTTGGTAAGATAAAGTTTTTGAGTGAATTAATTTTTCAATAATTAAATAAATAATGGTTAATAGATTTTAAATTGTTAAACTAATTGGAAAGTATGTTGTATCCTAACATGACCTATTATCCTATCACTATTTGCAAACAATAGATTTTTATTGCAAATGTTGTAGAAATAAAATGAAGATTATTCTTTAGAAATAGTGGTAATTAAAAGGTGATAGGTAGGACCCCTGCCATTTTTTTTATGACAAACAACCTTACTATTTATAATTAAATTTTAAAAATTCATTCTGCTAACATTGTACTGTTTGTTTTATATGATTCAATAAAACTGAGGTTTTACCTTATCTGTCATTTTGATAGAGGATTGTCATCTTAAAAGCAAAAGGGTGTTTTATTTACATAATTTAACTTACAAATAAATTGAAAAAATAGTGTCACGTACCATTCATGTCACTTTTTTTTTGTGCTTTAGCCCCCCCTTTTTTTTTTTACGCTTTAGTCACTTTTTTGACATGCTTTAGTCACTTATTTTGGTCTTTTTGTCACTTTTTTGGAAGCATTGTTGTACTTGTGTGCCTGCAATTTAAATCGCTTCCCTGGTCAGGCTTTCCAATTTATCTTTCCATTAAAAAATGAGTTTGCAAATGTGTCAACGTTTTCTGCTTGTTGAGCAGAGCCGTTGTGAAACAGCCTTAAGTAATCATTCATGTTGCTAGTGTGTGTTTTCTGTCTTGCAAACATATAACATATTGTAATTTTTAAATGTACTATAAAATTATCCCATAAATATGTATGCGGTATTCTTTAAAAGAAGTTTAATTGCATGTTTAAAAAATCCGAATACTTTATAGAAATTGAATCGGGCCGTAAAGGACCTTTGGCCACCGCTCACCAGGACAATGAGAAAAAGTGGCTATTGAAAAATTGTTCGTCCGTGGCCACCTTATGCCCTCTTTCCTACAAGGAGAGAATCCATTAAGGATTCTACTTTTTTCTGTTTGAAATATGTTTATAGTAACCTATTTATTAATATTTATTTTGGTTATTCAATTTTAGATTAATACTAAAAGAAATTTTTTTAAAGGGTTACTGTTTAGTACTTTTAATTAATAAAGTGGCCACTCATGAAATTTCCCAGTTTTGCCTTTTATGAGGCCAGGGGTCGATGTCTTTCAAAATATAAACGGCCCATGCAGACCTCTAATCTGACGATTTCTATTTCTAGTAAATTTGTAGATGATCCTTATTTCACAGCCAAAAAGAGGCTTCCACTTTAAACAGCTATTACTCTGTTTTGGTTCAGGTTTAATTGTAGATGAGTTTTGTTGTTTATCCATTTTGAGACACTTTCTTGTTTTTTCTCTCATCTGTTTGAATTTCTTTTCCAGGGTTAGGAAACAAGTAGTGAACGTTCCGTCTTTTGTTGTTCGCCTCGATTCTGAGAAGCACATTGACTTTTCTTTGAAATCACCTTTCGGTGGTGGGCGTCCCGGCCGCGTCAAGAGGAAGAACATGAGGAAAGCCCAGAGCAGTGGGGCCCCAGAAGAGGAAGAGGAAGATTAAGTCTTTTGTAACCATTAAGATAACAATTAAAAAAAACAGAGAAAAAACTTTTCTTTTGTAATGTCTTTTTTTATGCGGCTTTCAAATACTGATATCTTCTAAAGCAATTATATTCATTTGACTCACATATATTTACACACACACAGTGAAACCTCTCTGCAAATGTGACCAAATTTTTCATTTTTTTTTTTTTTATCCCGCAATTTTTAAAATCTGCATATTCTTTCAGCAAGTTCTCGTTGTTTTTAACAATATTGTTTATTGGATTCTTGCTGCAATTAAACTGTGAAGCTGATGTTCTTTGATCTTGACAATTAAGAGCTTTGATTTTGTCATTCAAATCCTAATGTACTCTTTGGCTTGATTTAGGTGCCATAATTTTAAATTTAACATAAGCCTGGGCATAAAATTTCTAGTGTAAAAATTGTGCTTCAATACGCATTCAGTTTTAGTAAATGTTGAATCAGTTTTTCTAGATAACCTGTTATCCTTTGTGTGCCCACAACAAAGGGTCTGGTTTCTCTTCCAACCCAACCCCTACAAGTTGAAAGGTCAAACACAGTGTGAGGAACACCTGTTTGCCTCACTTGTGGAAAAGTTTGTGGTCCTTCATTGTGTTACTATACTTTGAGAAAGACCAAGAAGATAGTAGGTGAAAGCCTGATACTGCCTGTTTACATCCCCTGGCTTAATATGGTTGCAACATCGGGCGATGTAGCACTCATTTTTGTGACACAAAATTAATTAGGTAGCTTTCTTTACAAAAAGCTACCTATTGCAGCCGTTCGGAGGAAAGCGATTTCAAAAAATTTTGGTATATTTTCATCGATCATGATCCCCAGACCCCGAAACCACCCTCCGTTCAAAATTGATATATATCAATATATATATATATATCTGACATATGTCATACTGTAACTCTCGTATTTATGAACCGATTTGGATGTAATTCGGTGTGTACATAGTACATACCAATGTCTCGACCGAGTTCGTTGGCCAGCTTCATCCGCCATTTTGTTTCAAAATGGCGGCCATTTAAAAAATTTAAAATTTGAAATGTGGTACCAAAAAATTAAAAGTGGAAAAATATTTTTTTCTTATGTATTTGACCTTTATACAAAGACTCCGTAGCAGTTTTTGTTTCGTCTATATCTTAAAAAATGGCTGAGTTATAGCATTTTGAATTTCTAGCGAAGATGACATTTTGAAACGTCCTGAATTTTGTCACGCGATAAAAGGCGTATTTATGAACCGATTTGGATGTAACTTCGTTTATACATAGTACAGACCAATGTCTCGACCGAGTTCGTTGGCCAGCTTCATCCGCCATTTTGTTTAAAAATGGCGGCCATTTAAAATTTTAAGAAAAATTTAAATTGGAAATGTGGTATTGAAAATTGAAAAAATATTTTTTTCTTATGTGTTTGACCTTGATAAAAAGATTCGGGAGCAGTTTTTGTTTCGTTTATATCTTAAAAAATGGCTGAGCTATAGCATTTTGAATTTCTAGCGTGGCTGACATTTTGAAACGCCCTGATTTTTGCCACGTGATACCAGACGTATTTATGAACCGATTCGGATGTACCTTGGTGTGTACATAGTACATACAAATAACTCAACCGAGTTCGTTGGCCAGCTTCATCCGCCATCTTGTTTCAAAATGGCGGCCATTTAAAAAAATTAAAAAAAAATTAAATTTAAAATGAGATGCCAAAATATTGGAAAATGAAAAAGATTTTTTTCGTATGTGTTTGACCTTAATACAAAGATTCCGGAACAGGTTTTGTTTCGTCTATATCTAAAAAAATGGCTGAGTTATAACATTTTGAATTTCTATTGTGGCTGACATTTTAAAACGACCTGATTTTTGTCTTTCGATAACAGGCGTATTTATGAACCAATTTGGATATTACTTGGTCTGTACATAGTGCATACCAGTGTCTCGACCGAGTTCGTTGGCCAGCTTCATTCGCCATCTTGTTTCAAAAGGGTTGCGATTTTTTTTTAAAAATGTATTTTAAAATTTAAAATGAGGTATTAAAAAATTGGAAAATGAAAAAGATTTTTTTTATGTGTTTGGCCTTGATACAAAGATTCGGAGCAGTTTTTGTTTCTGAAAATTTGTTCTTTTGTTTATATCTTAAAAAGTGGTTGAATTATAGCACTTTGAATTTCTATCATGGCTAACACTTTGAAACGATCTTGTATTTGTCACGCGATACCACACGTATTCGCCTATTTTGATGGAAGAAGGCATGTGGATAGTATACATCAATATCTCGACCAAGTTCGCTGGCCAGCTTCATCAGCCGTCTTGTTTCAAAATGGCGGCCATTAAATTAAATAAAATTATATTTAAAGTGAGGTGCAAAAAAAAATTAGAAATTGAAAAAGGTTTCTTTCTTAAGTATTTGACCTTGATATACGGAATCAGGAGCATTTTTTGTTTGCCTTTATCTTAAAAAATGGCTCAGATATAGTAGTTTCAATTCCTAACGTGGTTGACATTTTGAAAAATCTGATTTTTTGCCTGCGACAGCACTCGTATATATCAACCGATTCCGATGTGAGTGAGCATGTGCACAGCAACTACTAAGGTCTCGACCAAGTTCACTGGTTAGCCTCATCCACCATGTTGTCTTAAAATGGCAGGCACTTTAAGAAATTTCTGAATTTGGCAGCCAAATATAAGTTACTTTAATTAAAAGCAGCTTGGATAAAGCTGACTAATTTCGCGAAATTCTCATTCATAATGATTTAGTATATAAAAATTAGTATTGAATCTGCTACATTCGGTTTCCACTTAATTGAGCTTCGTGTGTTTGAATAATATAAGTTGGATTTTTTAAAATAAGGAATATGAAAGCTACCTCTTCCTCCCGGCACTAGCCGGAAGGACTTTTTTGAATTGCGTTTGCAAAAACCTTATTTCAAAGATTTTTTTTTTTTTCGTCATTCTTTGAAAGATTAAATTCAATTGGCTATTTGCAATTTATCACCAAGGCATATTTTTTTTAGAATAACATACATTATTTTCCAAGAACATTTCACCTTTGACAGTAATCTTGAGAATTAAAATAAATTGAAAGGAAAAAATTAAACATTGTTGCAGTTTAACATCACCTATAATTTTATTATTTTGTAAGGGAGTCATAATTTTTTCATTGAGAAATGTTTTTTAGAACTAATACAAATGTGTTTCTAATCAGGCTTAAAGTTATATGTATGTAACACATAACAGGTATCTAGCATTGCCTAATGTGCAATTTTGAAGAACCACATGAATTCACATTTGTATTTCATATAAAGTATTTTCATATTTTAAATTAAAATGAGAAAACAAACTATTAAAACAAAATTTTAAAAACTTTTAGCTTTAAACAGCCAAAAATGAAAATCACTGGAACATTCTGAATGATCCACATTACGATACAAAGTTATCGCATCAGCATACGTAAACAAACAACATATTTTTCCTTTATTTGTAATTCAATCTCATATTCATCCTAAAATTCTGTACTATATTAGCATAATTATGCAATTTTTTTCTAATATTGCCTATCTATATTATAAAGGACAAACATATCTGTGCATAACGCATACGTCATTTTGCGAATGGCAACACTTTGAAATTTGAAATAAAATTTTGGTTTTGCATTTTCTCTACTGCAAATTTTTAAACTTCTATGCATCGCACATTTTAACTTTTTACACCGTCGTATAAGGAAAAAAATTCTCTTTTAAATACTATTTGTTATTCTGTATCTCAATTTGTTTTTGAGATATTAATTTTTTTGTAGTTTTTAATACAAATTTTGTAATTGTGGCAACTGAAGTACTCCATTTATATTGAAAGTAAGGGGAAAATATTCATGGTTTATTATTTTTATTCATTATATCCTTATTGATGCCATTTTCACATTACAAATAAAAGTAACTTTTTTATAATTTTTGAACAGAAAATGATGTCAGACATTAAATAAAACACGCATTCTTCTTCATAAATCAGCTACATTTTAATATTTTTACATTACACTGATAAATGAGTTTGAGGCACTCGGCAAAATGATTCATTGAGTAAAAATGATATATTTAAAACAAAACGATCATTTTTTTGATAAAACTAAATATTTGACCAATACTATAAATGGCGAATACTATGACAACTAAAGTCAAATTTCTGAATTTTTTTTTTCGCGGGTACTAAGATTAGAACTTAAGGTTTGTGCGAATGTTCACATGAAAAGCTGTATCGGACAAACGTGACTTTAACTTTGGAAATGCATTCATTAATAATCTATTCTTTTGCGAGTTAAAATACTTTCAAATTGTGAATTTGAGTGGTGCGTATGTAAATTACGAGAATGTGAAAATAACGTACAGTTTAGATTTTATGGGGGAAATTTTTATGATGTGACAAAGAAATCCTTTTTACTGATTTTTCATCCCGTAAAAACAAACATAAGAGCTCCATCGATAACTTCATCATAATTACTCATCTTGATTACGTAATCTAATACAGTTTAATTTTTCAATAATTTAAGCAGTTGAAGTTTGTAGAAATAATATTTTGGTAATTTTTGGTTTAAAATATTTGTTTTAAGAGTTAGACAACCAATGTAAGATGATTTTTTTGTTGTAATTATTTTTATAGGTTTATTATAATTTCGATCTGACAGTTCCTATCAAATATTTTAGTATGTCTAATTTCGACGGGTTGCAACTCGTAACTATAAATAGCAATTCGTTGAATGGGTGCCAGACAGAGGAAAGATTTTATAACGTATATGACCGTCGTCAGCAGCCTTGACCATATTCTTTAAAAATGGAGACGACATAAGTTAAATTAATAGTTTTATTCAATCAAAACATCCGCGCAAGACAATTTTCAAAACATATCAATATAAAGAGCAACTTAACTATTTAATAAATAAAAAAACTTAAATATTCAAAAATAAATATCTACTGACATTCCAAAAAAAAAAAAGAAAGAAAGAAAAAATGACAATTGAACAATAATTTCATTTTCGTTAGAGAGGGCCACCCTTCCTGAAATCCCGTTTAAGATATACAGTCGTACCTCGTTATCGCGACACCCGGTTTATCACGTCAGTTTTTCAAATCCCGATTTTCTTTATATAATTTTAATGTAAACTCTGGATTTTATGTCATTAAATAATTTGCAACTCCCTATATCCCGAAGGTTTAGGAAAATTGTCCATTTTTCACAATCCATCTTTATAAGCATGAAAATTAAGCGGTAAGAAACGTCTTAGCCATACTTTTCACAAAAGTGTCTAAAATACCCATTCAGATAAATGAGAAATTTTACTTCAATCCTTTATTTGAATAAATAAACCCACACACCATGAATGACCCACTTAAGTTCCAGATAGACGTATCAGTCTACTCGAGGTCTTTTTGTTCTGGTCAGGCGGCGTTTTTAATCCAACTAAAACGGAAGCATTGCATTGAAACGAGAAATTATCTAATATCCATTTCTGAAACAACGAATATTTATTACAATACATTGTATAATATTGAAAGAAGAATTGTAAGAAGCACATTTAGGGATAAGCAAACCTTAATTCATCAATATTTCATGTAACAATAAAAAAACAAGTAGTCATAAATCTGATTTTTATTCTTTTCAATTTTGTTTTTGCGTTTATTTTGTTAAATAATGTTTTATTGCTTAACCCCTTGAGGGGCAGTGGGATATATTTTATCACACCTACGATTAATGCACCAGAAAAATTTTATGAAATTTTACTTTTCTAACTTTGATGGAAAAAAGTTGTAAAATTGCTTTTCCTTATTTTGAAATAAATTTTTTCTAAATTTTCGGTGGGGATTCTGCATTATACAAACGTAATTGCTTGACCTTCAAGAGGTTAAAACTGCAAGAACAGTTATCAATTTAAAATTGTCTTAAATTAATTAAAAATACAGCTTTTTATAAACATATTTTTCTCCGACACCGGTTACCGCGACACTCCGCTTATGACACTTTTTTCTGGTCATTAGAGTGTCGGGATAACGAGGTTCGACTGTTTTTTAAAATTTTGAATGCAAGAAGGAAAACAAATCTAAAGGGAAACAAATTATTGCATGTATGAGTATACACTATAAAAATATGTAAAATAAATTTTTAAGCTTATTTTTATTATCAATATTTTCCCTTTATTTTTAATTCAATCTCATATTCATGCCAAATCTTCTATACTACATTAGCATGATTATGCAATTTTTTTCTAATATTGCCTGTAACCATAAAAAGTCCTGTGCAAGACAATTTTTAAAATATATGAAAATAAAAACTGACTTAGGTATTTAACAATTAAATAATATTTAATATTCAGAAATAAATTTATATCAGGATTTAAAGAGAACAGAAAAAATAAAAAACAAATAAAACAAAAAAGTATTAAACAGTAATGTTTTTAACAGTTCTTACTTTTTTCAAAGATTTAGAGCGCTCGCCTCTCCCCCCACCCTCCTTGCATATGCCTATGTTTCTGTTAAAAATAACTAATTTGTCGGTAGAAAAATTCATATTTGAGCGGAATAACTTTCTTCAACTTTTTTATTTGCAACCTCAGCATTATAAATAAACAAAGACCTTTCTATTCCTTTTATTTTGCATTTTTTATTGTTTTAAATATTTTATTGTCATGCTTGGTATCCATTTGGGGTAAAATTTTCCAATACGTTCAAATCCACAAAAATTGTTTCTGTATTTTAAAAAGTTTCAAAAATAAAAAATATTTATTGCAGATTAAAAACCGCAAACTTAGAGTAATTATATCTCTTAACTCACCGGAAATTGGGGAGTTGCGGGAGACGTTATCTCTAATAGGTTTGCAATCTCTGTACAACACATGTTCATTAGCGCCAAGATTTCGCCAAAGCGAATAAATACATTTTTATATAAATTTAATATATACATGTCATAATAGTGAAAAATTTTAACTTAAATCAGTTTCATTTAGTGAATGAATTGTTTTTGCATTGAAATTTTGGAAAAAAAAAAAAAGATATTGAGTGAGATTTTATTAAAATAGTCAATGCACTTCTTGTCGCGGAAGTATAACGATCGACTTGATTCAATACTATCAAGTTCCTCGTTCCCCAAGTATAAAATCCTTCCCATCTCTCCCTACCTTCTTTGTTGCAAGTGCAGTTATCTGCTGAACTCTTTATCTTTTGGTTCAGAAATTCAATACACCTGTTTAGGATTTAAGGCACATGTGGGAAAAAAATGGCCTTTATAAGGGGTAGGTGCAGCTGTCTAATAGGAGTAAATTTAACATTATGTCTATGGGAAAAATTTTCGTTTTTAAAGATATTGGCCTTTAATAGAGATTGCTCTTAAATAGGGGTGGCCTTTAAAAGAAGTTTCACTGTATGTATAAAAATTCAAGACCCTATCTGTTTTATCAAGATTTTATTTATATGAAGGATTTGAATAAAGCAATGATCAAGCAATTCACAAAATTAGGATTAGATTTTTTCCTAAATATAAAAAAAATTTCACAAAAGCGATTGATAAGTTTGTACGAAGTCCTGACAATGAAACAAGACTCAATTTATTAATTTTTCTGTCATTCAAAATATATTCGACAGATATTGCAGCTATTGATGAACTCAAGGCGTCTAGTGACCTGGATAAACATGGGGAATTCCTAAGAAAAAGTCTGAGAAAAAATTTTCTGATTATAAAACTGAGATTTAAAATTGCAGTGCCAGCCAAATCAAAGTTTACTTTTCACAAGAGCCCTTTTCATTCCTTCAGCTTGTAAAATTTTAAATAACAGCTTCACTGAATTTTTGTATAGTTTTGTATGATTGCTTAGGCGATTTCAGTGTGCTTTGTTTGGGAACTTATTTGTTAGTTTAAATTTGGATAGTTGCAAAGCCCGTAGAAAAAGTTTTTTTGTATTAAAATGTGTCAAAGTATTCTGTGACTGATACAGAATTTTGTCCTGATAGGACAAAATGAATGGAACCTGGTGATTAAGTATGTATCTGCAAAATATTTAGCATGTAATTTTTTTTTAAATATAAAATTAAGGGCGTCAAGAAAGACGAGACCGGCCAGCATTTATTGGAAAAAAAGGCTGCCTTTTATTGGCTTTTTTTCTGTACATATCTCACTATTTATAATATATTTGTTAATATATAATATATATAATATATATAATAATAATATATATAATATATATAATATATATAATATATATATAATATAATATATATAATATATATAATATATATAATATATTAACAAATATATTATGTTACTTACTAATGGCCATTTTGTATAAATAGGAACTAATATCAAAATAAATAATCATTGTTTAACGTCTGATATACGAGTTAAAAATAAAAAATATATATTACAATTCATCAGACATACAAGTAAAATTACATAAATACATTTAATACAATTAAAAAGCAAACGTTTCGAGCTAAATTTTAGCCCCTCATCAGTGCAACAAAACATTCAAATGACAGAAAACTATATATCATGTTTACAGTTAAAAACAAGTTGGAAATTGCTCGTCAAACGTGGCAAATGAGGTGCGTTCGTACTATAACTAGTTTTATAATTATTTTTTGCACCCCATATTGCACTGAATGTATATTTTTTTGTGCTTCATAAGTGCATAGTCTGTAACATCATTAAAATGCACTTACAATAATTTTTTTCCCATTCCCCGTAATGTAACGGAAAAATTTTGACTGTCCCTGTAATTAAACTATACATTCGATTTTCATAAAATTTGAAATGGCTCAACAAAATTTTGCAGCAATTATATATTAAAAATTTCAGACCATTCGGAAGGCTGTAAAATCATTTGCTATAATTTTTTCCCATTGGCCGTAATGTAACGGAAAACTTTTGGGTGTCCCTGTAATTAAACTATACATCCGATTTTCATAAAATTGGAAATGGCTCAACAAAATTTTGCAGCAATTATATATTAAAAATTTCAGACCATTCGGAAGGCTGTAAAATCATTAAAATGCATTTGCTATAATTTTTTCCCATTGGCCGTAATGTAACGGAAAACTTTTGGGTGTCCCTGTAATTAAACTATACATCCGATTTTCATAAAATTGGAAATGGCTCGACAAAATTTTGCAGCAATTATATATTAAAAATTTCAGACCATTCGGAAGTCTGTAACATCATTAAAATTCACTTGCAATAATTTTTCCCATTGGCCGTAATGTAAAGAAAAACTTTTGACTGTCCCTGTAATTAAACTATACATCCGATTTTCATAAAATTGGAAATGGCTCGACAAAATTTTGCAGCAATTATATATTAAAAATTTCAGATCATTCGGTCGGGTAGTTTTTGCTCTGTTATATGCGGACGGACTGAACGACGACTATAGGTGCTACGTATTTATATAATTACGAACGCACCTAATTATTAGCAGTTAAAATTAAGTATAATTTTTTTTTAAAACAATGTTGAGTATTCAGGAGGAAGTGCACATGATTCATTTATCGGCGACGTTATTCGCAAATATGAAAGTTATCACATCTGGTTGCAATAATATTAAAAGTAGAGTTTTTCTGGAAGGTGTGTTCACTCGTAAGCAAACGTCGCCGATAAATGAATCGTGCACTTCCTCCTGAATACTCAGCATTGTTTTAAAAAAATCTATACTTTATTTAATTTTAACTGCTAATTATTTTTAACTGTAAACATGATATATAGTTTTCTGTCATTTGAATGTTTTGTTGCACTGATGAGGGGCTAAAATTTAGCTCGAAACGTTTGCTTTTTAATTGTATTAAATGTATTTATGTAATTTTACTTGTATGTCTGATGAATTGTAATATACTAGGGGGCTCGGCCCCCTACGAGCTACGCTCGCCAACCGCCGTCCAGACACCGCACTCTAAATGCACGCCAATTTGATCGGCTTTAAAAAGATTTCGAAAGATTGAATTATAATTTAAAAAACAGTGGCGATCTCCCTATAAACGAATTTCTATTCATTTCTCTTTGATTGGGGAATTTTAATGCCAAATCCGCTGCGGTACTACTTGATTATCCTGTCGACCCATTTCGCCAAATTATATAAATCGCCAAACCACTCGCCAAATTATGCAAATTGATGTAATTTTTATTTTAAATAACGAAAGAACAAATAAATTCGTACAACATTAATAAAAACACAAATAAAACGTCGAAATAAAAATAACTTGACGTATACAAGTGTAACAACATTTCAAAATAAGCTAATATAAAAGGAATCAAGTAAAGAGAGTCTTTGTCTCCTGGTATTTTTTAACAATGCGAAAAGAAAGTTCTTTTAAATGAGACATTTTAAATTAATTCTCAAAATATCAAATAAATGTCTAGCGCAATTTCTAAATTTAAACATTTTTGCAATATTATTTTGTGTTCATTTTGTGTAATAACTATAATGTGACGTAAATATGACGTAATTTCTCCTAAGACTTCTAACGCATGTTAAGGAATTTATTATTTTACAATATCCTTCCTCTTTTAAAATTCACGTGTGTACTTTTTATGACGTAATTTTTAATAAGTTTCTGCTTCTTATACGTAATTATTTAATTCTAATTTGAAAGTTTTTTTTCCTGTTTATAATAGTCACGTGTAAATAAATTTTTCATTTGAAGCAAACATTATTGCTTGCGCTTTTTATACAGTTGGCAACAGTTTAAATTAGTACAATTTTCTGAAATCTGTAAAAAAATATCTCTAGAAATGCTGAAAATTTGAATTTAAAATAGAAATAAAACCTGAAAAAATGAGTCAAAATAAAAAAATTAATGCAATCTGCACTCCGGCAAATTCTAACGCATAAAATGATCTAAAAATGATTACACTGCCATGTATACTTTTTGCTGCTATAAAACTTTTTTAGTGGAACGATTTTGTCCAACTTTAGCATTAAATAACTCTTAAAATAATTCTTCGATTTGAAAACTGTCTGCATCAGCGTGTTTATCAAACATTTCTGTATAAAACTACCGATTTTCATATTTTTGTATGCATTATTTTTGTTAATATTAACGAAGAAAGGCCTCCGGTCACAAAAAAATCAAAACCGGCGGCGGCGGTGACAGCGGTAGTTACTTTTTTTTAGAATAGAGAGATATTTTTAATTAGGAACTAATATCTTTTTTTTTTTTTTTTTTTTTTTTGCCAACGTTATCCCACTTGTAGGTAGTGAATTTTGTTGTATGGCCGTTAGGTCCTGAAATTTTTTGAGATTGTCAGGGAAACTGCCACACATTGTTTGACTGGGAACCCTGCATTTCAATTGGCATACTTGGTGGGTTCTTACTGAAAAAGTGTTATTGGAAATGTGCCATTTCAAATGAAAGGGGAAAAAATAACACCTTTTGTTTTTAATTTCTGTTATAGGAAAAAAAAAAAATCAAATTGCTAGAGATTCTAGACAAACATGAAACACATGGTTCGTACGCTTTGGAAAAAGTATTCATTTTCAAGGAATGAAAAGTGCTGGAAAAAAAAGTATTAATTTTCAAGGAATGAAAAGTGCTGGAAAATATCGCGAACTTCGACAAATTGTTGCCGAAAAATATCAATTTCAACAATCGTTCGCATTAAAAAAATCGGTAATTTCTCCAAAGGATCGCTTTAAAAATGTGAATTTCGTCTAAAGAACGCGGAAAAAACCCGAATTTCATCGAAAGGTCGTGGAAAAAACGCGTATTTCGTCAAAGACTAGAGAAATAGCCCGAATTTTGACAAGAAATCTCGAATAAAGCGCAAATTTCGTTAGAGGATCGCGGAAAACACGCGAATTACGTTAAAAGATCGCAAAAATACGCGTGCTTTTATCAAAGGATCGCGCAAATTTCGACAAAGGATTGTGAAAAAAAAAACAAATTTCGACAAAAGATCGCAAAAAATTGCGAATTTCTTCAAAGGATCGCGTAGGGGTGATTCAGTTCCGAATTTTCCGAAAATTTAAGGCATTCATTTCCGAAAATTTAAAAAAATTGGTCACCAATCCGAAAATTCTGTCATACAAAATCGCGAGTTTCGACAAATGGTCGCCAAAAAAAAAAATAAATTTTGCCAATCGTTTTCAGAAAAAACACAGATTTCGCCAAAGGATCGCAGAAAAAACGCAAATTTCGTCTAAGAAACGCGGGAAAAACTAAATTTCGTGGAAAGATAGCAAAAAAACCCCAAGATTTTGTCAGAAAATCACGAAAAACCCTGAAGATTTCGTCAGTAAATCGCGAAAAACACCGAAAATTTCGTCAAAAGATCGCGAAAAACCCCGAAAATTTCGTTAAAAGATCGCGAAAAAACCCCGAAAATTTCGTCAAAAGATCGCGAAAAACCGAAAATTTCGTCAAAATAGCGCGAGAAAACGGCGTATTTCGTCGAAAGATCGCGAAAAAAAGGCAAATTTCGTCGAATGATCGCGAAAAAAACGCGAATTTCGCCAAAGGGTTGCACAAAAAACGCATAGTTAGTGTCAGAAGTGGATTTCCCCCTCTCACCCTCTGCTGTAACTTTTCAGAAAATTTGAGGTAAATTTCAGAAATTTTTTTTACTCAAAATCCCCCCTAGGATCACAGAAATAATGCAAATTTCTTCAAAGAATCGCGTAAAAAGTGCGAATTGCATTAAAATATCACAGAAAAAACTCTAATTTCTTCAAAGGATCGCTGAAAAAAGGGAAATTTCATCAAAAGGTTACGAAAAAAGGCTAAATTTGTCAAAGGGCCTCGAAAAAACACATAGCCAGTGCCGGGAGCAGACTTGTAAAATAATGTAAAACTGTCTGCGAATTCAAATAATTTCTTTAAAATTTTCTGCAAAAAAATGCAGCGCCCCTCCCGAGTCCTATATCGCCGCCAACAGCAAAAATGAAAAGTTATATACAAGCAGATAAACATTCGCTAAAATTTCCAACCAAATAAACTTTATTTAAAAAGAGATCAACATTTAACATTTATTTTTTAACACAATTTTTTTTTTTTAAATCTGTTAAATTAATCTGCAAAGCCTAACATAATCTGCAGCACCCGCTTTGGTGCTGCACTGTTTCTGCTACCAGCCCTGGCAGGAGGAAAAAAAAAAAAAGGAATTGTACTTTCCGGCATAAGCACCGCACTTACAATATTTTTAAGTTTTTAACTTGTATGAGTTGCAGCGCTTCTTCCAAAAATACTGTACTATGGTACATGGCAAATACTTTCTAGCAAACTTTTTTTTTTTTCTCAAGTTGAAAAGTAGTCTACAGACCTTGTCAATAGTCTGCAATGTGCGTTACCCAGTTCTCTGCTTGGGGTCTTGATAATTTCTTTTTTTAAATAAAGAAACTTGTAAAAAAACCCCATCAAAACTGTCTGCAAACTTTGAAAATTTTCTGCGAACGGCGTTCGCGTGTTCGTCTATATTATCTCACTCTGGCCGGGAGGGGATTTACCCCTTCTGCTATCTGCTGTAGTCTTTCAGAAAATTTGCTGTGAATTTTAGAATTTTTTCAACTGAGAATCACCCATGAAAATTTCATCAACTATATGTTGAAAAAAAATCACGAATTTCTTCAATTTGTCAGTGAACAAAAATTGCAAGTTTTAACAATCTGCCGGGGAAAAATACCACAAAATTCGTCCATTGGTCATCGATAGAAAATGGACATTTCATCAATTTATCGAAAAAATCGCAAAATTCGTCAGTTTGATGCCGATATCATATATTGCCCCCCCCCCCCCCAAAAAAAAAAAAAATAAAATAAAAAACAAACTCGCTCCTTCCTAAAACAGTCAATCAGTCATGAAAAAATAATCTGTCATTTTCAAAATTCGCGAATGCTGTCAATCAGTTAACACTTCACCGAATTATATTAATTCCAAGTTTTTCACTGTGTAACTGATAAAAAAATGTAATTTCCTTTTTATAAATCCATTAAAAAAAAAATCTTTTGTATGGATAAGCACAAATGCTGTAAGGTTTGAGGATTCAGAGAATATTTATTAAAAAGTATATTGTTCACAACTTCAGAAATGCTAATATATGACTTCTGATGAGTGTTCAGAATTCCTAAAATTTAACTGGTTTACTCCTGTTTTTCTGCTCTTGTAGTGATACCATACCTTTTATTTATTTATTTTTTAAAATATTTTTTTACACTTAAAGAAAAGAAAATCAAGCTCTGTTGTCTTAACTTTTTATTATATATGAAATTTCTACCCATGGTACCTTAATAAGTTAAAACACATTATTCTTTAAAAATTCTCTAATAATGTCTTGAAAATGCCTGTTATAAAAATGAAAAGATTTGATAAGATTTCTTTGAAATAGATAATCAATGGGGTGGCTATTTTCCTTATGTGTTATTCTACGCCATTTTTATGCATGTATCTAAACAGTCCTTGAATAGTGCTGGTATAGTGCTTGAATTTTATTTGTTCTCGAGTGTATGAACCATGAAACAGTTGATCAGAAAATTATAGATCATCTTTATAGCAGGGTTGGCAAGTTTCTTCCAAAGTGGAAAAAACTGACTGGCAGAAATACTGTTATTCTTTAAAAATTTAACCATATAATAGAGGTCTGCACGGGCCGGAATTTCCAGGCCCGGGCCCGGCCCAGCCCGAACGAAAGCTATCTTGGCCCGGCCCGGCGTAAAAATTGGAAGTTCGGCCCGGCCCATTTGCTTTTTTACAGTTCTCGGCCCGGCCCATACAAAAATCAGTAAAAGCAGGCCCGGTCCGGCCCGACACAATTTCTACTAAAAAAAAAAAAAAAAAAAAAAAATCCGTTTTTTCTCAATATACAATTAAAATTCTTTTAATGAATACTATATACATATTTATGGGAACATTTTACAGTATATTTTACATTACTATGATGTTCTCAAAACAGAAAACACACAATAGTAAACATTAATGATTACTTACAGTGTTTTAGTCATCGTGTCTACAGACATTTCAAAATGGAAATAAGGATTCATTAAAAGATTAATGCAGTTCAGAATAAAGGATTAAAAACATGATAACTTTTGAAGCTGTATAATAAAAAGTAGATTTGTGAAAATATTTCTCTCATTTTTAAGGCTTTTCTCAAATCCAAAGGAGCTACATTTAGACACATTTATGAATTCTTTTCTTTTCGAAACGCGTAAGATTGGCAGGTATTCTTATTCAGAAGCTATGTAAATGTCGTTTTTTTCATAGATAAAAGCAATATATCTTTGTGAAAATACTGTCAAAGTTAGCGTTTTGAATCGAATTTCCGGAAGCGATAGCACAGGAAAGGAGAAAAACGTACAGTCACGTGACAGGAATCTCTGTTATCTCTGTAAGTAATTTATCAAATATGGAAAAAGCTATTCGTTTCCAAATGCCTTCAATAGGCAGGCCTGTCAATTTTATGCCTTTATAGTTAAAAATTTTGTCAGAAAATGTGTCTGAAAGCTTCGCATTGTTGAGCAGTGAATATGAGAACCACCTTAAGGTATATTTCCAAAGATACTGTTAAGAGAAGTTCATTATCACTATTAATACTGCAAAACACAATGACTGTTCCACACATCCTGAGATCGATTAAGACCAGTTCCGTCCCGGCACGAGTCTGCTGAAAAAAAAATTAAACTCGGAATCAGACATCTTGTAACTGTACGATGCCGATCTCTACGATGGACATGTTACATTTCTGTATTGATGTTGTTAAACTCGCATCGGCTCGTGATGCACATTTATACTTCTCGAGAAAATCATATTCATTCAAAATGGCTCGTATTTTATCTGCTTCGCTTAAATTCTTTTATCGGGCTGACAGGCCGGATTAATTTTTTTGCAAGCCTGGCCCGTTTATTTTGTCTGTCGGCCCGGCCCGTTGAAAAAATTGTCCTAATTCTGCCGGGTACGGGCCTCGGGCCAAGCCCGGGCCCGTGCAGACCTCTACCATATAAGTGTAAGCTTTGTAAGATACAATATATGTTTTCTTATAACCTTAAGTAAATTAATTCCATTAGACCTATACAAATTTAATTATATATGCTAAATATTACTTCATTTTTTAGCTAAGATCACACATCTGTCTAAAGCTTTTCAACCATTGGCCACATGAAGAAAAGAAATTTTATCCAAAATACATAAAATCAATTAAAAGTTATCTATTTCAATTTAACCAGCCTATTTTTTAATTATTTAAACTTTTGAAACTATCATTTAATAGTATGGATCATTTACCAACAGTGTAATGAAGCTCATTTACATAAAAGATAATGTTTTTAATTTACGTGAATTTTGTTAGGATAAGTAATATACAATAATTATTGTATTAAAAATTTACATTTAAGTCTTCTTTTTCCTTTCTACAATGTAGCATGATATATAACAAAAGTTTTTTAGCAGTAGGATGCTGCAATCAGTTTCTCAACTTAGAATGGATGAATGCAAAATATGAAAAAAATTCATTCAAATCCTACAGAACTTCAGGAGAGTTTAAAAGCATTGACATACCCATAGACATTTTTAGAACATGTCTTTTAAAATCAGCATCGAGATATGCATGCTAGATGATAGTATAAATAATGAATAAATTTGTTTATTTACTGTGTTGCACAGTTTAAAATAATGTATTTTTATGTGACAAATAAAGAATTTGCAGGTAGTTTTTTCTCTTTTTACATAAATGACATAATTAATGAAAAAAAAAAATATCCCCCTATCTTAAAGTTGTAAAATCCATCATCTGTAAATGTCTGCTGAACCTGAAGTTTCTCTCTATTCTAAAAAAAAGTAACTACCACTGTCACCGCCGCCGTTGGTTTTGAAGTTTTTGTGACCGGAGGTCTTTCTTCGTTAATATTAAGAAAAATAATGCATACAAAAAATATGAAAATCGGTAGTATTATACAGAAGTGTTTGATAAACACGCTGATGCAGACAGTTTTCAAATCGAAGAATTATTTTAAGAGATATTTAATGCTAAAGTTGGACAAAATCGTTCCACTAAAAAAGTTTTATAGCAGCAAAAACTATTCATGGGAATTTAATCATTTTTAGATCATTTTATACGTTTGAAGTTCCCGCTGTGCAGATTGTATTTCTTTTTTTAATTTGGCTAATTTTTTGAGGTTTTATTTCTATTTTAAATTCAAATTTTCAGCATTTCTAGAGATATTTTTTACAGATTTGAGAAAGTGATATTAATTTAAACTGTTGCCAACTGCATAAACAGCGGTAACAATAATGTTTGCTTAAAAAAAAAAAATATTTATATGTGTAATAAATTAAAAATTTTTTTACACGTGACTATTATAAACAGAAAAAAACATTTGGAATTAGAATTAAATAATTATGTACAAAAAGCAGGAACTTATTAAAAATTACGTCATAAAAACTATAATTACACGTGAATTTTAAGAGAGAAAGGAATTTGTAAAATAATAAATTTATTAACATGCGTTAGAAGCCTTAAATAGGAGAAATTACGCCATATTTACATCACATTACAGTTATTACATAAAATGAACACAAAATAATATTGCAAAACGGTTTAAATTTAGAAATTGCGCTAGACATTTATTTGATATTTTGAGAGGATACTTTTCAACTATTTTTGTTAGGACAGCGCAAATAATATTTCATTTCTAACACAAGTATTTTCACGTGAATATTAAAAGAGAAAGAATAGTTTGGTCAAAATTACCTCAGATTAAAAACGATTAATTTAAAATAACTTTCTTTTCGCTTTGTTAAAAAATACCGGGCGACAAAGATTCTGTTTACTTAATTCCTTTTATATTAGTTTATTTTGAAATGTTTATCTTATTTTACTTAATCAGAGACGAAAATAGCAATTGACATATGTATTTTTGGTACTACTTAGTTATCCCGTCGACCAAAAATCTATCATTCGCCAAACTATAAGATTAAATGCCAATAATGGTTGATCATAAATGTCACATTAACTTGACTTTAAGCAAGTTACACGTGTCTACGGCATCAAGTTATTTTTATTTCGACGTTTTATTTGTATTTTTATTAATGTTGCACTAATTTATTTGTTCTTTTGTTATCCATCTATATATAAAAATAAGTTTTGATTTGGAAATGGACCAATGACAATCTGCGTAGATATTGCGGTAGATCCACATCCAATTTGAATGCTTAAGCATGGCCTTTCATCGTTAATATTAAAAAAACTGTTGCCTACAAAAATATGAAAATCGGTGGTATTATAGAGAACTGTTTGATAAACACGCTGATGCAGACAGTTTTCAAATCGAAGAATTATTTTAAGAGATATTTAATGCGAAAGTTGGACAAAATCATTCCACTAAAAAAGTTTTATTGGAGCAAAAACTATACTTGAGAATTTAATCATTTTTAGATCATTTTATATGTTATAAGTTCCCGGTGGGCAGATTGTATTTATTTTTCTTATTTGACTCCTTTTTTGAGGTTTTATTTCAATTTTAAATTCAAATTTTCAGCATTTCGAGAGATATTTTTTACAAATTTCAGAAAATGTTATTAATTTAAACTGTTGCCAGTTGTATAAACAGCGCAAACAATAATGTTTACTTCAAATTAAAAATTTATTTACACGTGACTATTATAAACAGAAAATATAAAAAGCAGGAACTCACTGAAAATTACGTCATAAAAATTATAATTACACGTGAATTTTAAAAGAGATAAGAATATTGTAAAATAATAAATTCATAAACATGCGTTAGAAGTCTTAAATAGGAGAATTTACGTCACATTACACTTATTATATAAAATGAACAAAAAATAATATTGCTAAACAGTTTAAATTTAAAAATTGCTCGAGACATTTATTTAATATTTTAAGATGATCATACTATTTCATTTCTAGCAAAAGTATTTTTACGTGAATATTAAAACGAAAAAGAAAAGTTTGGTGAAAATTACGTCAGATTATATTTCTCAGATTTAAATTATAATTCAATCTTCCGAAATCTTTTTAAAGCCGATCAAATTATCATACTGTTAGAGTCTGCGGTGTCTGAACGGGGGTTGACGAGCGTAGCTTGTAGGGGGCAGAGCCCCCTAGTGTTATTAAAAAATAAGTTATTTTTCCAAAAATAATATTTTTAATATTAAATTTTCCAATTTAGATATCATATAATTATACTTTAATTCTTTTGTAATGTTAATATACAGGGTTGTTATAATTAAAGTTCGCCTATTCAGAAGGCTCTAGAGCCGGTTCTATGGCTCCAAACGAAACAAAATTTCACTAGTATGTAGCTGAAGAGATGCGCTCTGCGAAAATCGAAAAAAAAATTAGTTAAAATTTTGTCAATAGGTGGCGCTGCGCCGATATTTAAGGCGATGTTTGCAGATTCATTATATCAATTTCAGTCAATCCAGACAAAGAACACAAATTTAAAAGTTTCAACAAACTTCGAGGAACTGCGAATTGTTATAATTAAAGTTCACCTAACCAGACAGCTCTAGAGCTTGACCTATGACTCCAAACAATACAGAATAATGTATATAATTACATGTGATGTAATCTGCATCAAGAAAAATAAAACATGTCGCTCGGCAACGAGGAAATAACGAAGAATAACATTACGCATGCTCAATGAATCCTCCACCATTTTCAATAACGCGCTCCATTCTCAGAATTGTGCTTTCTACAGCATTGCGTAAACTGTCCTGTGAGATTGAGCGAATATGAAGTCTAATACTGTCTTTCAGATCAGAGATTGTCTGACATCTGTCTTTAGATACAGAATCTTTCAAAAATCCCCACAACCAAAAATCGAATGGTGTTAGATCAGGCGATCGTGGTGGCCAGACTGTTTGAAAATAACGACTTATGATGCAGTCTTCTGTAAAATGGCTTGTTAAGAAAGTCTGAACTGCTCTAGTAATGTGCGGTGGTACGTCGTCTTGCATAAACACGATATTTTGAAGGCAGCCTCGCTGTTGCAGCTTGGGAATCAGAAAATTTGATAACATATTGAGATGCCTTCTCCCATTTACGAAACATGTAATGGGTCCTGTGGATGTTAGTTCCTCAAAAAAATATGGCCCTATCATAAACATAGCTGTGAAACCGCACCACACCGTCACTTTAGCTGCATGCAATGGGACTTCTTGGACAACATTAGGATTCTCTTTCGCCCAAATTCGACAGTTGTATGTGTTCACTTGTCCGTTTAAATAACAATGCGTTTCATCAGTTCATAGGATATTCCAGGCCCAAGAATTGTCCACATTCATTCGTCCAAGAAACTGTAGTGAAAATGATAACTGACTTTCGGTATCACCCTGTATTAGTTGTTGCACCCTCCGAATCTTGTATGGATAGTAGCGCAAAATTTGACGCATCACTTTTCTCTCAGTGGAAATCAGCATACCGACTTCATTCGCAATAGCTGGCACACTTGCATTACCAAATGATGACTGGCTTGCTAAATCCACGGCAGCAGTAGCAATATCTTCTATGCTATAAATGTCTACCTTTTTTCGTCCTCTGCCAGGAAGAATGTCGAGTTTTCCTGTTTCCTTGAACTTTTTAATCATTTTGTGAACTCTAGGATCCGACATTGGTCCACCATCTAACATCTTTTAGTTTCCGGAATTCTCGAAGAGCTGCAGCTGCGTTGCTGTTATTTTGATAAAATAACTTTACAAGAAATACCTTTTCTTTCAAAGTTACCATTCTCCACAAAGCGTAGATTCAAATGCTTTTCAGAAACAATCAACTGTTCCAGTGTCAAAGAAATCACAGACACACTTTATCAGCAAGTTTTAAATCGTCAGGTGGTTAGAAGGGTATTTCAAGTTTTCGAAGTTGCGACGTCACTTTGACGTCGTTCGTCGAAAACTTGAATAAAATGTAATTTTTTTCAAGCGTTGGGTGAAATTTTGTGTGTTTCATCTGGATTGACCGAAATCGATATAACGAATCTGAAAAAGTTTACTTTTACCAACTGTGAAATAAAATTTCCTGTATTTTGTTTTTTACAAAATAAAGGAATCTGCAAATATCGTTTTAAATATTGGTGCAGCGCCACCTATTGACAAAAATTTTAACTATTTTTTCACTTTTCGCAGAGCGCATCTCTTAAACTACGTACTAGCGAAATTTTATTTTGTTTGGAGCCATAGAACCGGCTCTAGAGCCTTCTGAATAGGCAAACTTTAATTATAACAACCCTGTACTTTAATTTTGAGCATCTGTTTTATTTTCTGTTGGTTTCTTCCAGTTTTTTTTTTTCCCATTTCTTCCATCCTGGAAGAAACCCAACCCTGCTTTTATAGATCTACAGGTTTCATAGAGACTTGAGGAGAAAAATTCTAAGGAGTACGCCATATTTTTCCTATACTAGGTTGCATCCTTGTGTTAAGACGCATACTTATTCTAACTTTTAATACCTCGTTTAGACAGAGAACAGATTTTGTCGATTAAAAATTAGTGCTAAAATTGCGTGCTAGTCCCATTATATTGCTTACTGGTTTCATAAATTTAAACAAAATTACCAGAAATCCATTTTAAGCAGTGACCCCATAGGCAGAGGCCAGTCAAATCCCAAATATTCATTATACCAGGGGTCACAGTTGTCCTATATTTGTAAAATAACCTTCAAAAATGTCCTATATTTCTCTACTTTCTCATATATTTGGTGCCGAAAATTCGGACATAAACTATATCGCGAATTACAAATGTTCAAGATCCGCGAAAAAACGGAAAATTTCGTCGAAAAAACGGCAAATTTCGTCAAAAAATTGCGAAAAAACGGCATATTTCCCCAAAAGATCGCGAAAAAAGGGTCAATTTCCCCCAAAAGATTGCAAAAAAGGGTGAATTTCCCCAAAATATCGCGAAAAAAAAAGGGTCAATTTACCTAAAAGATCGCGAAAAAACGGTCAATTTCCCCCAAAAAATCGCGAAAAAACGTCAAATTTCGTCAAAAAAAAATCGCGAAAAAAACGGCAAATATCATTAAAAGATCGCGAAAAAACCCGACAATTTCGTCAAAAGATCGGAAAAAAGGGTCAATTTCGTCAAAAGATCGCAAAAAACGGCAAATTTCTTCAACAGATTGCGAAAAAAGGGTCAATTTCCTCCCAAAAGATCGCGAAAAAAAGGTCAAATTTCGTCAAAAGATCGGAAAAACGGCAAATTTCGTCAAAAAATCGCAACCCCCCCCCACAACTTTCGTCAAAAATTGCGATAAACCGCAAATTTCGTCAAAAAATTGAAAAAAAAAATGGCAAATTTCGTCAAAAGAACGCGAAAAAAACGGCAAATTTCGTCGAAAGAACGCGAAGAAACGGCAAATTTCGTCAAAAGAACGAGAAAAAGGACAAATTTCGTCAAAAAATCGCGAAAAACGACAAATTTCGTCAAAAAATCGCGCAAAAAACGCAAATTTCACCAAAGAGCGCGAATTTAATGTCCTATATTTTTCGCGAAAAATGTCCTATATTTTATGGATTGGTCACTTCTACCCCTGATTATACAGGGTGAACCAAAAGTCTTGCCCTGATTATAAATATTTATTGTGCTCAAACTTATAATTAGACATATGTCTGTTTGGATGCATTGTAAGTACTGTTATATATATATATTTTTTTTATAAGACCACGTACTTCAGCAAATTCCAACATATGCCCCCTTGGTAACTCGCAGAATATCTAAGCGGTATTCTTGTTCCTGCCAAGTGTTCTTAACATGTCTTCTGTTACAGTACACATAGTAACTTTAGCAGCAGATATTTGAAGTTCACTAGTTGAGTAGGACTCCGCTAAAATGATTGCCGAACGCATTCAAAAATTGCTTCACTCACACTAGGCCTGCCACTTCTGGGCAGATCAGCAACGCTGCCTCTTTCTTTAAACCTGTCTTACCATTGCTTTATTGATTTTACATCAGGAGGGATGCATCCATAACGTCGTCGAAATGTTCACAGAACATTAATGAGTGTTTTCACTTCGTGAAACCACAGCACACATTGAGCTTTCTCTTGAATGGACGCCATTTCAACCAAAAATATCGTCCTTACAAAACAGAGTCCTCCTTCCCTGAGTCGGTCTTGAAGGAGCAATCATGCCATTTATTGCACAAAAAAAACCCTTCTTAAACTGACCTATCAAATGATACAAATTACATTATTATACAAATGGTTAATTTGTAATTATTATAGTCAGGGCAAGACTTCTCGTTCACCCTGTATAACCCAAGCAGAAGCACCTAGATTTTAAAGGAAAAAAAAAAAAAAAAATTAGAACTTCAGCAATCATTTTAACTTTACCCTTGTAAACACGAGAAGAGTTTTATTTTACTTCCTTTCATGCTCTATATGCTTTAGGAAAGATGATTACATTAACACTATTTATTCATTGTGCAAGTTTCTATTTTCTACTCTTGTACGTTTTGATGAAATCATTGATCAATGCCAAATTTTACTTCGCAATAATGAAAACTTTTTCATTTCTCAGGAGTCTCTCTGAACCCCAATTAATCTCTTTGGCCACATATGTGAACATTGTTTTTTTTAATGTAAAAAAAAACCAGCCAAACTTTACTTGTTGAGGTATTTTGTAGTGAATAAGTTATAATTTTTTTGTTCTTTTCATTATTGAAGTTGATTATAAAAAAACTACAACAACACAGGTTTTACAACCACATAAGTGGCTAAGGGCATGAATGTGTTAAAACAGTCAGTAACTTAGCTCTTTAAATAAAAAAATAGTTTGAAATAAAATTTAACAGATTCCAGATGTCTATTTAACCCTTTCGCGATGCGTGTGTCATATATGCATAAGTCCCAAACTCGTGGTACAGGGCAGTACGTCGCTCAATGCAACTCTATGGAGACGGTGTGCTGTTGTAGTGTATATGTCTCTGGGGACATGGCATTTTGCGTTGCTAAGCCTAACCTTTAAAAAAAAATCATAGAAAATACTTTTTTCTTGCCGATTGAGTTGATTATTTGTGAAACTGTAACGAATAATAATGTAATCATAAATATAAAACATCAAAACTTTCTGAAAATATTTTCATCAAAATCTATATGCAAAAATAAAATGTTTGACTTAACTAAATATTATACAGAATCTTTATATAGAATCAAAATGTTATATAAATCTACACTTAAGCAAATCCAAAAAATGATAAAACATATGCGCATAAATAATTCAGGAAGGAGACAGTGTGTGATAGTTTTCAAAGAAAAGATAAACACAATGTCCCATGTTGTATAGCTCACAAGAGTAAGAAGTGTGTGTTATTTTCAGTTGCATTCTTATGATCTGTAATTTTCACCTCTTTTATTGACATTTAGCGAAGGGAAGTACCTCCTAGAAAGCCTTAAGGGTATTCTTCACGCACTTGAAAACACATTCCGTAATAATCCTATGGGCAGGTTATTTTCGAATTTCTCGTTTGAATATTCTTAAATTATTTTTTTTTGCATAGGATAGCCGAGCTTAATCTTTAATATGACTCTTTTTTACTTTTTCAATTTTGATTACGGATTATTTTTAAAAAGGTACTTTCAGTTTCCAAACCGATTTCGAAACAAAGTACCTTTTAAAAAAAAATCTGCAACCAAAATCGAAAAAGTAAAACAGAGTCATATTAAAGATTGAGCTCGGTTATCCTATTAAAAAAAATAGTTTATAAATATTCAAATTCAAACGAGAAATTTGAAAATAACCTGCCCATAGGATTAACATTACGGAGCGTGTGTTTTCAAGTGCGTGAAGAATACCCTTACAGGTGTGGATGTTGATTTAGCTGTGAACTGCCTTTCTATCCTGAAACTTCCATAATCTTCACATATTTGTCAACATTCATTTTAAATTGAAGAATACCCTTACAGGTGTGGATGTTGATTTAGCTCTGAACTGCCTTTCTATCCTGAAACTTCCATAATTCATTTTAAATTGAACAAATGGAGTTTTAGTCCGATATTTTTGAGAACATTGCCATTCAACAAAGCGATATCCATTAAATCAAAGAATATTTTCTTATACCATACTTATAATATATTATACCAGATTCGCTACTACTCCCAGTTAAACCCAAAGAGCCTCTGCTATCAAAATAATCACTCGTGTAGTTATTTACGATTTGAGTGTACTCTTCTGTAAGAACCTGCCTATGACGAAATCCTGTTATAAACTGTTAAACGTATTGATGCATGCAAAATTAATATACTAATACGTAAGAAAAGGATATATAATGCATTTGCAACTTGCTAAGAAGGGACTTGCCTATAACGATTTTTTTTTTTTCCCCTTTTCTATGCAATTTCGTTTTAAAAGATTTTATTGTATAGCATTATTCAGATTTTTAACACACACATGGAATATGGATTAACGATATTAATGATAATTGAAAAATTTACATACAAGAAACAGATGTTGATTAAAAAAATATCGCAGCCTGCGCCGCTTCTATAAATATGAAGATCATAAACATGAAAAAAAAAGTTAGGTAAATATTTTTGGTTAGAGGCACGAGACAAATTTTTAACCAAATCAATGTTTTGTAGAAATTCTCTCGGGCCGAGTTTTTAGCTGTTGTACCGGGCTTGGGCCAAACTTTTAACTTTTTACCGGGCCAATATTTTTTTCTATGAGTCAGGCCGGGCTTGGAAATTTCGGCCCATGCAGACCTCTAGCTCAAACTCAACCTATAAAAGTAGATTTTTAATAAATCGAAAATTACCAATAATTACCAGGAAGCCATCCTAAGAGAATCTATTGAAATAATGGCTAATAACGATACAGCTTGTAACAATATACAGTCATATGATATCCATGGAGTATGGAGAGATTAGCTGCATGATAGATGAAATCCCGTTTTGCTGAAAATTTGAATCACTTTAACCGGCATCTCATCTCACATACAACATTTAAATTGCACAATGTTTTCTTCTGGACAATTCTTGAATAAGCGCAAAGAAAATAAGGTACTTTTCGGTTAGCCGGGCGCCAGTGTTATATATACATATGTATGTATATCTATATATACATATATATGTATATTTATACATATTAAAAGCTATATGTTTACATATATATATGTGTGTGTGTACATATACAATATATATATATGTATATATACATATATATATAACACTGGCGCCCGGCTAACCGAAAAGTACCGAAAATAATTTTAAATCCCACTGAAGACGGCCTTGTCATGGTTCTAGGTTTTTCTCATGTATTTTGAGATATTTTGAATATCTTTCTATTATGTGTGCACCTAAAAGTAATTTTTGTACAATTATTTGTGCTTTATATATATTTTAATTGTTTACTACTGTCGGTATAATCCTCTTTCTTAGTACAAATGGGTGAAAGAGGATTCAGCTTTAAAAGAAATAGTAAATAAAAATCTTCATGTTTCAAGTGATTACTGTCATTCTAAAATAATAAATAAAATTACTATATTTTTTTCGTATATCCTGCATGGTTTTTCCTCTTCAAAATTTACTTTAAAAAATTAGGTGCATTAGAAACTACATCATCGAAAGACGTTTCCGTTTTTTGCTAAATGTAAAGGATCTTTCAGAAAATACTGTCAAAGTGAGCATTTGAACCGAACTTCTGAACAAAAGGAGAAAAACGGGTTGTCGCGTGACCCACAATCTCTTTATAACTCGATAATTCATTTATCAAAAAATGGAAAAACCACTTCGAGTCAGCCCTGCCAATTTTATGTTTAAAAATGTTAGAAAATTTCGTGCCTGTTAAGCAGTGAATTTGAGAACAGCCTTAACCCTTTCAGGGCCAAGGTACTTGTATTCGTAGAATGTCCAAATAATTTAATGACACCAGTATTAACAAGAGATTTTATTTGTAAACAAGTAAATTTTCACATACTTAATAAAGATGACATTTTCATCATAAAATTCCAGTGCCAATGTGGCAATTTGGGATTAAAATTATGTGATGCCATGACGGCGTCACTGCTCTTCAAAGGGTTAATGCAAGGTGTACTTATTCATTTGGATGTTTTAAACTGAATGATTAGACACGACAGTCCGAGAAAAGTCATCATGAGAGCACAATGGCTCATTACTCGAGATATTATACATTTAAGGCTGTTCTCAAATCCAAAAGGGCAACTTTATGACATAAGTTTTAATTTATTTTTGTTTAGTAATGTATGAAACGAGTAGGTGCTGTTTCTCAGAAACTATGTCATTGAGCAGTTTTTTCAGTCTTTTTTTGCAAACGCAATAGATCTTTCAGAAAATAGTGTCAAAGTGGGCATTTTGAACCGAATTTCCGCCGAAAGAAGAAAAACCACTCAAGAAAGGTTGAAAAACGTGTTTGTCACATGATCAAAATCGCTTCAAACTAAATAGGTAATTTATGGATAAAAAATGGAAAACAGTTCAATTCCAAATCACATCCATGGTCAGGCTTTCCAATTTTATATCTTTCTGTTAAAAAATGAATTTGTAAATGTGTCAAAACATTTTGCACTTGTTGAGTAGAGCAGTTGAGAACTGCCTTAAGGAAAAGTGCTATTCAATTCTAAATCATTTCAATACCTTCCAATTACATGTTTCCTATTTTAAAATGTTTTGAGGGGAGAAAAGATTTAGATGACGTATTTCACTAGAAAATAGCCCTTGAAAATAATGGTTTAAAAAAGAAAGATTCAAGAATGCATATCTGAGCTGTAATTGGAAGCACATTTTCCAGCATCTCCTATGACAACCTTCTTTCTTAATTATACAGATGTCATTTTGTTTTTGTTTTTTTCATTTTCTGCAACCAACGTTTTCTTAGGTTAAATTCTAAAGTAAGGAGGGGGTCTTCACATTTGTAAATTCTTAAAATTCCATGGGCCATCCATAATTCAATTTAAATAGAAATTGGCAAGAAATGTAGACACGCCTAAATTTCAAGACCAGGGACTGGATGTATACAGGTGCTGCAGAACTACAGAATTCTCACTTTCTTCTTGATTTATAAAGAAACACTTTATTTATTTAAATTATTTAATTTTTATATCAGAACTTGTACACAGTTACTTGATTTAGTAATAACAGTAGTAATACATAACCCATTTATGTCTAGCATCCCATTTTTGAGATGTTTCGAATTTTTATAATTTTCTTTTTCGTTATAACATGAAAAATGTATGAAGTAATTCTCTATAAATGTCTTTATCTATTACTGAGAGGTGACAGCATAAGATTAATATTTATTTGCTTAAATGAAGAAGATTTTTCAAGATAACGAAATGTAAAAAGTAAGTTTTATTTGTATTTTTTGTATCAAGGATCCAAATAAATAAGTCATAATCTTAGCTTGTAGACTTCTTTGAAATATATATGCCCAAGCCTTTATCGTATGCATGTTTGTAACATACAAAATATAGGGCACTAGGTGCAAATGGGTACTTATTTCTATTAGCCATTTAGGGGACAGTTATTTATATAAAGTCCTTTTCATGATGATTTTGAATTAAATTATTTTTTAGCCTCAAATACGATTATTCTTAATTTATTATTAATAATACTTGTTATTAGTCTCTGTAAAGAAATAAATATATATTTTTAATAGTTCATATAAATACTAATTATAGTGTTTAATATACAGTTAGCTTAATTTATATATATTTAGACAAAACGTATAATTATGCATTTTTCCACCATATGGATATTCTCATATTTAGTACATTTGCATTTTAGCGTATTTTTTTTTAGTATTTTTCCAGTTCATTTTGCAACATTGTAAAGTAATTTTACCAACAAATTTGAGAAAACAAAAATTCAGGCATAAATGGGTTAAAGATAATCTATTGATTAGCATTCAAGAAAACAAATTACCCTAGCAACACTCTGTTTATTACTGCAGTACTATATTGATACATGAGATTTATATCATCCGAAGCTGTTAGTTTAAAGTAGTACAGTCAGTCTTATAAAGTTGCAGTTCTTTACAACATAGAAGGAGCCAATTTCCTTTGCCAGATTTTAATTAATGTGGAAAAAATTTAAGCGTACCTATAAGAAAAAAAAAATAATAATAGAAAAAGAAAGAGTAGAGGTTTTACTTGACATAGGTGAATTTTTTAATATTTAAAGAAATTAATTTTAAATTTTGAAAATCCTAAATAGAAGACGAAGAGAAATTTACATAATGTGATCAGAAAAGTGGTGGAAAGTACAAAGAACATTGTGATGAAAGTGATAAACATAAAATAAAAATTTCCAGACAGTGAAAAAAAAATTATAATTTTGAGGAAAGTATTAAAATTTATGATTATTTTATATTAACGATCTTTTTTGAAGAATAAATTGAAAATATTTTTAATAAAATTTTAATAATTACGAATTTCTAGAAAATTAATAAATTGAATAATGTATTGAATTAATTTAATTATTTTAAATTTATTTAAAGATATTTTAATTAAAGAAAGTGTTACATACAATGTAACAGTACAGAATGGCTTTTTCTCTGTTTTTTTTATTATTTTTTATCTAATAAAGATAATGGCCATAGCTACCAAGTTTTAAGCTTTAAAAAGACATTTTAAACAAAAAATTTTACTTAAATGAAATCAAGTACCACATAAAAAAAAAAAAAGCGTAAAAAGTAAAAACTGGCAGCTGTGGATAAACACATTGGAAATCTTTTGTTATAATATTCAAAATAATATCGTGGGCCACGGGGTTGAAGACTCCTATTCTAGAAGACATCCGGTACATATTTTACAACAAAGATGGTAAAGAATATATATGGAGAGAGAGATTTTAATCTCGGTGGTGGGAGAGTGGAAATGTCATGTGAAAGGAATCTAGATAAAATACATACAGTATGACAGAGGGTGTTGTTAAATTATTTAAGACTAAAAAATGTTACAAAACAACTTTATTTACATCCAGCATCAAACTGTACAATCACAATTTTTTACACAAGCAAATGGAATTATGATGAAAACAGATGAGACACAAGCAGATTTATGCTTTTGATTTCTATGCATACATGACTAACACGTTAAACACAAATAAACATTCATTACAGAAAAACCCTGTTTTTAATTGAATACATTCACCCAAACATCTTAAAAAACAACCAAAAGCAGATATTTGAGAATATTTGATTTCTTTTTAACTATTTAAGATTTGATTATTACTTTAAGTGCATTTTAGAAAAGAACCAAGAATTAAAAAAAGAGGAGGAAGAAGAAGAAAAAAAAAAATGGATTAATGGTCCAAATATTTAATAAGAATAATTTTAAAGAGTGCAAGAAACTAAAATTTGTTTACAGTATGTATATTTTCTTTAGCATTGTATACATGATTAATTTCAGGCAAGGTGCTGAATTGTATCCAACAAACAGAAGGATAAACAAAATGACCCACAAGAATCTCCATCCAAGTCAAGTGCCAGGCTGGGTTCTGTTTCTGTTACACTAAAGAGAAATTACTACAATTTCATTCTGTGGGTTTTATAACTGCACAGCTTGAAAGCAAAAGCAGCAGCTAACTTTGAATTTAGAACACATTTTCCTTTTATTTGTAATGCTTTTACATCATAGGGATTCAAAAAATTCTATTTAGTAAAGGTCCTTTTTAGAAACACATTGGAAATTTTAATAGCTCCAAACATGAGCAATGCTGGCAACAACATGATTTTAAAATGAATGCAGATAAATTATAAAGGGTTAACAGGAAGAAAAAAAAAATCTGTTATACCAAAGAACTTTTCCTTATGCACCCACTCTAATGTACTACAAGTAAAACATGGCAAGAATGGTTAATGAAAACTGATTTTTCATTTCAGTACAGGAGAAGAAGAAGAAAAAAAAAAACTATGTGTAATTGCAGAAATTTCCCTGGCATTTCCCTTAAGGGCAAAATAAGACTGCATTGCATGAACAGCATTAAAATTTCAATGGATAATCACAGCATGTTTGCTTTTCATAAGAATAAGTAATAAATCATTAACAGATAATGCTTGGGACAAAATACATACTTTAAATCTAAGTACTTAGATCTTTCTTTTAATTATTTAAATGAAGAAAAAAAAAGAAGATATCATTTCAAATACAAACTAATTAGGCAGAAATTGTAACACACACAAAAAGGAGAAAAAACTGCTACCTTATCAACAAGATCCATCTCACCAGTGATATGTAATTTGGCATTTCCAAATAAAAATTTATAATTCAGAATTCAAGCATCCTTTGTTTTCAATGCACTACTTTAAATGTTACATTGGACACCCCACTACTAAACAAGCTTTCAATTTAAGAAACAAAGAGACAAAACAATCTCAAATTATATAATACACAGATACACATAACAGACTGAGTAAACATGGATTCGCTAATTCATAAGATTTAGACTTCTCACTAAACTAAATAATATTAAATAATGAAAACATAGAAACAGGTATAATTTACAAATCTTATTCAAAAAACCTAACGAAACTGAAATAAATAATGAAACAAAGATTGCATCCGAAAACAACTGCAAAAATAGAACTCAAACTTGAACAATGTTCTTTATAAAAACAATCACACATAAACAAAACTTTCAGTACATCCTAATTTTACTTTAAACCAATTTTCCCTCCACAGATCACAAACCCCACATTAACCCCTTTGTGACAAGCGTCTCTTTTACTGAATTTTTTATCACCCGTTTTTCAAAACAGAAAGTTTTGCCTAATTTAATCGAGAAAATGCCTTGATTAAGAAGGCAAAATTTACAATGAAAAATAACGGGTGGGAATAATCAAGGATTCTGAGTTACGTGATGCTCGTCCTCAAGGGGTTAACTCACGGAATTACTGAAAGAGGGATGATTCATTATCCAATACAGTTATCAATATTTGGTCTTCATCATCGGAAAACAGATGTCCAGTGTAACTCTTTCAGAAATTATTTTCTTAAATTTTAAATATTTTTAAAAATGCTACAAATTTTAAAAGTTACTCATCATCTTAAAAGAATAAGCAGAGAATTTTTGAAAATGCTGCATATCAGGCTTTTACTTTCTACTATTGCAAAGCAAATTTTGATTACTGTATTAGATAACAAATCCATCTCGTATTAAAATCTTTACATCGTAAGAAAGATGGGATTGCACGAGGAAAACATGTTTCGCTAGAGCCTTCACTTAAATCTAAATTCAGAAGATAAAAATTTCACTCTCCATTGCCAGACTGTCTAATAAAAGTCAAATTGAAATAAATAATTAAATCACCAAAGTGCATTTACTGGAAGTAAAAAGGGATCTGTTAAAAAACTCGCTGAAATGTAATTTGGCAAATTCAAAGACAAGAATTAACATTTTGGACTTCTGAAAAGAACAACAATGTATTAACTTAATAAAAAAATAAATGATTAATAGAGTATCAACAGAAACCCTTTAAATACTTTCAATATTTTTCTTGTCCTATAGCAGAGCATCTCAGGATTGATATTGATACTGTTAGGTAAAAATTAAGCAGGGGTCGATGCAGGTTTTTATTCTTGGGGCTCATTTTGTGAAAAGTAAAAGCTATTTTTGTGAATTTTATTATATTTTTGTGAAAAATAACATTTTGTAACAAGTTTAAATCCAGTTACTCAAATTCGAACAAAGAATTTATTGACAAAAAATTCTTTAAATCCCCTTGCTAAAGTTTTTGTTTTTAATGAGCTGCTTTTTTATTTGCAATTTATAGATTTTAAAACAGTTTTTATGAAAAAGAATGTTATGAAGGGGGCCTATTTTATTAAATAGATATTTGTGAAGGGACCCTAAATAGGCCTCAAATTTTGCCTGGATCGACCCCTGTTAAGATACTTTTCCCTTATAGCAGGAATATCGCAGATATATAGGATGAATCACCCAACATAGCCATCGTTTACACTGCAATTTTTTTCCTGTCATGTTATGCAGATATTTCAAAGAAACAACATTTGATTATTTTGCCAAGAATCTAACAGGCCAGGGGTCGCAGCCTCCTATATTTTATTCACCACTGTCTCCAAAGAATAACCTTCTTTGCAGATTTTTATTGCACACGTTAAATAAATTTACCACAATTTTTGTTTGGAAATAAAGATAGAAAAAATGTAGGAGGCTGTGATTCCTGAATAGGCTTAATTGCAATGAAAATTAGGGATGCCACAGGGCTACATTCAGGGGGAAAAAGCAAAGCAATAGAAGAATTTTCTGAAAAAGTAATATTTATATATATTTAATGCACATTATACATCATTAAATACATGGAAGTAAGAACTAAGATGGAAGGAAAACAAGCATATCTTTGCATTGCATCTTCCTTGGCTGCTGTTTGCCCACCAGATTTCTTCTCCTTCGTTCATTCCCATGAGCACTTGTGGGCAAAGGGGGAATAGTAACAAAGCTCATTGGATAGTAAGATGAAGTTATCGCTTAGCGTTAGGAAGGGTTTCAAGCAGTTCGTCGGCGTAAAATCCCGACGGGTCGTGCACGCTTCAGAGCTAATCCAGTTGGGTCACCTTCCTTCTTGTTTTTGTATAATTAATTCTATGATTAAATATTACTGTTAAATAATTTTTTCAAAATTCAATTTTATGTTTTTAAAATGTTAGAACCCTAACAATTTAACAATGATTTTATTTGCAAATTAAATTGAGATTTGATTTCTTCTTAGTTCGAATTAAGTGTTTTTGACAAAAAGAAAAAAAGTTGTTTTTCTTTCAAATTTTAAATAAAATGAATGAAATTTTACTCCCCCTCCCCTCCGAATGCATTGGTATTTTTCTATTTAATGTAGCTGTTTTAATACTTTAATGCCACTAAAAAGAAAAAGCTTTTAGCAGCATTTGAAAGTAGATAAAGTACCAAAAATTACAAAAGCTTATTCAGAAACAGGATGATTGAAAAGGATAACAATCTAAAAGAAAAAAAATAACCGAGGAAGTCAAGCATGAATGTTGAAAAATGCTCACATAGTTTTAATTATAAAATTGGATTACGTCATTTGTAATTAAATTTTTATCAAAGCGGCCACATAAAAGTAATTAAGTGAGGAAAGAAATGGACACTCTCAATCCATATTTGAATTCAGATATTTTACAATCAAAGCGCACTAAGATTTTCTATCTTTTAGGAAAGACCTCACATTTATGGACCTATTCCTGTCCTATGTAAAAAAACATTTTAAATCTGTTAATTGTAGTTTTTAATTATAGGGATAGCGAGACCCTTCATCTCAAGGCAAACTTTTGGAAGAATTGTCAATCTATATTTTTTATTTTCCCATGGTAATGTACGTGACTTTAACAAAGAGAAAAAAAAGTGTGGTTTGTAAGTGTATCTAAAACTGGATAGGTACTTACGTATTATTTGGGACAGGTAGATCATCGCCAAAAAGAGTCGGCAATCGCCTATTTTCTTTATCAGTACCCATTGCAAATTATGTTCAAAACAGTCATTTTACATAAAATCATTAAAAATTATAAAAGTACCAGACCTGCCAACCTTTGAAAATGAGAAATCGTAGCACACAAAATTTAAATTAATCTGGAGGTTGGTTGGTTGGTTTTTCATGTTTCACAGCCATCTTTTGACATTCGTAAAAGGAATAAGGTTTCCATCTTTCAACTGAATATAGTAAATTTTTTCCTCTGAAAATTTTTATACTATTTTTAGAGTTTATTTTCGTTTCGCAGAGTTTTTTTTTTTTTTTTTTTTTTTTTTTTCATTTGTAAAAGGAGCCTGGTTCCAATTTTTTAGCCCAGTGCAGTAAATTTTGACGGAATTCGCGATTTTTTTCCCGCCGTCATTTCAGGATATTCAAAATTTTTTCCCACAATCGTGATTCACATTTTCCTATCACGATTCTTTGTTGAAATCTGCATTTTTTACCATGAACTTTTGACGAAATTCGCATTTTTTACGCGATCCTTTGACGAATTTTACGCTTTTTTACCACTATCCTTTGACTAAATTAGTGTTTTCTTTCTGCGATCTCTCGGTGAAATTTGCGCTTTCTTACTACTCTTTCGATGAAATTTGCATTATCTTACTGATCTTTTGACGAAATTCGTATTTTCTTTCTGCGATATTTTGACAAAATTCACGTTTTACTATGATCCTTTAACGAAATTTATTTTTCTGCGACCAATTGACAAAATTAATTTTTTTTACACGGTCATTTGGATCGCGATAGTTTATCGCAAATCGTGCGATTTTGCACGCTATTTCAAACCTTGCCCCTCAAGAAGCCTCCTTCAGAATTCTTAAAATGGCACCATTGTTTCTAAGGAAGGGAATTCCTGTATAAATATTTACAAAAACACGATTAGAGTATTTTATATTAAGGAGGTCTTTTTGCAGCCCAGAATTTTTTTTTTTTCTCATGAGCATTTTTTAATGTCCGAATTTTCGGACTAATGGCCAATTTTTTGAAACTTTCGGAAATGAATACTTGGAAATTTTGGACTTGGAAACTCCTGAAAAATATGCTGCGGATAAAAATCGCAACTAGATACGGGATAAAAATCGCAACTAGAAACAAAAAATGCTTTTGCGTTTTTTTGCAAAAAATCGTAGTTTAAGACCGATTTTCGTAGCATCGTAGTTTATAGGTCCAAATCGTAGCAACTACGATTTTTTCGTAGCAGTTGGCAGGTCTGAAGTACCCAACCAAGAGTCATTTAGTTTACATCTATTAAATACTTATTATACAATGGATGGCTTAATAAACACTATTAACCATCGTAGTTCTTTTTCCAGTGGTTTTGTTAGGCGCACCCATGAATATTATACACATATTATGTAACCTATATATACTACATCAATGAGTATAATCTATCTATATCACATTATAAAGTTATACATATCCAAAAACTTCTGCCACTGCCTTTAATAGGGCTTAGTATACACTATGAACGATGCACTTAAAATGAAGAAAGTAAAAAATAATTAATATTTTCGGTGACACTATTGGGGCAGTGAATAGGGCCTGAACCGAATAATAAGTAAGTACCACTTCCTATATAAATCTAGTCAATAGGCCAAATATTGTTTTAAATGAGTGTTTTGTAATTAAAAAAAAAAAAAACTTCTTTTTGATGTAAAGGATAGTGGATGGATCCTTATATTAAATGCTGAAAACTATTTCACAAAATCAGGAACAAATTTAAATAACATTGAAAATCTATAGGATATAAATAGTACAATTCATTCTTATGATTTAAAAAAAAATCGCTTACATGAGATTAAAGCAGCATTTGCATGTAAAAACCGTCACAGACACAACACAAACAGACAAGAAAAAAAAAAAATTCATCCGAAAGTATGTATGATTTGGCCTCTTGTAGAATAGACACAGCAAATTTGATTACAAACACAGATATTTCATCACATGTTTTGAGTGACTGGATTATACTTGACTAAGATTAGGCATGGAGTTCAGCCATGCGATTCATCCTTTTTATTTATTTTCAAGGTTCTGCAGGTACTTTTTAAATTGCCTCCTCCTTCATGCAGGTAGAAGATCAAAATCATCACTGACATGAACCATGGGCACAAAAATATCATCGATGACGGGCGACGATTTCATATCACACATGGCCAACTCTTTCATCTTCCACTCCCAGTCTAGCTTTTGAACGGCATGCAAAGACTCGGCTTCATTGTGGTGTCGCAATAACATGGCTCCCTACGGGAAAAAAATAGGCATGATTAGGGTACAATTTACATACAGAGATGAAACTAACGAAACAATACAAAAATAATACCCTATTGACTCAAATTTAACTCATTTTAGCTGCATAAATAAAGATTTCTTCAAGGGTGATTCTGGCTTAAAAAAAAAAAAAAGATTTCTGAAATTCACAACAAATTTTCTGAAATGTTACAGCAGAAGGAAAGGGGGGAGGGGAGAGAGAGAATCCCCTCACATAACTAATGATGGATTTTTTTTTTTTTTTTTTTTGCGATCCTTTACAAAAATCACGTTTTTTTCCCACGATCTTTTGCCAAAATTCACGTTTTATTCAGCGATGAGTCTTTTCAGTGATCTTTTGGTGAAATTCGCATTTTTCCAGCAATCTTTTGGCGAAATTCTTGTTTTTTCTGCGATTGTTTAACAAAATTTGCGTCTTTCCAGCGATCCTTTGACAAAATTAACATTTTTTTCGGAAATATTTTGACAAAATTCATATTTTTTCAGCAATCCTTATGAAATTTTGTGTCTTTTTTTGCAATCCCTTGATGAAAACTGCACCTTTTCCCACAATCTTTTGACGAAATTCACACTTTTCCCTGACTTTTTGACAAAGTTTGTATTTTTTCGTGATCCCTTGATGAAATGTGTCCCCCCCCCCCCCTTTCCCCGAGATCTTTTGATGAAATTGGCTATTTTTTCCTGCGAACAATTGACAATAGTTTTTTTTTTGGTGGCCATTTATTGAAATTCATGAAGTCTTTTCGTAATATTTTTTATGTCCGAATTTTCAGACTGATTTTTTAAAAGTTTTTGAAACTGAATGCCTCAAATTTTCAGAGCAGAATCACCCCTGGATTTCTTCTTTAAACTTGCAAACACAGAAAAAAAATTTCAAGAGCAAAAAATATTGAAAAATCTAATTTTATTTATTTTCAATATTTATACTGAATAAGTATTCATTCTTTCTAGACATCATCACATATATATATACATATATATATAAATATCCCCCCCAAGTAATAGAATTTTCGGTGTCAGTCTGCAGCAAACGGAAATTTATCAGTATCTTGGACCATGCATACCATATCATAAGAAACAATAGTAATCCATAAAATAAGCATTTGCATTTACAAAAAAATTCAAATACTTGCTTAACTAAATCATTAAGCATATACCTCCATGCATTTGAAATTTACTGTGCTAATGCAGAGAGTTTTATTAGTTTTTGTCTGTTCTATGTATTTTGATGTAAATAAAAAAAACACTAAAACCATGCCAATATACGAACTACAGTAGACTCTTGAATAACCAGTATAGGGTCAGGAAAGGTCTCGACCTGGATAAGCGAATATCTCTGATAATAGAATGTGCAAATTTTGATGAAAGAGTTTGGAAAAATGATAGAAAATGTCAAATTATTATACAATAGGACATTAATAAATACAAAAGAAAACGAATGAACATAAATTCAAATGTTACTATTTAGATTTACAATTAGTATATAAAAAAAAAAAAAAACATAGAAAAGTAGGTTACCTCACTGTTTTGTGAAGGATAAAGTGATAGAAGACCTATAAGTGTTTGTGGTACATTTTAAATTGAAGAGAAAAATTGATACTGTGATAGAGATGAGAAAAGCTTATATATACAGTGTGACCTCAAAAATCCGGCCAACTTCAAAAATCCAGCATCAAAGTCATCTTTCCTCCCCCCTCTTTTTTTACACTTGCAACTTACAAGTATAAGAAAAATAGCAGATGTTTATGAATTAAAAACAATGAACAACTTAATGGACAACAAGATCGCTGACGCTATGCTAAATGGACCCACCGATAACGCTAGTCACAGGTCAGAGGACTAGGACCAGAGTCCAGCAGGAGAAAAGGTGTCAATTGAAAAAGGCACAACTTTGAGTGGAGAAATAATATCTGCTTTAGAGAAACAAGACCATATTTCCCAAATAGTAAATAGGTAGCTTACATTTATGTACTGATAATGTCACCCTGATTTCTTTAAATGAGAAAAAAGAACATTATATTACATCTGTAATTTTCTCATTTTAAAATTAAGTAAATAAGGTAACATCTTACAGTATTTTTTGACATTTCGCTTAAAGTCACACAGTTTAGCAACATACTTTTATGAGGTCAGCATTGATGGGAAAGTCAACAAAGTACAATAATAAGTAATATTCAATAAAACACAGTTTTTACCAATAAAAGAGGACAAAAACAGTAAAGTCATTACCTTTATCTTTTCCCACTTGTCATCGACATCTTGCAACCACGATAAAAACAATCTACCATTGTATCGAGATCGGACGTTCTTGTCTTTATCATCCTAAATAAAAAAAGAACATATTGTAAATAAAACACTTTTTGAAATTAAAGAAATTGAATTTTATCAAAAAACAAATATTGGAAAAAAAAATATTTTTTAAAGAAAAGAATAATTTCATGTAAAACTGTGCTTTACTATAAACAAGACCTAGCACGATTTTTTTTCAAGATGCTATTTGTTTCATTATAATTTTATAACTAAACACTTACAAGCTCTACTTCAAAATAGGTCTGTGAAAAAGAGGAAAAATTTGTAACCCAACAATAAAAATGCACTTCTAACAAATATACAAAATCCTTTTAGGCACACCAGTGAATGAACGATAAATGATGCACAGTCTATATTCTACCATAAACATATTCTTGGGCACCTCAATAATGTACATAAATTTTATTATGTTTGAAAATAGTGTAGCAAAATTAAAATACACCACAAACAATATTTCTCCACAGACTATTTTGTGACTGAATTCTTTTGTGTGGCCCTCTATAAATGATGTTTTGCACTCGATATTCTGACAAAATCGTGCTTTAGTGCAGGCCTGTCCAAACTTTTAGTAAGTAGGGGCGCACCATAGCTGGTGGCAAGCAATGAAGTGTGCAATTCTTCAAAGCATGCAACACTATCATCTCATTGTACATAGTGGTAACGATACGCACACTCCCTATCAGTGTTACCAATTCATTGCGTTTTCTTTTGTTCAAAATATCTACCACTATTTTTGAATAGTAATTTTCGCTTTATTCAGTGATTGTCTCAAATTAAATGCAGCTAAGTTACATACTAAAATAATGGTAGATATTTTTAATAGAAAATGGACTAAATTGGAAGCACTATGTCTTATATGATGCACATATATCTCACAGCAGTAGCCATAAAGGTTCTGCGATTCAAGAAATCCATGTAAAAATAATTTGCAGATGAAAACCATAAATCTTAGTAAATTTTTCTGAGAGGGAAACTATTTCAAAAATATTTTTAGGAGAAGAAGCCTTAAACGTGCCTATAATAATAATAATAATAATAATAAAAAGCAAATATTATAAATTTTAAAGAAAGCAATCTTTAAAAATAATTTGTAATTTTTAAGAAAAGCAACAACAGGAAACATTAGGAAGGACCAGGAAACTTTGTTGGACAGTCCTGCTTTAGTGCACCTCATAAATGGATATCAATTTCATTATGCTTGAAATAGTGCAATATCACTAAAAAATACACTGCAAATGATTTTCCCATAGACCATAATGTAACAAAAATCTTTTGAGCTGTCTATAAATGCTACATGATTCATTTTTAATAGTGAACATTCCACAGTAAACCTAAATAACATAGAAATTAAAGTATATTTATGAGAATTAGAGCTGAGTAGACATATGAATATACACTTTTCAACTGTGTTGGAAAGTATTAACAAGCAAATGTAACAGCAAAAAAGACAAGTAAAAAAATCCCTGCCAGCCCGGCCTACAGGCAGAGGTAGATTTCGAAGTTAAGTATACTAATTTCACCAACAAAAACTAAATCATTATTAGATATAAATCCACTTTAACAGTTTTATCTGTCTGCTTTTGACGAGTTTATATTTCCTTTTTTATAAAATAGCTGGTTTTATCAGAATCATGTTAAGGCAATACTAAAAAAATATTTTTTCATACTCAACAACTCGAAATTTTCTGGCACATTTTCAGATTAATTTTTAATTAAAAAAAATATGAAACATGCTGACGTGATTTTTGAAAAGATTTATAAGCGACCTGTGTTTTTATTTTTCTTTCAATTAATTAAAACTTGATTAATAAACCATTATTTTCTCAGTAGGGCAATTTTTTTTCGTTTCGGGAAATTCTGTTCAAAATGCCCACTTTGACATCATTTTTTGAAATACATTCTGCCTCTATCAAAAAATCGATCATTACTGTACATTATATAGTTTCTGAATAAGAGAATCTAGCAATTGGATGCGTTTGAGAGCAAAAATGAATTTAAAAATGAGTAAGATAATAGACAGTTTGGATTTGAATGCACCCTTAATAAGATGATTTTTTTCTTCAACCGCTATGTATTTTTAATTTGTTTTTGCTTTAAGAATTGGCCCTATCAAAAACTTGTCTATATAAATGTTGACGACAATATTAAGAAGATATATGATAAATTCATGGAGATTTTATATCTTGTGAATTGACGGAGTTATGAAAAATTTTCTTCTTCAACCTTCTTTTTTTTTTCGGTGCGAATTGGTCCTATCAAAAACTTGTGAATATAAAAGTTGTAGATGATATTAAGAAGATGTATAATAAAATTATTGGATTCGATATCTTGATAATTGACGAAGTAAGGAATTTTTTTCTCCCCAAAACCCTATTTTTTGCTTCCCTTGAGCCTATTTTAAATTTTATCAAAAATCTGTGATGCATGAATTTTTGGCGCTATTTTTAGAAGTAATAAAAACTTTAAACTGATTTGATATGTACAAAAATTAAGAAGTTATGAGGTTTTTTCGGTTTTCACAAAACCCCTCCCTATTTCCATCCCCTTTGTCCGCTTTTGCCCATTAACGAACTTGACCGAGATTTTATGTCCCTTGATTTTATATATCAGTTTGGAAGAGATTTGTGCAGAATTGCGGAAGTTATCGTGTCCAGAAGAAAGTGATAACACAATTGCTTCGGGAAATTTCGTTCAAAATGCCCACTTTGACATAATTTTTTGAAATACATTCTGCCTCTATCAAAAAATCGATCATTGCGGTACATTATATAGTTTCTGAATAAGCGAATCTACCAATTAAATGCATTTGAGAGCAAAAATGAATTTAAAAATGAGTCAGAAAATAAGCAGTTTCGATTTGAGTGCATCCTTAATGCAATGATTTTTCCAACACAATCCGCTTCGGGAAATTCGGTTCAAAATGCCCACTTTAACAGCATTTTTAAAAATATATTCTGCCTCTATCAAAAAATCGACCATTACAGACTTACGGTACATTATATAGTTTCTGAGTAAGAAAACGTACCAATTGGAAGCCTTTGAGAGCAAAAATGAATTGTAAAATGAGTAAGAAAATACGCAGTTTGGATTTGAATACACCCTTACTTAGATGATTTTTTTCTTCAACCGCTATGTATTTTTAATTTGTTTTTGCTGTAAGAATGGGTCCTATCCAAAACTTGTCTATGTAGATATTGTAGACAATATTAAGAAGATATATGATAAATTCATGGGGATTTTATATCTTTTGAATTGACGGAGTTATGGATTTTTTACTTCTTCAAACCCCCTTTTTGTTTTCGTTTTTAATTTTTTTTTGCGGTACGAATGGGTCCTATCAAAAACTTGTGAATATAAAAGTTGCAGATAATATTAAGGAGATTTATAATAAAATTAATTGGAATTGATATCTTGAGAATTGACGAAGTTATGAATTTTTTTCTCCCAAAAACCCTATTTTTTGTGCCCCTTGAGCCCATTTTTAACTTTATCAAAAATCTGTGATACATAAAATTTTGGCCCTATTTTTAGAAGTAATAAAAACTTATGTACAAAAATTAAGAAGTTATGGGGGGTTTTCGGTTTTCACAAAACCCCTCCCTATTTCCATCCTCTTGGTCCGATTTTGCCCATTAACGAACTTGACCGAGATTTTATGCTCTTTGATTTTATGTATCAGTTTGGAAGAGATTGGTGCAGAATTATGAAAGTTATCATGTCCAGAAGAAAGTGATATATATAGATAGATAGATACATATATATATATATATATATATAAAGTTTTTTACTGAGGGTGGTTTTGGGTTCTAGGAGTCATGATCGGTGTAGATCTGCAAAAATTTTTCAGAAATTCCAACATAGGAACGATCCCAATAGGTAGTATTTCATACGAAATCTACCTAAAATGATGCATTCCATTTTATAGTTCATTCAAATTCAAGAGAGATTTGAGGAAAACAATTAGCACAAAAGGAGTTCCAGTTTTTGTTATTTTCATTTATTTAGTGATTTTATTAAAAAAAAAAAAAAAAAAAAAAAAAAAAAAAAAAAAAAAAACTTGTTTTTCTAAGAAAAACTATATAGAAGAAAAAGAAAAAAACTGGCTGAAATGATCCCATTTTCCATTTACTTATTTTATGATTGCAATTAAAGTAACTTATTTTTTATTTTATTTTGTAACAAAGCAACTGTTACTTGCTCGGCTGGAGTTAATTGCAATTATATATTGCACATTTTTATTTATTTTTGAGACTATCTTAATTTCGAATGGACTATAAGATCATGCATCACCCTCAAAAATTTGACAGCTAATAAAAAGACAATTTTTAATATTGTATGTTAGCAATACACTTGCCTCAATTGTATTGTAGATTTCTTCGTCTTTCAGGATAGTACAGACAGAGAGGGGAGTCGTCTGATTGCTCATAGCTCTGGCAGCGCGTCCATGCACTCGCAAAATTTCCTGCTCAACTGACAACACCAATTTCTCCTGGTAAAAAACAAAGACACAATGTTTAAAAACTCACTAGAATCTACAATTAAAAAAGTTTCTTAAGAAAACGTTATTTTGCAAGAGGACAGCCATTTTACATATTAGCCAACTGCTATCATTTAGGGTCATCACTATTTCCTAATAGTAATCTCTGCTTTACTGAAATGAAGAAATCTGATATAAGGTGAAGAACCTATTGGGAAATACTGGTGACAATAAATTGCAGGAATTCAAAGCTATTCACTCAAATCAAATAAACATGTTTTGATCCAGAAAATTTCTTTTAATAAAATGTTTCTTGCATCTAGAAGGAAAGTATTTGATCTAATTTACAGTAAAATCTTGTTACAGTGAATCTTTGGGGAGCACTGATTAAATTCACTATGCTGAAATATTTGTTATAGTAAATATTTTTATAATGAAATAAGCTAATAGGATTTTTTTTAACAATACAAATATTATTCGTTAAAATAAAAAATTCATTAAAGTGACATTCCTTGTAACGAGATTCTACTGTACTTGCAGAATATTTTACTTGCAGATTTTCACTTTTAGTGAAATGATTTTTTTAATTTTATTTTGCATTTTGGCAACTATAATTGATTTGGTAGCTGTATAAGGATTGGTGTAAAAATAACAGAAAATATGAGCTTAATGTTGTTTATATAAGCCAGCAAAAACCTGTTGAAAGATACATGAGTGTAAAAATTTCCTCCGTTACCTGACAAGAAGTTGGACTCATATGTATGCAAACAAAAAATATTCTTTACCACTGTGTTTAATAGATGGCCTTAACAAAGTTAATGCAGCAAATTAATCAAAACATATTTAAAGAGAATGAATAAAATTTGGGAACAGATGTCATATTCGCCCCATATTGGCGCGATTTTTTTCGGTTGCCAATTTGGCGAAAACATCAACAGCATAAACAACATAATCCGGGTTACCACATCAAGCCCTTTAGCGCAAGTTAAGTACCCGTTGCCTATAGGATATTGGCGACAGAAAAAAATTGCGCCAGTATGGGGCGAATATGGCATCTGTACCAAAATTTGTCTACCAAATCTGAAAATTGTATATTTTATACTTGAAACATCAAAACATTGAAAAAAGATCCCTATACCATAAATAACTTATAAGGATTGTTTGGCCACTTATAGAGTAAATCAACCGATAAATTATATAACAATTAATATACAAATTTTTCAGGAATTAAATACTTCTGCAAAACAGAGGTTGTATCAGGTAATAGAGGTTACATAAGGTAACAGAAATTACAAACATTAATTTAATTCAATGATTTAGTTCTCCTCACATTTTAGAAATGATGTTTGTAGTTTACTTTATAATAAAATTTCTTATTTAAATGAATTAATAGCTGATTTTGAAGAATAGCATTTGTACTCTGTTACACGGTAACAGAGGTCACATTCAGGGGGAAAAAAAATCTAAGAACAGATTTCTTTTGGTTCAGTCTAATTGTATAAAAGAGGTACCAAATCAGAAATGATTTTATTTGTAACTGTTCTGAAATCATAACATGAGGTGATGAATAATGATGGTAACAGAAGTTATATAGAGAAGAATCTCTTTCGGGAGAAAAATGTAAATCAGTCCACTGTAACTGATATTCATAACAAATATTCCAAAATGACTATTGTGACAACTTGGGCACTTATAAACTTCATTTGTGCCCAGTGATACACTCTTTTGAGAGCAACATAAATAAAATATATCTAGTTAGAGTTAGAGGTTGCAAGAACCTGGGGCACCTATTTTTTTAGTGAAAAAATATAGCAAAACATGGATTTGTAGAATTAATTTATGTAGAATTTTAATTTATGTAATATTTTAATTATAACAGTATATTCTACTATAACATGCTTACACACGAGAATGAGAATGTTATCGTACTAAATGAAAAATTTAAAGAAACTTCATCTAGGGACAGTCAAAATAATGAGTGTTGATTTATTATTATTATTTATTTAGAGCTCAGTAAGTAAAGTCTTAAACATACTTAATGAGCAAGTAAGAAATATCAAAAGTGATAGCAACACTGAATGAAAGAGTTGAATACTTTTCTTCATTTTCAGGACATGAAATCTGCATGTAAATTTAAAATGACCCTTTTAATGAATTATATACTCACAACTATTAAGAGTGCAACTATTTTAACCCCTAGACTACCACTTTTTCTCAACAGCTGCTATACATTTGCAGCAGATGATTTTTTCCCTTTACTATTTTGTCAACCACTATTTCCACACAATAATCTTCATGTCCGGTTTCTAGCAGAAATGTACTATGAAGATTATTATTATTTAAAATAGTGGTAGACAAAAAGTTGGTTTTGGTAGTCATAGGGTACAAAAATGTATCATCTGTAGTCAACAGGTTAATAAATGAAACATGATAAAACTTTTTTTTTTTTTTTAATTATTATATTTTTTAAAATCATATATATTTTTTTATTGCATTATTTATTTGTTTTATCATTAATTTGGTTTCAATTTTATATGCTAATAAAAAAGAAAAAACAACTCTACAACATACTAAAGAAATATTTCAAAATTTCCTTTAACAAATATACACACACGAAAAGAAAGAAAGAAAGAAAGAAAATCACAGAAATTTTACTCATACAATATTGACTAAATAATAATATACTAAATCATAATCTGAAAAATAAAAATATAATTATAAAAATGAAAATCTGTCTGTAATTCTATACAAATACACAGTTTAGAAGCCAGAATTGTGAAATGTTATGTACATGTGTGTATTAAAACACGGCCAAGGCAACTAAAGTAATTCTGAATTGAAATAATTTACAGTTAATTTTCAATTAATAAAAAACCACACATTTAACAGCAATTTCTTATCAAATTTAAACATTCTTCATCATAGCAGATGCCAACAATTAAAAATCCACAATAAAATTCTTACCACAACAATTACTTTTCTATTGCAAGATTTCACGTGAAAAATGAAATAATTTGACGAATAATAATAAAAAAGTTAATATTATGCCGTTTTTAAATCTACATTCTTAGTGAAGAACTGAGATACAGATGGCTATACTTCTTTTTTTAATTGTTAGTTTTATTCTGTATGTTAAATTTTGAAATATGTTTTTCAAAACAAACATTCTTAAAATTCCGTGCAATGCCGAGTACTTTAGCTAGTAAGATATGAAAAGATACACTCAGGATCTACAATAAGTTAAAGGTTAATTTTTAGACAGACAATAAATGAAACATCATAAAAAAAATTGATTTTAACAACGTTTTAATCACTTTGCAGAAATTTATTCTATACAACCAAGCTCAAAAAATTACAGTAGGAGAATAATCTCAAAAATTACCACCATGTGCAAAATATCAAGCATCTAAAAGTGCAAAATGGTGAACAAGATCAAGGATGTATAGGGAATATAATACCAAGATTAATTTCCAATCCTGGGATAGAGATTAAAATTTTTTTTCTAATATTGTCACCTTTTTGTTCAATTACTAAATTGCTAAAACTTTATAGGAATAATATTTTAAGTAGTAATATTAACTGAACCATCCGACTTGGGCTGAGTTAACCTTGTGGGGTTTACGGGTAAAATAAATAGAAAATCCTAGAAAAGAGATCTAGATCAATATCCTAGAAATAGGGTGATCCAATAACAAAATTTCATGCATTCGCATCCATAAATCGTTAAAATGACAATTAGAAAAAAATCATGCCATTCTGATGCAGGTATTTTTCAAAGAAGAAAAAAACAGAAAAACATGCCTTATTTTCTCACAAACCGAAAAAAAAAAAAAAAAAAAAAATATGGCACAGCACTTAATGAAATTCTATTTTGTATGTCTTGACAATAAAGCTATTAAGGAAAATTAATTTCAGAAGAGAAAGTAGTCTCTACTGATGATAAAACAACATTAATACCTTCTGGGGACAGACAGCATTACAAAAAAAAATCTGCAATCAGATGTACTACTCATACTAGAATAACATTTCCAGGTATATTTTAAGAAAATTTCGGTCTAGCAGGGCATTCCATAAGAAACAGACAATATGTCCTGCATGTGACGCTTACATAAATACTTTATTAACTTATTAGATGTTTATTAACTTATAAGTTGTTAAAATATAAACTGCACATTAAAAGTAACACAAAAACTTACATTTTCATATTAGCATAGTTGTTTTAATTTGAGGGATACAATAGCGTTGTTAAAACAGCAGTAATATGTAGAAAAGCTGTTCCACACATGATATGGAATGACCCTTCAATAGATTTAAAAATCTTCACATTTTAAACCATAGACCTTAGTAAGCTGCCCGTTTTTAGTAATAAAAATAATAGATATCTCCACATTTTAAATCCTAGACCTTTTTTTGATGAAATTAGAGATTTTATTCTACAATCGTTCGGCGACATTTGTGATTTTTTTTTTTTCCACGACAACAACAAAATTTATGCTTTTTTCCACGACCAATTGATGGAATTTGCGATTTTATATGACAAGTTATTGATGAAATTTATAGCTTTTTTATGCGACCCTCTTGATGAAATTCGTGGGATATTTTGCGACTGTTTGACGAAAGTCGAGATTTTCGGGAGAGTGATTTACCAAAATTTGCACTTTTACTCATAGAATGTTTGCCAAAATACTCGTTTTTTTCTGTGGTGCACATCAACACATTTTTTTTTTTCAGTCCTCGGGTATTTTTCCCATCTTCCTACATTTTCAAATGCTGAAATTCCACCCTGTGGACGGAAAACTTGCACCCATGGATGAACAAGGTGATTGTAATAAGTGGAAAACATCTCTTACCCTTTCAATAAGTTGCTGCAATCTGAGCTGGTAGCGTTCCTTTTCTTGTTTGATGAACAACTCCTTTATAGATCCTTCGAGAGATTGAGGAGGTGAAATCTAAAAAGGACACACACAAATAACTTATTTAGCTTATGTAAATAAAATACAACATGTTCATACACTTCAGAATAAATAAAATTTAAGAGCTTTTCAATAACTGTTTAGATACATGCATTGACTGTAGAATAAAACCTCATTAGGGAAATAAATAGTCACCACATTGCCTGTTTATTTTCAAAGACATCATATTTGATCCTTAAACATTTTATAATAGGCATTTTCATACTACCGTATTAGAGAATTTTTAATAAAGTATTTTAACTTAATGGAAAGATATTTCATATACAGGCATCCTCTGACTTACGTAAGTAATGCATTCCGCAAATTTTTATGTAACTTGAATTTTACGTAACTCGAATTTCTAAATTGATTAGGTAAAATTTCATAAGAAACTGCAATATTTATTATATAGTATATGTAAATATTGATGATGAGGACGATGATAATTTTTAGCGACTTTGAATTTAGTACAGTATCTCGTTTATGAATATATGCATTGTACAGCAGTATTTACTCGAATGTAAACTATAAAAATATATATAAACAAACTGAAAGAACACTTTTCAAATAAAAAACCTCCTATGGAATGAGAGATTTATAAATTTAGCATTGATGAATTGATTTAAACAATTTTCAATTTACATTAAACGAACAGGTGAGGCTAGAAGAAAAAAAAACACTCGTTCCTCTTCATCGAAGTTTTAAAATTGGCTTTCGTTCTGGTTTGAATTCAGCTAACATAATTATTACGGTTGAACCCCAGATTTTTTTGTCTCATTTTTTATCAGATTTGAGTTTGTTTTGTTAAGGTTTGATTGTATATCCCAATAAAAATATAACTCTCAAAAATATATAAAACTATATTCTGATTGTGGTTTTTATCTGAATTTTTTATTTATAAAATAATTATCAAAAGTATGCAAATGCATATCAAACGCGCTAGTGTGTTCATAAATATAATTTTTGAGATTTATTACGTAATTGCGAATTTAAGTAAATCGCGGGATACCTGTAATAAAAAGAGAGTGACAGCAATAACTTAATTGACAGATAGACTTAAGAAAAACAGTTTTATCTTTTTCCCTTTAAGTGAAAAAATAAATAAATAAATAAAAATGAAATAAAGACATATCACTACAAAAGCTGACACCAATGCATTTGAATTTTACAACCAAAGAAAAGTGCTAAACATGGTTGATTAGAGCTTAGGAGCTGGGAAGCTCAGCTCGCGAGCAACCAATAAGCATCTACTAATGGTAAGCTTTCCCTTTTGCTTTCCTTAAAGTTAGCAGGGCCTCTGAGCTGAATCACTGTGATTGGTTTCTTAGCAGAGCTTCTCAGCCACTAACATCTAGTACATGACTGCTTGGAAAAGAAAATACACTCACATTATTTGAATGGAAAAGAAAATATAACATTAGAGGTTTTTTTAAAATAAAAATCTAACAATTTATGCATATATATATATATGTACAATGTACATATATATATTTTGCTTGGAAATTTCAACATTCAAGAATTGTTAGTACATTTTTTTTTTTTAATTTTTCAGCACTTTTAAGGACTTGGACAATTTTCCAGCTTGTTTCAACACCTTTTTTCCCCCTCACAGTATTTTTCATATTTTTTCCAAATGATACGAACCATGCATAAAATACATAGGACAGTTTTCTACATACACAGCAGGCGAGTTATGTGCAAAACAGATCTAAAGGTAAAACCAGTTTTTTAAATGCAACACTTTCAGACATTTTAGCCACTATTATCATTAAGAAACACACCATCCCTCATCCTGTTTTGTTTCATTTCACAATCCCACATTTTTTTCAAAAAAGAGTAATATGAAATGAAAACAAATACTGAAAAGAGATGAGCATTAGGTTAGAGGTAATCATTACTTCTCAAATGTCTAAATAAAATAGGCCAAACTAAAGAATAAACAGTTCTTAATAAGAGCATTGCATTTTGGTGTTTATTGCACTCTTTTATACTATCAGACAAGCATTCAAAGGATTGAGCATGACAACCAGAGTCTGGATGAATGATGATAAGAATGCTTTCCTACGATCCTATCTGGAAAGTCTGCAAATGAGATTTATATCAGTGGTACTCACTAAAATTTCTGTAACAACAACAACCAACTGGTATAGAATTGAGCTTGAGGGCTACATTTATGTTTTTGCAAGCTGCTAAATTTGCACCAGCAGCACCATGTCCTTTTTTAAACCTGAGAGAAACTGATATTTGAATTTCAATTATTGATTTTCAGACATTAATGGCAATATGTATGAGTTAATTTCCAACTTATACCGTAAACATCCTCTAATCTCGCAGGTTCAGTACTTGAAGCAGGCCGGATTATAAAATTTTCCGCATTACAGGGTGAATGTCGGTGAAAATCTGTAGAAGTTAGAACAAAAAAAAAAAAAAAAAAAAAAAAACAGTAAAAGATGTTTTTTTCTTTAAACAGCTTCAAATACAATAAAAAAATATGCAATGTAAAGCAGGGATTCTCAAATTATGGTATGTGAAGATTTGTTTACTGGTACACGAAAGTCTGATACCGATACGCGAAATGAAATAAAAAATACAGACGTGGAATAAAAAAAAGCTCAATCCCTCTCCCCATCCTCTTTCTTAATTTATGAGTTCACCAGATCAAATTTGTTAAATTTTCTTATGTGTATTTAACTATAGTGATATAAACATAGTATTCATATAACAAAAAATTGGCGAATAAGGCGTCTCCAAATGTGTATCATTCCCCCCCTCCCATGTTTAACAAAGCTGTGTAGTATTTTTGTTCTTCTATTTAAATACACCTATATTTGTCACCCCAAAAAGAATACACTTTATATCAGTACGCGGGAATGTGAACTTCTATTTATTGGTGCACCTGTCTAAAAGTTTGGAAACCCCTGATGTAAAGCATAACACATGTACATGACTATAAAACAAAAACATGCACTGTAGTCCTATTCGTAGAAGCCATCATGCACATATCTAGAATAACCAATCATCAATTGTGAAATCATCAATGAATCTTGAATCATCAATGTGCCAGATGCATGTCGTATAAACTTTTCAGACTTGAATTTATGCGGGCTCTGGAAGTAAAAATGTAACTAGTAACGTGTAAAAAAATGAAACTAGCTTATTGTATTATTTTTTTTACCCCATAAAAATGGCATTACTGGCATGTTTCCCAATGTGACTTCTTTGTATGAGTTTGTAGCATCACTTTTGTTGTCTACAACAGACTGTGAAGGGAGATTCAGTCTCATGAATATAACAAAAACTGACTTGAGAAATGAATTTGTAGCATCACTTTTGTTGTCTACAGCAGACTGTGAAGGGGGATTCAGTCTTATGAATATAACAAAAACTGACGTGAGAAACAAACTGACAATCAAGAATTTAAGTAACTTAATGATGATTCATTTGGAAGGGGAATTTTGAAAAGAATTTCCATTAAAAAAAAAAAAAAAAACATTTGCTGTGTGGTATACAGCCAAATCTCGAAGGGTCAATCTTACAGAGTGAGTTATTTGTTTGTGTATTGCATAAGTATATAAATAGAAATTTTGTATAAATGAAACTTTTTTTTTCCTTGGCTAAAGCTATTTTTATTTGGCTAGAAGTTATTAGCTGCATTTAGCCAAAAAGCTAATAATCCCTTTTTCCTAGATTAAACCCTAACTTGTCAACATCACCGTTATCAGAGTCAATATCTTTAGGGGGTGTTGGATTGATAACACACTGAATGTTGGCCGCATCTGCTTAAATTTCCTATGCCGGCTTATCAAAATCTGCTTGAACCCATTCTTTTATTTTTTTCTCGATTCAGCTGTGTCTAAATCGACCCAACGGCCGCAAATCCACGGAGGGATCAAAATATGTGGCCTCACAGGCGTCGGTCAGGGAAGAGAGCGAAGCGACGCTAAGTTTATACCAGCATCTGTTTGAAAGTGCGGCGAGATAGCGGATTGGCTTTTTCCAATTGATGTCACAAGGAGTGAGTAAAGTTAAAAAAAGATTGTTAGAAGATAATTTGAATTTTATTTTTGAAAATTAGTATAAAAAATATTCTATTTTGGCTGAAAGTATTAATATTAATATTTTTATTTTATTATTGAATATTTTTTAATGATCTTTTCTGGGGAATAAATTGTTTTTAAGTAAAATTGACTAGTAATGAACTTTATGAAAATTAATGAATATTTAAAGGGTAAATTTTAAAGTAAAAAAAAAGTTTTTTGAATTTATTTAACTACTTTAAAATTTATTTAAAAATATTTTTATCAAAAAAGATATAACATAATAAAACCAAATGATTTGAATCATGCCAACACTGTATTTTACAAGGTGTCTACAGAAATTGTAAAAAAAAATGTTCCGTGATTTCCCAGACTATCTTTATCAGACTCCCTGATTTCCATTATAAACAATACACATGCAGTATTTTTTTCATTTTAATGTATGCTGCTTGCTAATATCTCATTTGGGAGAAAAAAACATAAAAATTGCCTAATATTCATAGGGTACTGATTGACAGTTTTATAAATTCAAACTCAAAATTGACTCCAACAACTTCATAGAGTGGCTAATAGATAGAGGGTGACCAGAAAATTTCATCACTTTCTGAAGAATGTTCAATTCTAAGACATATCTACATCTGACAGAGTAGCTAACTGGATTAAGCTGGCCATGTGGGCAGGTTATGCTAATGTATCATTTAAATTTTACCAAAATGGGTAAATTGCCTTCAATATAAATGCTATCCACAGAAAATTAAGATATTTGATCACATTAATGTGCGTTAAATATCAAAAACTCATATCATGGGCATCTTTTTAAAAATATAGGGAAAGACTCATCAGCATGTGAAAAAATAGGGTATATAAAATAAGACGAATCAGTCTTGTTGTCAAGGTGAAAATGCAAACATTTTCACGTATAGTTAAAGTTCCCTGATTTTTCCAGATTGATAAGCATCACTGATTTTTCCATGATTCCCTGATTTCCAGATTCTGTAGACACCCTGTTTCAGTACATAAAATGAGTAATGCTTCTCAAGATTGACTCACCATAGGGACAGATAAGCGACTAGCTGCGTTTCCTTCCAAAACATAGGAACACCTATTCAGGAGATAGTGCTCGTAACCATTAGGGGGTTTGGGCTGCACTATAAACATGGACCTTCTCCTCTTGTCCACCTGTAGGAGAAAATGATTAGAAAATAAAGTTGATTTTTGATAAGAATAGACATGAATGGCATTATTGAAATTATAAGCATAGATCAAACTTTGTGTGAATTTTAATAAAAAAGCTGAAATCTTTAACAATTTTATGCACAAATAACGTACAGACATGACAAAAAAATCCCATACGATCGTTTTGAGTCTCAGTTTTTGATCTAGACTTTTACGAAGCTCACTATATTAATAAACATACTTCCTCCTTAGTGAAAGATAAGACCAGCACCCCTTTTCTTTCGCCAGTGTGGAGGGATACTGCACAGTGATTCCTTTTTTACTTTCTTCTATCTTTACAAGAAGAAAGTATTGGATTCATGAAAATTTTTGAATTCCGGTTTTCGACAGATTTACACGTTTTAGAGGTCAGAGAACCCGGAAAACATGTTTTTACAAAATGTCTGTCAGTCTGTTTGTCTGACAAATTTTGTGGGCGCTCTATCTCAAGAACTAATGCACGGAATTTAATAAAAATTCATATTCAGTTAGTTCCTGATACAAATTGATGCTGATTAGTTTTTGTTGCAAATCGCTCAACAGGTGGCGCTGCTATGCTGCATTTTTTATGATTTCCGAAATGGCTCTATCTCAAGAACTAATGCACGGATTTTCATGAAACTTCAGATTCAGTTAGTCCTTGATATGACTTGATGCTGATTACGTGTTGGTGCAAATCGCTCAACAGGTGGCGCTGCTACGCTGTATTTTTTACGATTTCCGCAATGGCTCTATCTCAAGAACTAATGCACGGATTTTCATTAAACTTCAGATCTAGTTAGTCCTTGATATGACTTGATGCGGATTACATGTTGGTGTAAATCGCTCAACAGGTGGCGCTGCTGTGCTGCATTTTGCACGATTCCTGCAATAGCTCTATCTCAAAAACTAATGCACGAATTTTCATCTAATTTCAGATTTAGTTAGATGTTAACATAAGTTGTTGCTGATTAGATTTTGGTGTTAATCGTCTAATAGGTGGCGCTGCTATGCTGGCATTTTCATGATTTTCGCAATAACTATCTCAAAAACTAACGCACGGATTTTCCCCAAACTTCAGATTCAGTTAGACTTTGACATAAGTGGTTGCTTGGTAGTTTTGTTTAACATAGGTTTTGGTGTAAAGCACCCAATAGGTGGGGCTGCTAGGCTGAATTTTGCAGCATTTACACGATTTCATAGATAGCCATATCTCAAGAACTAATGCACGGAATTTCATATCTATAGAATCCTCATGAAGGGCATAGATTGCCGTTTAATTTTGTTAGTGTGATAGCTAATTTTCAAATATTAACATGCATGAGATAGAAGAAAGTTTTGGGATTGGTATATCCGACTAGTTTCAGTTGGTTCTAGTCCATTACATCATTTCTTTAAGATATATAAACTCTTGTTTTCGCCTTTTGAATCAGCCCATAAGCCAGTACTCGGGGCTATAATCGAGGGGTTCTTCGAACCCATTTTAATTAACTCTCTTTTTTTTCTTCTCTCACTGAGGAAGGGGATCCGTTATCTTCGAAACGATCATATAGGATTTTTACTTTCTTCTATCTTTACAAGAAGAAAGTATTGGATTCATGAAAATTTTCGAATTCCGGTTTTCAACAGATTTACACGTTTTAGGGGTCAGAGATTCCAAAAAACATGTTTTTACAAAATGTCTGTCTGTGTGTATGTGACACAAATTTTGTGGGCAGTCTATCTCAAGAACTAATGCACAGAATTTAATAAAAATTTATATTCAGTGAGTCCCTAATACAAATTGATGCTGATTAGTTTTTGGTGGAAATTGCTTAACAGGTGGCGCTGCTATGCTGCATTTTTCGCAATAGCTCAATCTCAAGAACTAATGCACGGATTTTGATCAAACTTCAGATTTAGTTAGTCCCTGATATGAATTGATGCTGATTATGTTTTGGTGTAAATCGCCCAACAGGTGGCGCTGTTATGATGAATTTTGCAGGATTTACACGATTTCCCCAATAGCTCTATCTTAAGAACTAACGCACGAATTTTCATCAAACTTCAGATTCAGTTAGTCCTTGATATGACTTCTACTGATTACGTGTTGGTGCAAATCGCTGAACAGGTGGCGCTTCTGTGCTGCCTTTTTCACGATTGCCTCAATAGCTCTATCTATAGAACTAATGGACGAATTTTCATTTAACTTCAGATTTAGTTATATGTTGACACAAGTTGTTGTTAATTAGGTTTTGGTGTTAATCACCCTATAGGTGGTGCTGCTATGCAGGAATTTTCATGATTTTCGCAATAGCTCTATCTTAAAAACTAATGCACGGATTTTCTCCAAACTTCAGATTCAGTCAGACGGTGACATAAATTGTTGCTGATTAGGATTTGGTATAAATCACCCAATAGATGGCACTGCTAGGCAGCATATTGCTGGATTTAGACGATTTCAGCGATAGTCATATCTCAAGAACTAATGCACGGAATTTCATATCTTTAGAACCCTCATGAGATGCATAGACTGCCATTTAATTTTGGCAGTGTGATAGCTAATTTTGAAGTATTAACATGTATGAGATAGAAGAGAGTTTTGGGATTGGCACATCCGACTAGTTTTGTCATGTCTGTACGTTATTTGTGCGTAAAATCATTGTTAAAGATTTTAGCTTTTTTATTATTGAAATTATTTACCAGAAAATAGTCTACACACAATAACAGGATTCATACTTATTTTCACAAAAACACATTTACATATTATTTGTGCCAGGTCAAATACACAGGTTTAACAATAGCATAAATACTGATTACCCTTATTTTTCTTTGCCAAGTAATTGATGGACAAAAATTTAAATGGTAAAGTTTAACATAAGAAAATATCATGTTCAACAATTTTTTTAAATTTTGTCGAGATTTATATATTATGCAGTAACCTTAAAAATAAAATTATATCTTTTAGAGAATACAGTAGATTCCCTCAAATCCACACAGCTTGGGACCAGAGGTTGTGCGGATTTTAGAATTTTGTGGATTTCTGGTCATTGATTTGTTTACATTTTTGAAACAATTTGATTGGTAGGGAAGGGAAAGTAAGGGAAATTATAATGAATTGGGCAAGGGAATGGCAAGGGAAATTATAATGAATGCTTACAATAAAGTGAAACATTAAAATAAGTAAAATATTAAAATAATTTATTAGTTTAAAAGTAAGTAATTATTTAAATAATTGTATAAAATAAAAATTTAGAAAAATATTAAATTATTACCGATGAAATCGATTCCAAAAGTCTTATGCTGCCATCTAGTGGTAAAGCGATCGTAAGATCGATATGTCATTATTCGTTCTTAGCACTACGTGGACGGTTTTACATACGGAGAGCGGCAAGGCTTAATGATGTTTATGAAATAAACATCCCAGAAATAAATTACATAAAGAGTATTTAATGTTAAAGAATGCTGAGAAAAAGGTAAGTTACATATTTAAATAAATAAAGATGAATAAAAGTAAACTATTAATGTAACTGTAGTTAAATATAATATGTATAAAGTAAATAAAAGACCGGTATTTCAAACTAGTGATGACATAAGAAATAGGGAAAAAAGCAAGGAGAACAGTGCTAATTAGAGTCCTGCGTGGGTCGGGTTCTATCCAACCAGAATCTGCTAATTCCATTTTAAGTCAACCCACAACCCAACCCGAACCGCAAAAATAATTTTCGGCAACCTGCAACCCGACCCGAACCCACAAAAATAATTTCAGGCAACCTGCAACCCGACCCGAACCCGCAAAAAGATATATATGGTTTGAGATGTCATGTTTAGTGATTATAAATGGATTCAAAAGAGAATGTTGACTAGGGATATTTTGTTGTTGTTTTTTTCCTCTTGGAAATTTAAGCAACTTTTAAGTATCTCATTCCTCTTGTTATTTTTGCAGATATAATGCAAGTGTTTTTTCTGTCAATACTACTCCGATCTTGGACTGGACACATTTCCTTTTCCTTTAAAACTATGTCTAACAATTCTATTCACATCTGAAATGAGTGTAGATAATGTTGCCAATGTAGCTTATTTTAATTTATTTTTTACATATTTTGCAGTCGGCTTTCTTGATACTGTTTCTTTAAAATTCCTTTCCAGGCTTTTTTTAATGGGAAAACACACCTAGATCTAATGGTTGTAGACTATGACTAGTATGAGGTAGCAGGCAGAGTATTATAATGTGATTGTCGATAGCTATTTTTCACAGCGTCATAATTCATTTATGTCCATCACAATCATAAATAAAAGGGCAGGCTTTTGTAAGCTTTTGGTGTACTATCTACTTAGTAAAATGATCCACCCAAGATTCAAGTACAGAATCCTGCATCTATCCAGATTCTATGATTCATGCAATGCTCCTGCACGACCACCCTTTATTCATAATTCATATATAATCACTCATAAACTGCGAATGGAAGAATGTAATAACCACTAGCTGATATAGGGGAAGACGGGGTACAATGAAACAAGGGGTACAATGAAACATTACTTGTAAAATCAATCAAATATGTCATACAGAGTTGCAGTTTATATATATGTTATACAACTATATGTTCCAATGACTGATGTGATTTGGATACATTCACATTTCTACAACAGTAGCAATAGAAGATTATTGCTTTTGCACCATTGAAAGTAACTTTCTTTACTAAAAGTAATTTTGTTCTTTTTCCTTGTTTTTATATGTAATAATTATTTTTTCTATACATTGTTATCTTTGAGTTGTTGTCTTCATACCTCCAAAACCAAACTAAAAAAAAATAAATATTAGAAGTTTGAAAATAAATTTTTATTTAGTAACCTCAGTGCGGGGTACAATGAAACACTTGCAGACGGGGTACAATGAAACATGTTTTATTACAGTAATAAAAATAGTAAATAGAATATATTAGAAGTAAGAGTAGGAAAATAGGAAAAAAAAAAGAGTTTTGTTCTAACCAGGTCAGTAAAAAATGCTCTTGTTAAGCAATAAAAAAATAGAAAGAGAAAAAAAGCTAAGAAGGGATTGTTTTGAAAACAAACTCTGCCTGCTACAGACTCTGATGATGATCCAGATTTTTTTTTCCAGTCCCAGCTGATCATCGAGGTACTAAGAATGAGATATCCCCCCACAACATGTATGGTACAAGCAGTATCCGTATAAATGAAAACATAAGGAAATATATACCGTTGGAGAAATCATACATAAATGAAGTCAAATGTGAAGTACTTGATATAAAAAAACTCAAAGTTTTAATTTTTTTTTTTTTTTTTAGAAACTTACATTAAAAAAAAAAAAAAAAAAAAAAAAAACTCATTGTGTTGAAACTACCATCCCATATTCCTTCAGGAGCAACTGAAATATAAGCAGAAATGCTAATTTTTGAAACTGACTTGAGCCAATTTAATATAAAATGAAAGGTATTTCTTAAACTAATAGAATTTTCTTATTTTTAATTTTAGACTATAATATTTTTATCAAGTTTCTTATTAATCAAGTTTTGTTTCTGTATTTATCTCATTTTTCATAAAATAAACTATACTGGATGAAAATTGCTTCCATCATTTAGAGTGTTTCATTGTACCCCAGTATATGTTTCATTGTACCCCGGCATACGGGGTACAATGAAACACTGTAAGACATTTATTTTTTGTTATTTTTCAAGCATAAAGATATTGTTTAGAACCGAATAAAAATTTATTTAGATGGGGAAAATACAAGGTTAAAAATATGCATTAATTATATTTTTGTGCATGCAAAATTGTGGATAGGAAAAAATAATTAGTAAACTTTGTTTCATTGTACCCCGTCTTCCCCTACCAAAAGGAATACTAAACATTATCTTTCCTTTGGTTTCTGAATTTTATATAATGCATTGCATTGCGTAACATTTTTTAAACTGGACTATTTTGGCTATCCATATCCATTCCAGCCTCATCAACATTAAAAATTCTTTCAGGACTTTCTTGTGGACCATTTTCTTATATAATAAAGTATAGGTATTAGAAAAAGTAGTTAATGTGTTGGTTGTTAAATTAGTTGATGTAACCAGTTGATGCAAGCAATTCGGGTTTACACTTAGTTAATTCATTCACTATTCTGAACCTATTAAAAATTAAACCTAACCTTTTTTAACCCCCATATTATAAACTCTTATTAAATAATAACTATTTGCAGTTAGTTTTTAATCATTATTAGTATTTAATAAACTGGCATTGTATATAATGAATATTTTAACTCAGATCAAATATCTATAAGTTAAGCCTAACCCTATGACCACTTTACCCCATGTAGCTAAAATTATTATAAAATAAAATCTGTAATAAATATAACTTAGCTATAAATGAAAATATGTTCTTGAGATATGTGAAAAGCTTTCTGAACTGCCAATTTAACAAAATTTGGGATAAACAAAATGCAGCAGAAAAGTTAATTAAAGAGTTAAAAGAACAAGGTGTAACAAAGACAGACAAAATGAGTGCTCAGTGGCACAAACATGTTACTAAAAATGTTTTTTTGAGTGAGAAACTTTGATCAATACTTAATAAATCTAAAATTAAAAGAAAATTATTGAAATTTCTGTATTAGTCAGGATTTTAGCCCTTTTTATGAATTATGACCACTTTACCCTGCCTGACCCTACCGGATCGGCCTGCGGCAAAATTTCAAACTGGCCAGACCGCTTTATTACGGCAATTTTTTCAACGGGCCGGGCCGACAAAAAAATTGAATGGTCCTTCCAGGCCGGACAGATAAGTACAGTTAAGCGGGTCTACCAGCCTGATATAAATATTTAGACGAAGCCAATAAAATTATAAACGGGCCGTGCCGGGCTATGGCCAATCTTTAAGTTTTGGACAGGGCGAGGCGGGCCTGGAAATTCGTGCCCGTGCAGACCTATAATTCTCTATTACCATTTTTATGTTTTACATAGAAGAATGAACAAATCTATATTCTTCAATATTCAACTAAAAGTAAAACCTCTGACCTGTCCCGATGCAGGACTCTAAATGGTATAAAACTAAAAATGTAATCTTTAAATATGCTTTATAATGAGTTGCGGTTTCAAAAGTTCCACTTATAACGATACACCTTGTTTTACACAATTGGCCATCTGCCTTTAGTTTATCAGCAGTTATTATTTTGAAAATTTTCCCGTTTAACATAGTGCATCGCTTATCACCACTATTAAATGATTCACCTGATACATTAGACAGGAAGGACCATTTAGCATTTTGCTGAGTATTGTATTTTTAAAATAGGGTAAAAATATACTGCAGTTTGTTATTTGGAAGTGAAAATATGACTAAAGACAAAACAGACAGGCACACATTTTGCTTTTGTGAAACTTATCTGCGGTTTATGTGGGCCTTTAACAGGAAAAAATATTTTCCACATTCTTTTAGAAAAGTGGGTCAACCCGAACCCGACCCGCAAGAGTAAAAAAGCCAACCCGAAACTGACCTGAACCTGAAACAATAAATGTCAACCTGACCCAAATCCAACCCGCACAAAAAAATTTAAAGTCAACCCGACCCGACCCAATCTGCAACGGGAAAATAAAGCGCCAACCCGTGGGTCGGGTCGGGTAAAAGCAGGTAACCCGACCCGATGCAGGACTCTAGTGCTAATGCTATTATCAGTATATATAGCTTATTGCGCTCTCTGTAACTTTTTTCATTGTTATTTAGAGTCTTGAACGTTTTTCTTATACTTCTTTGTATGTTTAGAAATATATTTGTCTACAATTTAAAAAAAAATTCCGCGAACAATAATTTAAAATAGCGTTCCGGTTCGTGGATTTTTCCATTTCGAAACCTGGAATTTTTGATATATTGGGTGAGTGCAAAAGTTCTACCCGTTTTGAAGATATGTAAATGTCACGTGGGGTATGGAAGTTACAGCTGATGTTTCGAGGACAGGAAAGTGTTCAATAACGCGTAGAGCACTAGACTATGCATAGGCATAACGTTTGTCAGAAGAACTCATGCCGAATGAGAAACAACATGGCAAGCAAGAAAGACCACATCAGACATTGTTTACTGTGAGAATATGATAAGGCCGTTACAGCAGCCGCAGCTTTTGCCAAGTGTATGCTGAGGGTGCCATGGACGGTAGCAGCTGTTACCGTTGGATTAGGAAATTCCGGGACGGAGACAGGAGCTGTAAAAATCATTCCTGTTCTGGATGCTTATTAATGGCTTCTGACGAGGATCTGGACACAGCCATAACAAATTCTCCACATCCAACAGTTGAAAAATTAGCAGAAACGTTCTCGGAACACAGAACAACAGTAGAAAGACTGATGCATACGCTTGGCTTCATTACCATTGTCGATCAGTGGATACCACACCAGCTTACAGTAAGGCAACGTGAAGAGAGGATCAGCATCTGTGTTTCTTTGGTTTCCTGTAACAGTAAAGAACCATTTTTGAACCAAATTGCAACGGATGATGAAAAGTGGATACCGTACCATAATGTGAAGCGTCATAGGACCGTGTGGCGATGATGCAAAGCGTATTCCATCGACCATCAAGAATATGTTTTCCTTGGTGTATGGTGGGATATCAAGGGAATAATCAACTAGAAAGACCTTGCACCGAACCTAACGATCAATGGTGACTTCTACTGCCAATAATTGGACAGACTGTGGGCAAAACCCACGTCTAATGGCCAGCGCTCATCAATTGCAGAAGGGGTTCTCTTTCATCACGATAAAGCCAGGCCTCATGTTGCTTTAAGGATTCGGCAAAAAATTCCTGGAACTTGGTTGGAAAGTTTTACCTCACGAAGCGTACAGCTCCGACCTCGAACCTTCGATTTATCCCCCTTTTTTCACTGATACACAACACCTTCGCTCTCTGAACCTTCTATGATGTGGAGACTGTAAAAACGGCATTACAACAGTATTTTGATTCTAAAACAGAGCAGTTTTATCAGCACAGGATTCACTTACTGCCAAACAGATGGCAAGACGTCATACATAATGATGGTGCTTGCGTGAATTCCTAGGTGCTTAACTTTTTGTGTTCTCCGCCTGTCTGTTTTCACTAAAAAATGGGTAGAACTTTTGCACTCACCCAATAGATATGCTAATTTATATCAAAATCAAAAGTAATGTAAATTTATTTAGTAATAAATCAACTGCAATAGCCAAAATGAATAACAAAAAAATTAGTAAAAAAAACATTGCGGTAGTCGCTGATTTTGGCGCCATCTTGAATTTTGTTCCTGCAACTTAACTGTAAATTTCATTGTTTACATCTGAAAAAATATGCGGATTTTAGGAGTCTACTATATTATATTCTAAAACTTACAAATTGAAATCCTAGTTTACTATTTCCTGTAGGTTGTAATATAACCCAAAACAATCAATAAATGATATCAAAAACTTTTGTGTGGCCCTGTAAATGAATTATAAGAGCAGCATACTTGATTAACAAATTCATCCAAGATATTCCTAATGTACTGCTTATTGGTTTCACAAATTCGAATACAATATTGCCGCCAAGATCAAAACATAACACAACCAGGTTTGATACAGGTTTGAATGGGTTCATTTTTCAGACATTATCTTGATGACAATATTTTGCATATTTTTTAAATTTGTGTGGCTCTGCAAACCAACAAACTCAGGGTTTGTACAGATTTTAGAAGAAAAAAAATCTAAGGAGTCCAAGAATTTTAAAACATTTACCATATTTTTTCAGGTATGCTGTGCCCTCATGCTATGCCCACACACAATTTTAATACCTTATTTGAAGAGATAAAATTAACAGAAAAGTATTTCAAAGAGATTTTATTCTATTAAAATCTAATGTTAGAGCTAAAATTGTACTATATTCCTAATGTACTGCTTACTGGCTTCATAAATTTGAACACAATATTGTCACCAACTATTTTATGTAGTGGTGGCCAATGATCAGTCAAATACTGTATACTTGTGGTGTATGACATGCATCCAGAATTTTAAAGTAAATTTTGAAAGGGAAAAACATATGGCATAGTACAAAAAATACAGCAACTTTCTTTTTAGAATGGTATGAAAACCACTTGAATTTTACCTCTGTAAATATGAAATTTTGGTACTACTTAGTTATCCCGTCAACCAATTTTGCCAAATTATGTAAATCACTAAATTATACAAATTGACATAATTTTTATTTTAAATAACGAAAGAACCAATAAATTAGCATAACATTAATAAAAATACAAATAAAACGTTGAAATAACAATCACTTGATGAGATGACGTAAACACGTGTAACTTGCCTAAAGTCAAGTGAATGTGACATTCACGATCAACCATTATTGGTATTTAATCTTATAAACGATAGATTTTTGGTCGGCGGGATAACCAAGTAGTACCAACATTTTTTTTTTACCTTGCTTCCTTTAAAGGCGAATCCCTTTCATGCCATACATAAATATTACATACTCAGAGTTTCCCCCAGACAATTTCACCCTGCCTGCCCTTTGGTTTACAAAATAACACCTTTCTTGCCCCCCCCCCCCAATAAAAAAGTGCCCTTTCTCTTTTTGCATCAAAAATTTACTTGCACAGTTTCAAAAATTCCAACATAGGGGGAGAATGTAATAGGTAGTATTTCTAATGAAATCTACCCAAAAAGTGACCTTCAGAATACAAAATGTGCTTTTTATAAAGAAAATGCCTTTTTCTCACAGACAGCAACCTGCCTCTTAAACATGGTTGAGAAAGATGATTATATAAACCATATTATTCATTGTGTAAAATTAAGTCTCCAATTTCTACAATTCAGGGGTCTGTCCAGGCTTTTTTCCAAGGTTCCTTATTTTTGTGAAATTGTGAACACTTTTTACATTTGTGAAAAGGCTAGTCATAATTTTGTGAATTTGAAATAATCGTTACATTCAGGTTCTTGTTTATACATTTTTAAGAAGATATATGTACGTAAAATACATATATTTTCTTTATATGTGTAAAACTGACAGGTCAGATTTTACTTTTAAATGATTAAATTTGTGAATATTCAATTTAGAAATGGCCTATTTTTAAGATAAAGATTTTTGTGAAGGGTCCTGTTTTAAGGTGAAAAGTTTTGTGAAAGGTCCTTTTTTGAGATAAAATTTTTTGTGAAGGGTCCTGTTTTGAAATGAAAAATTGTGTGAAGGGTCCTTTAAAGGACTCAATTTCTTCCTAAACAGATCCCTGCAATTGTATACTACTTTGTTTTTAACAGGGTTGCTACTCATGTAGGAGAATGAAATTCCCTGACTTTTCCAAGTGCATCTTATGAAAATTTCAGTCTAGCGGTGTAATGTGAACTGGACAAGACAACAGTAAAATAAATATTGTACCACGTGAAAATATAAAATTTTAAACTATATATCACAAATAAAATTTTCACATATGCACCCACACCCCTCAGACACACAAAAAAAAAATGCTATTAGGACTGCAATAGAAATTGCTTTCCTTAATAATTTCTGAGTATTTCAAAGTGTACTGTAAAATGGAAAATATATATATATCATGGAAGACGGTAGTATTCCGAGTGACGCAGCCTTAAGCCTAAAATCGTATCGTATCGTTAAAATCGTATCGTATCATATCATATCGTAGAAGGCGGAACTCATATATACAGCTAACTCGACATAAAAAAAAACGCGAAAAGCCGCCTTTTAATAACTCAGCAGATATAGGTCCTATTGTTCTGAATTTTCGAGAACAGTCTTATATCTGCAGTCTAATCGTATACTGAAATTTTTACATTTCTACGTGCAGTATATTTTGAGATCTAAATAGCGATTTTTAAAGCGAAAACGTTCGTATGGTATGGAAGAAGTTTCTAATTTGAAAATCTCGAAAACGGTTCTAACGATTTCCTTTAAATTGATATACATTATTAATCTGATTAAGATGAGTTGAATAAGACATATCTTTTATCTGGTAAAACTCATTTTATTTTTGACATTTTTGTTTCCGTTAATGCCCAGTCAACCACTAATCTCTGGTAATTTTCTCATCTGTGATTAGTGAGTGCGAGGCTAACATTAGCCTCGTAATGAGTAGGTTTGACGTCATCCCATCGCGCCAATGAGCGCGAAGAGCTGTTACTTTCAGTAGATAGATAAAGATAATCCATGTTTATTTGTGTAGCGAGCAGAAATTACAAATTACGCTATAACGATGGATTTAGTGTTTTAAGTCGTTGTTTCCTTTCGGATTTGAAGTTAATTATTTCATATTTCCTTATTTACATTTAGTTATTCGCGTTTGTAACAAAAAACTCGCCCTCTAGCAATCTAAAGGGTACCACTGCTTCTTTCATCGCGTTAGCATTACTTACCGTGAGTCAAATATCATTTGGGATTTTTAATTCTTAATAAATATAAATAAAACCGCAAAAAAAAAAAAAAGATAATAGATGCTGTTATGTGCCCCAATGCAACTCTAGATAATCGAAAAATCCCGATTTAAGCTTTCATTTATTTCCAAATGAAAAAAAATAAAATACCTGTCGTCTCTAAAAACGGCAACAAAACTTTGATCAGCAGAAAATCCGATGTCTCGTTGAGGCTGACAGTTAGTTCAAATTTAATCGTGATTTAAATCAGATTATTAAAAAAAATAATGGATTAAAATATTTTTTTAATGATGTGAAAATATATTAAAATAGATGTTACCAGGTTTAAAAAGCATTTCATTTAAAACTTTAATTAAACCTGGTCATCGTCATAAAAACTTTCTTTGAATAATCAAATTATTCACTCTTTTATAGAAAATAAGCACAACAAATAAAATAATTTTTTCTAGATTAAATAAAATAAATAAATGATTCTTATTTGTTTTTTATAAATAAATACATAATAAATTTCAGGTAAAAGAAAATTTCAGAATGATAACATCTGTTATACAGTTATAGTAAGAGAATGGAAAAAAGTAAAAAAAAAATCTAATTAGTATAAAAATGTTTAGGAAGAACTACTTCAGTAAAAGTTTATAAAATATTTTCTACTTTTGGATTAGCACAACATATCAAAGATAGCAATTGATAAAAGATGAAAAGTAACAAAATTTTTTTGCTTTTTAATTGGAAGAGCTACGTTCCAATCAAGGTTAATAAATATCACGATAATTTCAAAATGGTCAACTTATCGATGATTATAAATATTTTCGGAGTCCATACAAATTAGAAATTGAAACATAATGCACTTAGCATGAAAACTAATATATTCTAAATGTCTTTCTTCTTCTTTTTTTCTTTAATATTTTGGGTAGTTAATGTTGATAGAAAGTATGACTAACCATTAATATGATTATATTTAGTCTGTATATGTATGAATTAACAGATATTATTATTATTTTTGTTGTTAATGCACATATATCTGCATCAGCTTAGAATTATGCAACTGCAATAATTTTACAAATTACAAATACATAAAGAACTGCCATGAAATTTCTTTTATTTGTTATATTCTAAGAATTCTATTAATTTCATGCATTAAATTACCTAATGAAATTATTTATTTATCATTTTTATTATTTATCCAATTACCATCTATTATTATAATAATTAACAATAAAAATATTCTTTAATATCCTAATTACCAGTTTGGTTGTTTTAAAAACCTACAATTTTGACGGCGATTAACCCTTTATGTCCCAAATTATGAATTCATGAAAATTTCATCTTCTAAAGCATTTTTCGTGAAATCTTTTAAACTATATTAGAAGATTTACATAATCATTTAATAAATTTTAAAAGGATTTTGCCAAATAAAATTAATTAAATTTGAATTCATTGAGATTTTGTGCAATATTTATAACTCCACTCAAATCTTTTATTTAAAAAATATTTTTTAGTATTTTGTAGAATTAGGAAATGTACAAATATAATGTTCTTACAATAGAAATATTTCCGAACTGAACACCCCCCCCCCCCCCCCCCCTAATCTTTTAACGTCAAGAAAACTGAAAAGATGCAAAGGCAAAAGAAATCATCCTTTTAAAAATATTTTTGTTTTGTGCAACCAATAATGATGTTGAAACAAGATAAAATAATGTATCTATAGCTGATTCTAAACTGTATTACTACTAATCGATGTATTAAATGAATTTTATGAAAAGTAATTTCAATGGTACTTTAAAATATCGTCGGGACATAAAAGGTTAACACAGAAAAACAATCATAAAAATCCATTTTTAATAATAATAATAATAAAAATACTTATGTTTTTTTACACCCTACATTACAAACAGTATACTAAAGTAAGCCGATTTTCCATTAAGAGACTTAAAAAAGCAAAAAATTTATTCCACAAGTAACCAATTCACACGAGGCAAACACAAGACACAAGCGAAAGCCAGCAGTGATAACCGCGTTCATGTGGAACTGTTTACAAACATTAGCAGGTCTAAAAGCGCCACCTATCTTTGATTACAAACGTGAATTCCTGAGTGCGAGGTGCTGTCACTTTTAAGTGATGGATAATCTATATTTATTTGTGTACTTCTTGCGAGCAGATGGATTTGAAATTAATTATTTACATTTGGTTATTCCTAATACTCAGAAATTTTGTCAGTCTTTGCTTGGATGAACTTCTTGCACCATGATAATATATTAGCATAACTTGACCAGGTTGAAAACTTAATCCAATTTGCTATGCTGTCAGATTTACACATGTCTCTGTACGAATAGTGCAGTCATCCCCAGGCACGGAGGAGGCACCAAATTTATACTACAAACCTCGTCTTTTTCTTCCTTAAAAAAAAAAGATGTATATTTACATGTTAATTTTTTTTTTCAGTGAAAGTACAAACTTCTTTCGTTTCAAAGTTATTGCATTCTCCTTTACCTCATACCGACAGAGGCGTCCCTACGGGTGTGCGACAGGTGCGGCCGCACAGGGCCTCGCACCCGAAAAACCGTCAACCAATATTTTATGAATACTAGGGGATCGAACCCGAGCTCCTCGGGTTACAGAGTATAGGTGAAAACCATTCTTTTCTTTTTAATTGTAATTATTTTTTATATGTAATATATAATTTAGATTGTCCACTAACATAAAAAAGAATTTTTATCTGAAAAATATCAATTATGCAAACAAATAAAGTTTTAAAGTTTATTAAAAACGATACGTTCGCATGTCACCGCATGCCAGGAGTTATTAGCCCAAGATTTTACGACTTACGCCAGTCTTTCCAATCATTTCAGTGCTTTAAGCGCGTGGTTCAATAACATGTCTGTTAAATTTGTTTCTTATTTACATTATTTTTATTTATTTTTCTATAGAGGAAGTTTTAATTTTGTTATGGAACATTAGACGGAAACAAATGCTGAACTTTTTACATTGTTTTAAGAGCAAACGGATTAATCTTTCGTAATCGAGCTACACTTGATAGATAAATTTAAAAATAATTAATGCTTGAAAATCTATATATATTATGCTATCGTACGTGGCACAGAAATCGCGATTATTTCTTAATTGTTTAATGGCAACACCTGAATGAAACGCATCTCATTGGTTATTGTGCAATATTTTAAAAAAGGGAATAACAATAAATAAATAAAAAAATTAATTAATACATATAGAACAAAACAATTTATATAATTAAAAAAAAAAAGTAAATAAACAATTTATTAGTAAATAAACAACAACATCCGGGTTACCATATCAAGCAAAATAACGGCACTTTGGCGCCAGTTAAGTACCTCGGTGCGTATATGACATTGGCATCAGAAAAACATCACGCCAACGTGGTGCGTATATGATATATGTGCCGTCTTTTATTCATCTCATTTAAAATACAATAAATAAATAAATAAATAAATAAAGGTATTTTTCCAGTATAGGTACTTGGCGAAATAGAGAAGAGGTCCTTGGCGAGAAAAGAAATTTGGCAACCTATTTCATCAAAATATTTTTTTCGAATAAAGCTACATAAAAGTTGCTATGAACGCAAAAAGTTTGTACTTTTATGTTAGCTGGGCGCAATTCCCGCCAATAGCATTTTTTATTTTTCGAGTGGTAAATTAAAACAATGCTTTGATGTTGAAATTAAATTGTTTATGGTATTTATTCTTTTCTTTTTTTAAGGAATTTTTTTTAAAAGTGAAATTCATGATTTTGAAAAGTTTCAGTTTTAAAGTTATCCATTTTAAAATGAGTGAAAGGATTATATTTTAATCTAAATTAATGAAATATGAAAAAATGCAACGGGTACAATGTTTAGCGATTTATCACCTGTGCCCGACTAACATAAAAATACCGAGTTCTTGATTTCTCTATCAGAATCTTCCGATTTGGCAAAGGATTGAGCAAGTAAATTAAATTATGAATAAAAGTAACATGATACAATGTCTGGCATACATTTAAGGGAGACCAAACTGGTCGCCACGGGCGGCTAGTTATTTTAAAAACTATAATAACTCAGTCAATTAAGATACAATTTTCAAACAAATTCATTTGAAAGTAGATTTTTTTCTCTATTTGACGGTGTAAAAACTGAAAATGTGCGATATTTGGAAACTTAAAAAATCGCTGACATAGCACACATTATAATTTCAATTTTTTAAAAATGAGAAAATGGTATCAAAGATACAGTAATATATTATTTTCTTTCCTCCGTGATTATTTTTCCTCTACTTTCAACCCTCAATGACTTTCAACAAAAATGGAGTACTTCAGTCAGTTGCCACGATTACAAAAAATGCATTAAAAACTACAAAAAAATTAATATCTCAAAATTAAACTGAGATACAGCTTTCAAACAAATTGCATTAAAAAGTACATTTTTTTCCTTATACGACGGTGTAAAAATTTAAAATGTGCGATGTTTAGAAGTTTAAAATTTTGCAGTAGAGATAATTTTAAAGTCAAAATTTCATTTCAAATTTCAAAGTGTTGCCATTCACAAAATGACGTATGCGTTACGCACAGATATGTTTGTCCTTTATAATATAGATTAGGCAGTTTTTATGTTTTTCTCTTGAAAAAAAAATATTTTGTCCTTGTAGGAAGGTAGCCGCTGACAATTTCTTAATAGTCACTTTTTACCATTTAGCGTCCCTATGCGAATCCAGCAGGTCCCTATGGTAGGTGCCGGGGGGGGGGGATAATTACGCTGATATCCCCTCCCCTCCAAAAAAAAATATAAATCCAACTTTTTTATGGCAGTTTTTGCGGAAAATACAAACAAACGGAAACCCGAAAGTTTTCAGGTACAGAAGCGGGCGGGGAAGGGGGGGGGGGGGGGGGGGGGGGGCAAACGGCCCCGATCATCCTGCCCACCAAATAAATATATATATCGGAAAAACGTGAATTTCACCAAGGGATAACAAAAAAACGCAAAGTTCGTCAAAGGACTCAGAAAAAACATGAATTTAGTCACTGCATCGTGGAAAACACGCGAATTTCATCAAAGAATCGCAGAAAAAAAATGAATTTCGTTAAAGGATCGTGAAAAACGCGAATTTCGCCAAAAGATACAAAAAAAAAAAAAAAACATGAATTTCGTCAAATGATCAAGAAAAAACGCAAATTTCATCAGATTATTGCGAAAAAATGCGAATTTTGTCACAAGATCGAGGAGAAAGCACGAATTTCACCACAGAATCGAGGATAAAACACTAATGTCGTTAAAAATGCAAAATTCGCCAAAGGATGACGAAATAAACACTAATTTCGTCGAAGGATCGTGAAAAAACGCTTGTCACAGGATGGCTGAAAAAACACTTTTTGTCACACTATTGCAGAAAAAGTGCGAATTTTAGCCTCAGGATCGTGGATAAAACAATAATTTCACCAAAGGATCATAAAAAAAAAATGTGAATTTCGCCAAAGGATCACGAAATAAATGCAAATTTCATCATAGGATCGCTGAAAAACATGAATTTAGTCAAAGGAATGCCGAAAAACAGGAATTTTGTCAATGCATTGGTTAAAAACGTGAATTTCGCCAAAGGATTGATTATAAACACGGAAAAAAACGCAAATTTAGCCAAAGGCCGCAAAAAACTGGAATTTCGTCAATGGATTGCGAAATAACGCAAATTTCGTCAGATAATTGCGAAAAAACACAAATTTTGTCACAGCATGTTGAAAAAAGCACGAATTTTGACACAAGATCGCAGATAAAACACTAACTTCGTTAAAGGATTGCAAAAAAACACTAATTTCATCAAAGGATCACGAAATAAATGTGAATTTCGTCAAAGGACTGCATTGCAGTAAAAGCATTGTTGCAGTAAAAGATCTTTTTAATGCAATTCTCTGTATAACAGACAGCTTCTTTAATGTAAACAATGAATTTTACTCTTAAAAAGAGCCTGCAATCCATTTTGTAGAAATATTGCTACCCTCTAGAGCAGGGGTTCCCGAACTTTTAGATCGACGTACCACTGAATAGAAGTTCATACTTCGCATACCACCAAGTTACAAACTCCATGCTATTACAGAAAAACCTGTGTAAATGGAATATGTCTAAAACAAGGTATTTGTGCAGTCTTTTGTGCTCCGTCTAAGCAGATTTTACTGTATTTAATTGGATGATTACTTTATTAAATTGGTATACTTAGATTGACTGCTTTACATTAACATTCAAGTAAAAAGTACTAGTATCATTATTATATATTATTAATATGTACATTATCAAAATATAGTGTTTTGATTTTAAAATAAGCTACAATACTTAATGGCATATTGGTGTAGATTGATACATATGCACTAGGATGACTATTAATTCTGTTGTATTGCTAATGATAAGGGTGATGCTTGCTTTACCAAACACATCTTCCTCATATCTGATTCAATCTTAGTTTTAGACATAAATCAGATTCAATGTTTATGTTTATTCCTGTATTTGTTTTTCATATAAAGAAGTGACGAGAAAGCATTTAAAACAAATATATGTTGTGCTAAAAACAAGCAATAATTTTCAGGGTTGTAGTGGGTATCTGCCCGGGTACCCACCCAGCTACCAGCGTTAAATCTGCACATCATCACAGATGTAAACAATGAAACTTTCAGTTCAGATGTAAGGGCAAAATTACAGAATTTTTTTATTTTATATCATTCCGTTTGTATTTCAGTATGTAATTAATTCTCCATAATATGACTGAACTCATGATTTTTTAGGAAGGAAATACAATTTATTTCTGATTAAAAAAAAAAAAAAAAAAAAAAAAATGGTAATCACAATCTTTTTATCAAATCTTTTTATGTATTTTAATCCAGATTTTTTGACTATTAAGACTGGCTAAACCTGAAATAAAACTTCCTTACTTTATAATTTTGATGCAAATTAATAGGTACCATTAGGAAGGAGGTAAGTTTCATTCAATAATTCAAGGAAAATGATTCTTATCTTTATAATGCAGATTTAATTATACAGTATTATTTACTTGATCTTTACTTTTAATAATTTAATCATTTTTTAAATTATCTTACTTCTTATCATTTTAGTTTATTACTGTAATTAATTATTTTAATATTTTACTATATTGCAAGGATTTTTTATAACTTTGATTGCATAAATACATTCAAATGACTGTTTAAAAACTGTAAACAAAGCAAGGACCAGAAATCTGCAAAATTCTAAAATCGGCACAACCTCTGGTCCCAAGTTGAGCAGATTTGAGGGCGTCTACTGTATAATGATTTTGTTCAGAGGTACTGTTTGTTTTCGTAAAGCGAAACCTTCTGTGCTTTTGTGCATGCATCAGGTCTGTTTTGATTTTATCAAAATAAGGATGATTGGAGGCTGTTTAGCTGAGTGACAACATACAACTGGAACTTCGGCAAATACCCATCTCAGCATTACCCCTTTGGATCGTAAAATTGTCTCAGAGTGTTAGGCACAGCTTTCGAAAACGAACTGCATTTTTGATGTGTTTATAAGGCATCATTTTGTTTACATTTTAAAACTTCATCTAAATAGTTGTAATTTTCCTAATAAATATGTTACATATAATGTATGGTAGTAATAATCAGTATATCTGATGAAAATTCAATTAATTTTTTAAAAATAAACTATATTTATTTAATGATTTTTTTTTTTTATCTCTATTACTGTATTTCATCAATAGTAGTTCGAGAGCCATAATTTTATATTGTAAAATTATTAAAGTATTCTGCAAGCAGTCCTTGTTCAATCACAAAAGCCTGCCACTAAAAAATTTTAATACAGAAGATGCATATAATGTTTTTCTCAGATGTAAACAATAAATTTTGCAGTTAAGAAGCACATGTGTTTCACAAATATTGCTAATTTCTTGGAACACTAAATTTGATACATTGTCTTCTTTAACGCATTATTTTGGAGCAATGAAAACAATATATTAAATTTTTTTGTAAATGAGTGTTATAATCGTGGCAGCTCTTGACTTTTTTTTTTTTTTTTTTTTTTTTGGCACTAAATTCATGCCTTCCAAAAGTAATATTTAAAAAAAAAAGAAATTTTTGCCTTATTTAATATAAGAAACTTCTGCCAAAAATAAGGCAAAGATTTCATTATTAAAAATAGTGAAAAAGGAATAAATTTGCCAGCCATGCATTTAGTGCTCCCAAACTGTCAGTCACGAGCTAAAGGTAATTTAATAATGTGTGACATGATCTATCAGGGCTGAAACTAAGGGGGCGAGGGGGCATGTGCCCCGGTGCCAAATGAAGGATTATACTTTTGGAATGGATCATTTTGTTCTGATGGATTGATGGCTTCCATTATTATGAAACAGTCATTATAAATGAAGTGTTAGGTGAAGATGAAAGAGCAGTCATAAAAAGTTAGAACTCTGATTTTCTGGTCAGAATGGGGGGGGGGGGGGAGGAAGGAAAATGGCCTTTTCAGAAGAAAATAACTCAGTTAAGCAGGACTTGGATAATCGGGACTCTACTGTATATTTCATTTTAAAAATGCTCTTTAGAAAATTTTTGTTGGTGTTCATAGGGGAATCATGACCCCCGTGACCTCCCCTTTGGACCCGCCATTGTAGATTACGTAGTTCAGAATAACATGTCTTAAGATTACATACTTTAAATTTTAAAATAAGTCGGCTATTAGAAAATTAATAAAATTATCTTTGTAAATATACTTTACAGAAGAGGTGGGGGGTAGAGCGCCCAAAATCCATGTTTGCCCCGGGTACAAAACAGGCTAGTTTTGGCCCTGTGCCTATTATGTATAGGTGCAGATTCACAGTCGCCATGTGACGACTAAATTTTTTGCTTCGGCCGCTAACTTTCAATGTCTCAGTCGCCATACGTTATACAGGGATGCTCCTTTTCTGCTAATGGTGGATTTCTACCTTTTTAAAAAAATGAAATCAGTGTATTTTCCTTCCTACAGTCCAGAATGATCTGTTTAACACAGAAAACTATTGTATTACATAGAAAAACAAACGTCTGAAGTGTGTTTTGATTTTTATAGCGCTAAATAATTTTTCACATTCACCAATTTTTTAATGTAATGTTATACGATAAAATCAAAATTAGAAATATTTTTGTCCTAATATTTCCCACTACCATGATTGCTTAGCTTTACATTTTTTTTAAATGCATCTTGTCCAACTATATCTTCTGAATGAACATAGTTTAAGATTTGTATTAGACTTAATAATTAAATTTAAAGAATTTTGTGATTAAATTAAACCCATTTGATGTAATTGGTCTGTGTTTTCTTGTACATAGACATATGTATATATAAAATAAATTATTTTCCACTTTGAATTCAGTCCCTTACAAACACTAAATTCTTTTTATGTGTTTGTTTCACAATGAGACCACTGGACTTTTTGGGTTTAGGAGCCACTTTCTCCTTCCAGATATTGGGAATCTGAACCTATACTATTATGTAAAATTTTATAATTTTCACTATTTCTAGTTCCAAGGAATGTAATTTAAAGCACGTTTACAAGGTGAATTTAATGATGAATGAAATATGATCTATAATTCTGTAATATGCAGAACTTCTGATCCCGAGGTGTGTTATAAAGATCTATCGTATTTATCTTCATATGTAATTCACTCACCAAAAACCCTAAAGATTTAATATCTGCGAGTGCTTTTTTTTTTTTTTTAAACCAATGAGTGGTTTAAAAAAATCTCATAGCACAGTGCTCTTTAAAATTGAAATATGAGGCATCTTTTTTTGCGGGGAGGGAGGGGGAGAGATTGAAGGTGAAAAGAAATCCTGACTATGAATTCTTTGTCTGGTCTGTAATTTTTGTTGTTGTTTTATTTTTTTTATCATTAACTTAAAAAATTACTGATATCAATACAAAAACCCTTAACGGGTTAAAAGTTTGTGACGCAGCACTTTATCTTATGCTCTAAGAATTTTAAATATGGAACTTAAAAATAATGACATCAAATTTTGAGTGACACTATGCTATTAATTATAATATCTATATACATTTATTTCATCATTTTATTTTTTTATAATTGTATGTGCAAAAATTATGTTCATTTTAAAAAGATGTATAAAAGTTTATTCATTGATGCATTATCATCCGTATCTCTCATAAATTCAAAATATGAGTTTTAAAAGATATGATAGCAAAATTTGAGTGACGCCTTGATGTTGCTTAAAATGATTAGTTTTAAAATTCAATTTAAATTTCCTTTTGGCTAAATACATTTACACATCTAAACAATACTTTTCATTTTTCAATGCACTGTTGAATATATTACTTTCACTGAATCTATATAATGCACTGAAGTGTATTCATTTGAATAAATTGATTTATCTTTTGTGCCACGCTATCCAAAAATCAAAAGTAAAATTTATGTAAATAGTTTTTGCATCATTGTATCCAAACTAAGTTAAATGTATGCAAATGGATAATATGACGAAAAAAACTATTTTAAGCAACATCAAGGCGTCACTTAAATTTTGATATCATATCTTTTAAAACTCATATTTTGAATTTATGAGAGATACGGATGATAATGCATCAATGAATAAACTTTTATACATCTTTTTAAATTGAACATAATTTTTGCACATGCAATTATAAAAAAATAAAATGATGAAATAAATGTATATAGATATTATAATTAATAGCATAGTGTCACTCAAAATTTGATATCATTAATTTTAGCATAGTGTCACTCAAAATTTGATATCATTATTTTTTAGCATAGTGTCACTCAAAATTTGATATCATTATTTTTAAGTTCCATATTTAAAATTCTTAGAGCATACGATAAAGCGCTGCATCACAAAATTTTAACCCGTTAAGGGTTTTTGTATTGATATAGATATACAATATTTTTGCATTGAATGATAATTTACTTCATCATCTATCACAATCTCACTTAAGTTCAACTTTAGGCAAAGGGGGTTGAGAAGCAAACATTTCAGGGCGGAGGTTAAGCAGATTTGAAATGATTTATTAGTGTGTATTAAATGTAAAAAAAAAATACTGCAGAAAAATTTCAAAAAATTATATTAAACAGTTAAAAATTTTAAAGTATATACGGAGATGACAGTTGGAAAAAAGAAAAGAGGGAAGAAAAAGGGAAATTTTAAGAGGTGAATAAGAGGTAATTAAATAAAACTTCTAAAAATTGGAATTTGCAAAAACATGGAAGATTTTTCTCATTTGCCATGGGACAAAAGTTGTACTTATTCGGCGACGTCCATGAAATTTTATTAAATTCCCTGACTTTTCCAGGATTTTGGATAAAATATAGAAATTCCCTGACATTTCCCTGACTTATTAGACAAATTTCTGAATTCCCTGACTTTTACAGGTTCTCCAGGTAGCGTAGCAACCCTGTTTTAAGGAGTTTTTTGTATATCTAAGGACACACAAATTACAATATTTGTATAAGTGAAGTGATTACAGAAAGTCGATTTCTAAAGAAATCAACCTAAAATGATGTTCATTGATGTTCTATAACCAGGATTGGATCCCTTAGTAAAAATAATAACAGAGATAATATATACTTATTAGTAATAAGATGCATAAAATTACTCATGCAATTAGAATATAGCTTGATGCACATGTACAAAAGCATAAAAAAAGGGGTCTCAAATACAAAACTAACATAACATACTTGTTTTCTAATGTTCAAGTACATCTGGTAGCAGTTCAACGACTGATGCTGCTGCTGTGAATCTTCACTGCTCGATGAAGCGCACGAAGGATTCTGCGATCCACTTTCAGCTGCGTTGTCTTTAGTGCGTAGCTTCCTCTTGCGGGGATGAACGTCCACTTGAATCTGCATCTGTTCATCATTCGAACTTTCGCCAGACACATCATTTTTCTGACTGCTCGAGGAAACTACGTTTGAATGAATAGATTCAGAACTATGACACTGACTCTGAGTTGTTCCAGAAGAATTCGCAGCTTGCATGCGCTGACTGCTACGTGTGACTCGCTGAGGAAACCGCTCTTCGGGGGCATGATTCTCGTCTTTAGATTTGCCTGACATATCCGATTTTGATGCCATCCCCTCGCCAGAAAAAGAACCACTAATAGAATCAGTATCTATGGTTTCCGAAGAAGTGGTATTAACAACATAAGGTAATGCTTGTTTGGAAGATGACACTTTATTACGCTCACGAGTTTCCAACTCCAGGCCACTTGTGCCAGATGGAATGACAATTTTTAATGGAGGAACTTTTGGAGAATGTGGACTGACAGAAGCAGATGATCCACCATTCACATTTCCCGATTCTACACTCACATCTGCAGATGCTGCTTCTGCATCACTTGGGTTGCTTTCTGTATCTGAACTGGAAAGACTGCCCCTTTTTCGCGCTTTAGGGCTCCTCTGATCATTGTGGCTATCTAATTGTGATTTATTAGAGGGCGACTTGTGACCTCTGGCTGTACTATGACGACTTTGAATACTATCATTACTCTTCCTCCTTTTACGACGGTTTTCTTCTTTCTCAACATCACTAGAATATTCTTTCTCTTTAACACTAGCATCGTTACTGCCCCTTCCCCCGTTTGTTTTCAAAACGCCTTCTGAAATGTCCATTTTTTCAACTGAAGTAGGTTTGTTGTCAGATTCTGGTAGTTCTTCAGAGTTTTCCTTGATACATTCCTCAGTATCTTTGTTACTTGATGTGCTACTTATAGTGTCGCATTTAATTCCAGCGTCATCATTCTCGTTGATGCTAGAAAAATTATTCTGTGTGGATGAGACTACAGCATCATCTTTGCGGAAATCGTAAACATCACCTTTGGCTTCCATAGTAACGCAATAGGACTGATATTTAGGCTGTGATGATGATGATGATGTGCTAACAGAGTCAGTAACTTTGGCACTACTTGAGCTTTTGTCATCCCTTGATCTGATAGACTGAAATCGGAGTGTCAATCTTGGGGAGGTGGGTTTTTCTGCACCTAAAAAAAAGAAAAAATTAAATTGTCATTAATAAATAATTAAAATAATAAACCAAAAACTGTCTTACACGAGATGTCCAAATTGCCGCTACTTTCAGACAACAAAATGTTAACTTATAAAAACTGTTGCTTTGGAAAAAGCAATTCTTTATTATTGGAGAATTTTACCACTTTTACAGAAACAATATCACCCCTAACAGTCAATGCCTGGGAAACTGATGATGCATTTTGAGTAACATTTACTTGTTTCATTTGCCAATGTAGAGCAAAGCTGCCAATTAAGAACAGAAACATTCTCAGATTTTTGTTTTTTTTTTAAATGGAAACCCCAGCACTACAGAATGGGGGGAAAAGTCTTGATTGTTGTGTTGTGATGTGATGTTTTTTCACTTCAAATTATTACAAGTAATAAGAATTATTTGCAAAGGAAGCAGATTTTTAATGTTTTTGACTTTCAATCTGCAAAACCTCCCCAATCTCAAAAAGATTCCATAATAGATATATTAGTAGTTTATATTTTTGGTAGAAATATTATTTTCTAAAATTTTGATTACTGTCTGCTTCTATTAGATAATTACAAATAGAAATTGGTGATCCTGAGGGACTGATCGTCAGGAACCACGTGGCTGGCCTGTAATGATGAGTCATACATACAACGTCGCTTCTGGGTTTTTTCCAGAATTGTTCAGTATTCCGTAATTGACCCAATATTGCCATTAAATCTCCTTCAAGCTCATCCTTCTCCAACTTCTCTAAATATTTTTGAGCTGTCAGTTTTTGATTTTGATTTGTTACATTTTATTTATAGTATATTCCTGTGTTCAGTTGTCTTAGATTTAAGCCATTTAAGAAGTAAATAACAAGTAAATTATTGACACTATTTCGCTACAAAATTAAACAAAATTTAAACATAAAGGTTGCCAGTTTACAGCAAGTAGTTCAAGTTTTGTGCTTTTTTTTTTTTTTTGTTATGGTTTTAGACTTGCTGTAACATTGGGTGATAGTGCTGCAACACCCATTAAACTAGTATGTTGTGGCCCTCACAAAACTTTCTTCTATATAAATCATGTCCATTAAATCATTTAAATAGTATAGCAAATAACAACGATTTAGCACCCATTCCTATCAAAGTATATCTGAATTTGAAGTTGGATGAAAATTCGTGCATGAGTTCTTGAGATAGAGCTATAGCGGTAATTCTGAAAAAATGTAGCATAGCAGTGCCACCTGTTGAGTGATTTACACCAAAACATAAACAGCATTAAACGATATCAAAATAGACCTGAATCTGAAGTTTGTTGAAAATCCAAGCATGAGTTCTTGAGATAAAGCTATTGCGGAAATCACAAAAAATACAGCATAGCAGCATCGCCTGTTGAGCGATTTTCACAAAAAAGTAATCAGCATCAAACTATATCTTGGACTCACTGAATCTGAAGTTTTATAAAAATCCGTGCAGTAGTGCTTGAGATAGAGCTATTACAGAAATCTTGAAAAATGCTGCATAGCAGCACCACCTGTTGGGCGATTTTCACCAAAAACTAATCAGGTCCAGTTTATATCAAGGTCTAACTAAATATGAAGTTTTGTAAAATTCCCTGCATTAGTTCTTGAGATAAAGCACTCACAAAATTTTTCTCACCTATAGACTTACAGACAGAGTGACAGACAAGACTCACAGACAGACATTTTCTAAAAACCATCCAATCGTGTTCTGGGCATTCTAAAATGTATAAATCTGTCGAAAACCGGAAGTCGAAATTTTTCCCGAATCCAATACTTTTTTCTTGTAAAGATAGAAGAAAGTAAAAACTAACCAACAAAGTAGAAAAAAAAAAAAAACAAAAAAACTCCCAGGATTAGTTTTAGAGCAAGTTCATAACTACTTTAATAAAGCATATTTATTCAAAGGCATAAGATTATTAAACAGTAATAGTATGCAGATAAAGAAGGATACCTTTCTGTGTTTGATTGTGAGGTGAATTCTTTCTCATGGTAGGCTCACATAGGGCTGTGATAGGATGGCAGGGTGACGCTTCGCTCTGCCTGGTGCTGCACACTGCCTCAGGGGTTCTGAGGAGGTGGTCCTGGTACGGGTGACTGGCAGCCTTCTCTGAAATTCACAAGAGCAGGACAAAAATTAACCAACAAATCTCAAGAAATATTATCATAGTCTTCGCACAGTAAGTTGACCAATAAGCAATGCAAATTTAGATTACAGAGCTTCGATTAATCGAGGTTTCTGTTCACCGAGCCGATAACAAAGTCAGGTTTTTTTTTTTTTTTTTGAATGAGCATTGATAATTGAAAAAGACCACACTTTTTAGTTCACAGTCCGTGCTACAGCCTCTGCTACCCCCAAAAACACTCAATGTCCAACAAACATTGCACCCTGAGAAGTCAACAGCAAACAATGCTTTGTTTCCAGTGGCCCTATTGAACACCAGGTGTTATGTGTTACCGGACAATCACCGCCCCCCCCCCCCCCCACACACACACACACCTGCCTGGAGACAGTAGGGGGGGCGGTGTTGGAGACTCTCGCAATAGACATTCGGGCTTCATGAGATTCTTCTCATTTGAGTTTCATGACATTCTTCTGTTTGCCCTTTCTTTAGCGAATCCCTTGTTAATGTAATTAATGTAAATTTAACAAATTGATGTAATTAAATTAAAAAAAAATATTTTCTTCAGATTTGGTTTATTTTTGAAAATACATCTTTCAATATTCTTAGTATAGTTAAAAAAAATTCAATTTGCTTTTTAAAATTGACTACTAGTAGTTGATTTCCTTTTTAAATTTATTGAGCTGTGAAACATAACTTTATATATGTTTTATTTTAATCATTTGAAAAACATTCCATTGTTTTTTATTCTAAGAGATGTTAAATTCGCGAGCACGGGGAGTTTTTATATACAATTCCTTTTAACTGAGATTTCCGATATCCGAGGTTGTACTGTACTTTGTTTGTTAACGTCTTCACGACAAGTGCCACACACTCTGTTTATTATTATTTTTGTGGCACTTCCTTTATTGAAAAAATGTTTTTATATTATTTAACGGCTAAGATTCTGAGATTAGATAAGACTAAATTTTAGTGCAAAAATACTAATATGCAAATTCAAGGATTTTGTACCCAGTAAAATATACTGTTACATTAAATAATGCATTTCCCACGCCATTTCTGCTTGTTAGCAACTTTCTTTCCTCCACAGCACTGAAAACTTTTCTAAGGTCATTAGTCAAATTATCAGCTACAGACTACATAGCCACAGAAGGTAGAGTAATAATTAGGGATGCACCAAATATTCAGTATTCGGCCATGTTACCAAATATTTGGTTTAGCCAAATATCAAACTATTCGGTATACTGAATATTCGGCATGCTGAATATTCTGTTTGGCTGAATATCGAAATATTCAGCCGAACCGAATACTTAAAAAAAATTTTTAAACATATTTTTAAAAACCTTATACAACTTCTACGTTTAACAGTCACCTTATAAAGATATTCAAGATAATTAGAAACAGAATCATATTTAAATAAAAGAGAATGTTTTTACATTATTTATTTGCTGTTTGTTAAGTATTATTTAAGAAAATTAACCAATCACGAGGATTTTCATTGGAATTAATTATGTACAAATGCAAGTTCCTGAACCTTGCCCAATAAATAATCTGTTTCTTGCTAAGATTTTAAGAATAACGTTTACAATCTCTGAAAATGATTGCCCACTACAGACATCGATCTAGGATGCATTTAAAAACTTCTTTGCTTAATCAAAGGGAGTAGAACTGTTATTCTTGTTAAGCTGTCACCCTATAAAATTTGAATCAATTGTATTATTTATTTACTTTTACTTTAGTCTCTTCCTGACAAACAAATAATATAGGAACCTGTACAATTTTTCTTCCAATTTTTTCACAATTTCTCTTTGATTTTAACATGTTTGTTTTAGAATTTAAGACAATTTTATTAATTTGTTTTAATTCTCAGAAGAAGCCACGAAATTTAAAATTTTATTAATTAAAAAATTTTTATAACTATCCTTTTCTTAGATAACTCAAAGCAGATTTTTTTCAGCATAAAGCTTACTTGAAAAAGCTCTTGTTCATTAAAATAAAAGTTTGTTTTAAATATTATGTAAAATTGTTTTAAAATTTAGCATTTTAATGCCTTTAAACTTTGAAATATAAAAGTATTCGACAAGCTGAATATTCGGCATTCAGCCAAAATCACTATTCGGTGCATCCCTATCCCTAGTACAGTCGAACTTGGATAATTCGAACGTCTTTAATTCGAATTCGCGGATAATTCGAAGTTTTTTGTCAGTCCCTTGAAACTTGTATTCAGTTAATGCTAAAAAATCTTGGTTATTTCGAAGTCCAACTTCTTTAATTCGAAGTTTTTACAATTTCAAAAATGACAAAATCTAGTTTCAATACAGTTTATTTGAAAAGTGGCCGGGTTATTTTCAGCTATTGTGGAAATTTCGAAGTCCAACTTCTTTAATTCGAAGTTGTTACCCTTTCAAAAATGACAATCTAGTTTCATTGCAGTTATTTGAAAAATGTCCGCGTTATTTTCAGTTATTGTGGAAAATTCTTTAGGGAAGAGAAGGGGGTGGGAGAATATTCTTATCTGTTCTAGGAAACAGAGCAGGGATAAAGGGAGGAGAAACGAACGCCCTTTTCCTTGTAAGTGACACATGCTACTCTCGCCAATGGGATAAATCTTAGATGACACGCGTTGCAATTTCTTCGAAACCAGGACTATAGTCGCTTTAGTTTTCTTCATTGTGTTTTTAGTTTTTGTGGTAAGAGTTCAGTGCAAGCATGTCACTCAGTAAGGCCCGTGTCCCGTATAAAACCTTATCTTTCAATGAAAAAATTGCTGTGATTCGTGAGGTAGAAAAGGGTTTAAAGAAAAAATGCATCATTGCAAAAGAGTATGGAATAGCACCTAACACTCTTTCGACCTTTTTGAAGAATAAAGAAAAAATTTTGAAATCTAATCGAAATCGCAAACGGGCTAGAGAACCCGATAATCCTGATGTGGACGAGTGTGTCTTGAAGTGGTTTAAACAAGCGCAGGACAAAAACATCCCTCTCAGTGGAACTCTTGTTCGTGCAAAAGCAGAAGAATTTGCTGTCAGCTTAGGAAACAACAACTTCAAAGCAAGCTCCGGATGGTTAGACGGATTTAAGGAAAGAAATGAAATTTCCTTTAAGTCTGTTTGTGGTGAAAGTTCAAGTGTGAACCAAGATGCAGCAAATGAGTGGAAAAAAAGTTGTTCAAATCATTGAGCATACACAGGAAAGAGACATTTTTAATGTCGACGAAACCGGACTCTTTTTCAAATGTACCCCTGCAAAGACTTTGGATTTTAAAGGTGAAAAATGTAGTGGAGGAAAACGCAGTAAAGAGCGAATAACTCTACTTGTGGGAGCAAACATGGACGGCACTGAGAAGTTACCTTTACTGATGATTGGAAAATCAAGAAATCCTAGGTGTTTTAACAATGTCAAAACAAACTCTATAGAATACTGTTCTAACACGAAAGCCTGGATGACAGGGAATCTTTTTGAAGAATGGCTGCTAGATCTCAATCGCACGTACCAACGGAAAAACAGAAAAATCATCCTGTTTATTGATAACTGCGCGGCCCATAAATCGATACCCGCTATGGAAAATGTCACGGTTGAATTTTTTCCGCCAAACATGACCTCAGTGGTGCAACCAATGGATCAAGGCATCATTAAAAATCTGAAGCATTTCTACAGATGTCTAGTCGTTCAACACCTCCTTACTGAATCTTCCCAAAAGCTTCCCATTACCCTCCTCGATGCATCAAGAATGTGTTTAAATGCGTGGTCCAAAGTGAGCCAAAAAACAGTAGCAAACTGTTTCCGGTAAGCAGGATTCATCAGGAACACTGCCCCTAGCGAGCTTTTAGATGAAGAAAATTTATCTCCCCCAGTTGCATGGGAAGACAGCATACCATTTGATGATTACGTCGACATTGATAAAAACTTAGACATTTGTGGAGAGCTGTCTGATACAGATATTTTATCAGAAGTTCTAAACAATAAGAACATTGCAACAGAAGACGATGAAGATATTGAAGATGGGGTAGAAGAACAGAGAACGATTCCAACTTCAAGTGAGGCAGTCTTTCATCTAGCTGAATATCGTCGTTATGTAGAAGGACAATCTAACGTGAGTGAAGCTGTGTTTCGAGCTGTAGATATCCTTGAAGATTTTGTTAAAAAAAATCAAGTAAGCTCTTTAAAACAATCTGAAATATCTCAATATTTTAAAAAGCTGTAGTTTTTTTATTTAAAATTAATAAACATATTTTTTTTTCACAATTTCTGTTCCGATTGATTATTTTACGCCATAAAAATAACTTTTTTTGGATAATTCGAAGTTTTGCAGTAGTCCCTTGCACTTCGAATTATCCAAGTTCGACTGTAATAATGAAAAAAAAAAAAAAAATTAGAATGGCAAGTATAATTTTCACATATTTTGTAAAAAAATCACAATTCTAAAAAAAAAATTAAAAAACAAGCCTATAACTCGATTATACAAAGGAGCATAAATTCTATGTTTACCATTTTATTAATAAAATTATAACGTATGCTAATGTATAAATGTTTAGATGATCAAAAGGCTGGCCAATTACATCTGAAAATTACATTAATTCATCAAAACATTAAATATCAGCATTACTCTATGAACATTATTGACATTCAGGGCTTCAAATTAAAAAAAAAAATGTTTTGCCACCTTTTTGATTACTAACTCATTTCTTTATTTGCTGTGCATTAAGGATGTGACGAATAGTGATTTGGCTGAATAGCTGAATATTCAGTCAAATTTTGGGCTGAATACCGAATATTTGGCCAAATTTTAGGCTGAATACGAACTTTTTTTTTTCAATAATGAAAATAATTTTTTATTATATATATATATATAAATTTATGTTCTATTATTAATCTGTTGACTTGATGTAGGATGAAAACCTCAGTAACTGACACCTTAAAGATTCTTTTTTGTTCAAATCAATATTACAAAATTTTAAGTCTATTTTATATTTATTTTTCTTTTTGAAAGGATAGTAGAGATACATTTAAAAATTACTGTTGAAAAAATTATCAGAAATTGTACATTGTATTATTGAAAATAATTTTTTTTTTTCAAATATATGGTGAATCATTCCAGTAACTGACACTTTACTTACAAAGATAAATAATAAGTTACTTTTTATTTCAAGAAATTTATGCTTTAAAAATACTTTAAGGGGGGAAAGTCCTTTTAGAAATTTCAAAAAATCAATTTTTTTTTTTCATATTTCAAAAATATAATATTTTGAGAATAAATTGGTACGAGGAAAAATCAAAATATTCAATATTAACTGAGTTATCCCACTTTTAGTCCAGCGTGTGAGAGCCCGCATGTTGTGCTAGCGACATAAATAGCATGGAAGATATAAAAAAAGCAGTTATGGCTACTTATCATATTTTTTCAATTGAAAAAAATACCCAACATGAAAATTGTCCGCCAGCAGATGACAGTTGGTGTAAGTGGCAGAAAGCTATCGCTTTGAATGAAGATCCTGAAAACGAAGATCTTCCTCCCTTACTTTCTCGAGATCTTCAAGAGCATCTCCTACCAATCTACCAAGAGTTATCTAGAGATGACTTACTCCAAAGATGCTTGGGTGGCCATACTCAGAATGCTAATGAAGGTTTTAACGCAACAGTTTGGCAGTTATCTCCAAAACACCTGCATTCTGGACTACAAATTGTTGAAATTTCAGCATACATCGCTGTTGGGATATTTAATGAAGACTACACTTCCGTTCTTAAGAGTTATGGATAATTTAAATATTGTTGTTGGCATCTACGTTAAAGTTTTTGCCGAAAATGCCAATGAGGCACAAGTAATGAGACAGAACTGGAGAAGTCTTTTTCAGACAAAAAGCATCTCGTACAGCTCAAAAACAGCAGCAACTCGAAGAAAACAAGCTTTTCGAGGAATCTGAAGGTCTATTATATGCACCTGGGATCGCTGATGGATCGATAAGTCACTAAAACCAGTAATTTTATCGTACTGAAACTTTAAACACGCTTATCTCGAAACTGTTTTCAAAAATTCCTCGTGCTGTAACTCAAAAAGTTATCAGTTGATTTGGCTGATTTTTGGTGAGGCTTTTCTTTATATCATTACCGGAAGGATGTACCTAAAGTTTAAAAGATTGCGTAAATAAACAATTTTTTAGGGATGAAAAATGTCGAAAAAATAGTACAAAATCCGAGCATTTTATTAAAAACCATACTTATTTTTTACTTTATACCTTTTTATTGTTTTATAGATTTATCCTTCCCGTGTATATGTTAGGAAAAGAAAATAATATATATATTTTTTTTTTTTCAGATCAACAGGAAAATAGTGATGAATGCAGCACTTTTGGGCCTCGTGCCTGAGACGCCCGAAGAAAAATCTTGCTAAGCCGTCGTTTTGTAAAAGATTTAAAAAAAGAACTACCTTAATTTTAGAAATAAGATGGGTGCCTCAAAATGGTGCTTTTTGAGTTCTCAAAAGTTTCTTCCTCATTAAATATGTTTTGGGCCTAGTAGTGATAAATAAATTGACTACAAAATAAAAGCCTAAGTTATCACTAGATGAATTTACTTTGCAGAATTTTGCAAGAAAATTCTTATTTGAGTAATGCAATAAAAATGACTTGACAAATGTGTCAGAAAGTAAGTAGTCCATGTGGATTAGAGAAAAAAATTGAAAAAAATGAAAAAAAAAAAAATTCTTATCCTGAATTTATTTGGCAAGATATCTTGCAATATTCGGCAAGATATCTCAAAATATTCAACAGAAGAATTTGCCCAACAAGCTTTTAATATTCGGCCAACTGAATAGTTATCCCATCTCAACCGTACATGATACCAAAAATGAAAACATTCTTTTAATGTCTACAGAAGTTCTTGTGGTGCTTAAAATTTTAATGTAAATCAACTTCCTTTATAATCTACATTTAAAAAAATAGCTAGTGAGCAGATGTCATTACTCTTCCATTCTTTTTTAGCTCCAATTTATTGTTATATATTTATTTGTAAAAGTAGAATGAGAAAATAAGAGAATCACTACTAATTCTTCTACCTACAGAAATTTATTATGCTTGTTATATTTACTTTATATAAAAGAACTAGCCGCCTTCGCCCGCTACACTGATCGGTTTTTCTAAAGAAATCTTGAATGAAACAAAATATATCTGGGAATTTGATCATGCGTTTTAAAGCAATATGGACATTTACTGGTGTATCCAATCGAATTGCTGAAAGCAATATGAATGTCATTACGCTATTAAATCTTTGATTGAGTCATACAAAATTTAGACTGTTAAGGACCAATTTCTTTAGTTGATCTGTTAGTGTAGGATTCGGTAAAGAACAATAGAACAATATGTAATATACTAAAAGCGTTCATGAAAAATTATTAATGCAATCAGAATCTCATCAGAATCTGTTAATTGGACTTATTGAAAAGGCTGATCATTCATAATAATTGGGTTCGCCTGATTCTAGAACTTTCATCTATAATTCTACAATCAAGCAACCTAACAACCAACAGCAAATTATATGCACTTTATACTAAAACATTCACTGAAACACTAACTAACCGATCAAGTTGCATCGAAATCCACTTAGCAGAATCTTTTAAACTGGAAAATATACCGAAACCTTCCCTAAAAATGATCTAATTAACAGTTTAAATTCCATAAAAATTCATTCAGTGGAACCTTTAAAAAAAGCAAATCTTTCAAAATTGGGTTCATCTGATTTAGAACTTTCCCCATAATTATTTAACTAAGCAACGTAGACCGATATGTTTTATACTAACATCTTTTCTGAAAAATTATCTAACTAACAATGTAAGTCCCGTCAAAATCTATTCAGCAGAACTCAACATATAAGCGGCCGGAATGAAATTTCTCTTTGCATTATATATATATTGAGATAGTTAAATATAACTTTCATAATCGCGTTAACCTAATTATAGAACTCTCTGGGAGGTAGGGGTAGGTATATACTGCATCATTTCTGAATTTTTTAAGGAACTCAGCTCAACTTCCATAACAATAGCATATATATTCTCTAGTATACCCGATCTCTGTAGCGTATATCTTTCAATATTCTTTACTGTACCGCTGAGAACTTTTTCCGAATAGCTCCATAACTAAACAACACAGAATGATATGATAAATATTGAAAAAATCCCTGAAATATTATCTAACTTACTGTGCATTTAATTAGTTGACTTGAAATCTTTCATAATCGAGTTCACCTAATTTTAGAACTCCCGTAGCAACTTAGAATGATGGTTTTTACATTAAACCATTTATAAACCAAATTTACTATTTAACAGTGTAAGTTCTACAAAATTCTGTTCAGTAAAATCTGAGTTATAGTCATATTTACAATATTTGTTGCTCATTAAACGTTTTTTCTTTACATTTGAAATAAAATCAGTAACTGTTTTGGTATTTCCCTGTTATGCCAACACCATTGTCACCAAGCGTAATAGTTGGCACAAAAATGAAATGATACATTTGAAAAAAAAAAAAAATTGTTGATAAAAAAAAATGAGCATTTAAAAAATATAACTTTTGAAAATTACAGACTTTGACCTACCATTTCTTTAAATCAATAAAAATAATGGTTACTACTTGGTTATCCCGTCGACCAAAAATCTATTGCCAAACTATAAGATTAAATGCCAATAATGGTTGATCGTAAATGTCACATTCACTTGACTTTAAGCAAGTTACACGTATTTACGTTATCAGGTGATTTTTATTTCAACGTTTTAAATGTATTTTTATTAATGTTATACTCATTTACTTGCTCTTTCGTTATTTAAAATAAAAATTGTCAATTGGTATAATATGGCGAGTGGTTTGAATTTGGCGAAATTGGTCGACGGGTATCAAAATAAATACTTAAAATATAAGAATTAATAAATATTTTGCAAGTAATAAAATATAGTCAATTTAAACTGCAGTCTTGAAATTGTAATGTTTTTTACTACTGAAGCATGGCATACGTAATACGTATGTCTCACATTGCAGTAAACATTTTATTCTTTCAATGAAGACATTCATGGTTTTTTGAACAAAACATTTTTGTATGTATAATTCCTAACTTCTGAAATAATTTTATTGTAGCTTCCTCATCATCAGATAACTGCGAAGTGGTAAAATCTATATCAGTATCAGTAATAAATATTTTCTATTCAAAAAATAACAAATTAAAAAGTTTTGCGAGATTATGATGGAATAAAATAAATTCCGTCTTTAAAAATTCCTGCATAAAAATATTCACGTTCAATAATTAGCAAATATTAGTGTGCGGCACAGTTTACAATAAAAATCGTTTGCACGATTAGGGTTGAAATAAATGGCGCGATACCATACATTTTGGCATGGGTATCGCAACGAAAATTAAAACGAAAAAGTACCACAGTTTTTTTTATTTATTTATTTAGTTTTAGTTTTTGAGGTGTTTGAATTTTTTTTTTTTTTTTAATTGACAAAGTTGTTTTTATAACCAAAAGTATTGTTTAAAAAATTATTCAATTTCAATTTTTTCCCTTGCTATAGTAACAGAATGAAAAGAATGAGTTTTTAGAACTTATCACTTCAAAAATTCAGGTTTTGGCACCAAAGATAATGCCAAATTAAAAAAATATGGAATATCTCTCGAACTATTGGGCTTAAAAGAATTTAGTTAGTACCATTCGATTCAGCAACAAAAATACACCAAAATATGTTATCAGTTGAAAAATAACTATAAAAACAGATTTTTAAGGAATTTTTTTAAAGTTCGTTCTCTTTTTTACCCCCCTTAGGAGTGGAATTTTGGAAAATCCTTTCTTAGCGGCACTCTATATCATAAGAAGTATTTTTACCCCGATTTTCAAGATTTTAGGTTCAGTAGTTTTGGCTGCGCGTTGATTAATACAAAATTCAGACTTTCTTTTATATATATAGATGAATAATTTGATTACTTAAAAGGAAATAGTTATAACATTGCAAATTATAATAGATTTTTGACACTTTTGTGTTATATCAATACCATTGTTGCCAAGCGTCACAGTTGGAGCAAAATTAAACTCACATGAAATGAAACATTTAGAAAAATAAATAAATAAAAAATTGCATACGAAAGGGCAAGCATTTGAAAATTACAGAATTTAACAAATTATTTTATTAAACTGATACAAACATACACTTGAAATACATATTATACAATAAAGTAATAAATTAAAACTCAATTTAAACAACAGTCATGAAATTGTAAATGTCTTTTAGCATTGCAATAAACATTTTTTTTTTTTTTTTTTTTAAAGACATTCATGGTTTTTAAACTAAATTTTTTTATGTATAATTCCAAAGACCTGAAACAATATTATTGCAGCTTGCTCATCATCAAATAACGTAAAATGATAAAATCAATCTCAGAGTGAATAATAAATGTAAGTTAAAATTTAATAATAAATATTTTCAATTTCAAAAACAGCAAATTAAGATGTTTTGCAAGGTTAAGATTAAATAATAATAAAAATGATTCATGTTCATTAAATAACAAATCACAATGTCTGGCACAGTTTGCAATAAAAATCTTTTGTGCAGTTAGGTTGAAATACATAGCACATTAGTAAAGGGCAAAACTGGGAAATTTCATTAGTGGCCAGTGACCAGTAGTACGAGTTTTATGAGTGGCTACTTTCTTATTTAAGAGTACTAAACAGTAAACTTTCATTAAAATTTTTATTAGTATTAATCTAAGATTGAATAGCCCAAACAAATATGTTAATAATATAAACATACTGCAACTAGAAAAAGTAGAATCTTTGATGGAATGAAAAAAAAAAAAAAAATTACTTTCTCCTTATAGGAAAGTAGCCAAAAGGTGGTCACTGACATACTTTTTTTAATAGAGAATTAAATAAATTAAATAAATGAGAAAAATCTCATATAGTGGGCCAGTGGCTAGTGCTAATTTTGCCCTTTACATATCTTGGTATAACAGAAAAGTACCTGAAAGGTACTCAATGCACAAAGCTTAAAGGAATTAAACTTTTAAACTATTATTTAACTAGTGTTAAATACCCATCATAGGACAGTGGGTAGAAATCGTGGTTTTCACTTAAAATCTGAAATAATTGATAAACTCAGGGCCTGAAAGATTTTCATTAAAAATATAAAATAAAAACAGACCAGAGCATGGATAGCACGTCCAGTGAAAGCTACCCCCCCCCCCCCCCCCATCTATAACTTTAGGTTCGCTTGGACAGATTTTCTTTTAAAAATACAAGATCATACAGATTTGAGGGTGTATGCCCATGAACACATTTGGGTCCCCAACAATAGTGTACTTTGGATTGATTTCCATTTTAAAATATAAAATCATTCAACACTGATTTAGGTAGGTGAGAGTGAGGTACAGTGGACCACCCCTTATATTTTAAGCTTTTTTTATAGGCTAATTTATTATAAGCACTGGATTGATTACGTATAGCCTTCAGAATACATGGTTAGCTCAGATTGAACCATTTTATCATGATTGGTTGTTTTGTGCTTCTAAAAGCAAAAATTTTTGATCATCCTACTTTATTTAGTAATTAAAGGTTACAAATAAATAAGATAAGACAGCTTTTTTGTAAAGGTAAGATACCTTTTTTTATTTAATTTTAAAGTTAATATGCTTAAAAGAAAGTTTTAAATAGTATTTTTATGAGAATGTATTAAACTTCAACACGGGACACAGTGGACCACCCACTGTTGGAGTACAGTGGTCCAAAATCCACTCTGCTCCTGTAATGCAGAATTTTCAAAATATTTAATAATTGCTTATTCTCTGTACAGAAATAGTGTTTTAAAATAATTATTTAACTGTAAAAAAATAAACAAAGAAAAATGGCAATTTATTTAACATAGTAAGAAATATTTTGTATTGTATTTACTATTTTTGAAAAAGGTCGCAGATTTTCTCTTCTCTTTTGCAGATTATTTTTCCACTGAACCTTCATTTCGCTTAATATTATGTTTAAATCCTTATTACTTAATAAACTTATTACTAATAAAAATGAATAAAATGCATAAAGACATTATAGGTAAGCGACTGTTTGATTAATTAACACTTCAATTGTAAAATATTTTCAGAGTTTCCCGCAGGTTTAAAAAAGGACAGGGTGCTGCTTGTGGGAAAAGGGCCCCTTTGGATTCTTAAGGGCATTTCTTGAAATTTTTAAAACTACTTTTTAATATTTAATAGACAGAACACTATTTTAAAGACAGCAATGAGTCAATTTTTACTATGCAAGTAAATGTTTTAATAAACAAAGGAGTAAAGGCATTTTTTCAGGCGGGGGCAACAAACAAGGGAGCTAATTTTTAGCTCACAGGCTATCAAAGCCTGAGAGCTTATGTGCCCGCCGGTTCTGTATGTATGTATGTACGTGTGTACGTAACGCGATAACTCTTGATAGAAACATCCCACTTGCTTCAAACTTTTTTTCTAGTTTCATTCTGATAAGGCGCTTCCCTGATTAGTTTTGGGGGTTTGTAAGGATAAAGGGGGAAAAGGGGGGTTTAGTCGACCCCTCTTAATTCAGATAAATGGGTTTTTCATGCAGAATTATTCGATTTGCTCCGAATTTGGTATACCGGTTTACCGTAAAATACCGTTAACCCCCCCCCCCCCAAACACGACGGAAAATCGAAAAAAAAAATGGAGGGGGGTGCTTACACGGTATTAAAATTGTAGTAATGATATCTATGGGTGGTGGGGTGGGGGATGGTAATGGCTGATCGTCGCCAAATACGCATTATTTTAATAAAGTGAGAAAAGAAAAACATTTTGAAAAAAAAAAGTTATATACAAAATAGAAAAACAGTATAACTTCGCGATTAATGGCGATTTCAAATTAGCTTTGAAACTGGAATGCATTTAGATAAATAATAACACTAATAACTGTCATAAGATAAATAACAACACTAATATTTGCCATTAATATGGTAACAGAAAAATAAAAGGAACTTAATAATTTAAAACAATTAAAAACACTAAGAAATTGTGTTTGAAAATGTCCTAAAATTCTTTCTAAAACTAGTAACATTTTATGCGGTGTCGCCATCTGTTATGAATTAGGGACATTAAATAACCGTATTTTTTTTAAAAATCATCATTTCTTATGTATAAAGGCTAAATAAATAATACAATCACAATAACATGAAAAATATTGCAAATGAAACTTTTTTTTTTTTTTTTTTTTAAGAAGAAATGTGTTATAATGGGAAATTTATATCAGACTGACATAAAATTAAAAAAAATAACTTTATCACTACATCAAGTCATTTTAAAATAGTGATATATAAAGTAAATATTACCGTAAAATCCCGATTGTAAGCCCCCTCCCACTTTTAAGCACTTTTTATTTTATTTTACACTCCCAAATATAAGCCCCCCCCCCCCCCCTTCCTTTCAGAAAATTTTTTGTGGGAAAAACCGCGACGATTCCGGATTTTCGAATTTTCTGGATTTTGGAGATCTCTTAAAAAATATTTTTCATGGCAATATAATAACATACAAAATGCTTTTTTTCCCCCTAGTGCAAATAAACGACGATTAAATTTCCGAATTAAGTTATAAAATTGGAATGATACACTAAAACATAACACTTATGCTAAAATTAAATATACATATTAAAACACAATAAATTAAAATATAGTACACAATAAATAATACAGAAGTGATTTTATTCCAAATTTTCTGAAAGTTTAAGTCATTCGGTTCCGAAAATTAAAGAAATATCGGCCACCAGTCCAAAAAATCAGACGTTAAAAAAATCCTCAGAAAAAAAAAAAATCTGGAAAAGAAAACAAACTTCTTAACATAAAATCATCTTAATGGATGTTAAATATGAGTGAAATCGTGTAGTTACATCACAAATTCTTTATCTGAGAAGGTTTTTGTGCCATTTCTAGAGTTTTTTTGAGATAATATGTAAAATTGCGCGATTCTTCCGAGAATATATTTAGAGAATTTCTTCAAACAATCATGAGAAAATATGAATTTCGTCACATATTTAAGAAACAATTAGAGATTGTTTTTTCAATTGATCGCTGTAAAGAGTTACTAATTTCAATAATCAATTAAAGGGAGAAAGAAATCAAATTTGTCTACCCATTCGCTGAGAAAAATCGCGAATTTCGTCATAGGTTGCAGAAAAAAAAATCAGAGTTTCGATAAACGATAAAGAAAAAAAATATCGCAAATTTCGTTAAGAGTGAGAAAAAAAATAATGTATTTTGTCAGCCTGCCACAGAAAAATATCATGAATTTCGACAAATGATCGTCCAAAAAAAAAAAAAAAAAAAATCAATTTTGTCAATCAATCGCAGAAAAAATTGCCAATTTTGGCAAACGATCGCGAAACTGAAAAAAAAAAAAGCAAATTTTGCAAAGGATTGCGAGAAGAGAGAGAGAGAGAAAAAAAAAAAACGAGAATTTTGTCAAAAGATTGCAAAAAAAAAAACCCATCTTGTTTTCTCATTTTCCTACTGCATTCTAAGTTCTTTTCAAAGAAACAAAACTGAAACAAACAACACATCGAGATCGGCAAATGAGCGCATCAAGGTCATAGGGCAATATGTCACTAGGTTGATCATTCTGTTGGCGAAGGAGCAGTTGTTAATGGAATCAGAATGACTATCAAATGTGTTTATCTTTTCAGTTCAATAAAAAGGAAATGAAATTGCATGTTTGTTTCTTTAGTTATAAATATGTACTTTAGTGCTTTTATTAGAATTAAAATATATGAAGCTTCGAGTCATCAATGTTTAAAGTTCAGTCAGTCTTTTTTTTTTTTTTTGCCTTTTTTTAACTTTCCCGTTTTTGTAATAATTAAAGTCTTTAATTAACGGCCAATCATTATAAAAATATACCAGAATATATCTATGTTTATTTATTTAGTGTTTATAGTTGAAAGAATTTACCTGCATTAGATGAGAAATGCGAAAGATACAGCAGTCTTATTTTAAAAATTAATAAGACGAAAATCAGAAAAATGTCCGGATTTTAGAGATTTTCGGAATTTGGATGTCCGGATTATCGAGATTCAACTGTATTTTGTAGCAAGGTGATTGATCTAAAATCTCATCTACATAATCTCATACAAGTATCACTCATCTAAAATCTTCATCCTCTTTGAAATTTTTGTTTCATCCTTTCTCCCCAAATGGTGGTGGTGGTGTGTGTGGGGGGGGGGGGGGGGATTTCTAAATATGCAGAAGGAAAGTAAAAGATTTTTCTGCAGTTTGGCTGTTCTAACCCTTGAATTACATGTGTATTTTATGATTAAATAGAGCCAAAAAAAGTAAAAACTATTTGTTTTTAAATATACTGTGTGTGTTGGGGGGAGGGGGGAACAAAAACATTTTTTGGGAGGAGGGTATGAAATAATTTAGGTGGTTATTTAAATATTTTATGACAAAATCACAAATCAAGCAGAAATTTAAAAAAAATACAGATTTTAAACTGCATGAGATGCAGGGAGGGGGGGGGGGGGAGATGATCATGATATGAGAGTCAGGAAGAGAATAATTTATCTGATAGATAATTTATTGTAACTACAGTGTATTTGTATAGCATATTGTGTATTAAGAAATTTAAAGAGTTTTATAAGTTAAATTATGCATATTTGGTACCACAGGGGGGGAGGGGGGAAGTAATATTTTTTTTGGTGGGGGGCTTAGATGATTGATTAAATATTGTTGCAGTAAAATAACAACGAAAGAAGTGCATTTTTTAAAAAAAGTAATTTTTAAAATTTTTGCTTAGATTTTTTTGAAGGGAATTTTTTTATTTGGGGGCTGGAAGATTCTCCGCTCTGTATTTACTTCTAAAATAATGATAAAAACAGATTTTAAAATAATTATTTTAAAAAAATCTCGATTATAAGCCACCCCTCCCAAATTTAACTGCTTTTTCTTTTGAAAAAGGGGGGGCTTACAATCGGGATTTTACGGTATGTATATCACCTTCAAATATCAAATTAAATCACCAGTTCAATACTTATTAATAATAATAATAAAATAAATAATAATAAATCCGATTCCGCGTTATTTTGGCGCCATCTACCATAACTTAGAAGAAAGAAAACCAACACGATATAAAATTCCGAAAGTTACTAAAAAAAAAAAAGGCTGTATATTGTTATTATTACTATTATTTTATATATTTAGTAATAATAATACACAAGGCTAATGGTATTAGGAAAAATATTAATTAGTATACGCATAATTATGAAGTTACGTAGCTGTACAGAATAGAAGTACTGATCGGGAGATCGGTAGTTCGATGACGTGAATCGAATACTGAACTGCGTTTATGGCTTCCTCTGAGGATTACGACGATATAAAAACAAAAGGTAAGTGCAAATGCCGAAAGGAGATTTCAATAAACTGTAAGAAATAAATGAAATCAAAGGTAAGTAGAATAACAGACTTAGTTGAAAAGAAAAAGTAAAGAAATGATTGAAATTGATCTTGACGTGCGCACCAAAATTTTTTTGTGGGGAGGGCTCTTTCTCGGGATTTCTTGAATTTTCCAATTTGTTTACAAAGTGGGAGGGGGGCACTTAATCGGGAAGGGCGGATTAACAGGATTTTACGGTATTATGTTAAGGAGCTTCCCTGATTAATTTTGGGCGTTCATTGGTTAAGGATAAGGGGGGAAAAGGGGGGCTAGTCCACCCCGGTTAATTTAGATAAACGAGTTTTTCATGCAGAATTATTCGATTTGCTCCAAATTTGTTTTGGAGCATTTTTGCTGGCAAACGTCCTATTTATGTATATAAAATATAATTTACTATCACTCAAAAAAATTTCCAAAACTGAAATCAGTTCATAGATTGAGATCTTGCACAGCGTGTATATGTATCTACCATTCTCATTTTTTTTTTTTTTTTTTTTTTTTTGTGAAAGGGCTATTTCTCTGAAATTTATTTTTGTGAAGAGTCCGTAAAGAGGGCTGGTCACTCAGCTTCCGATTTCCCCTCACTCATGTAAAGTCTATGGGCATTGGATGCACTCATATATTTAAACTATCTCCTTGCGAAATTAGTATTTTTAACTTCTATTTTTTGTGTACACTTCCTAAAAAAGGTCTCTTTTTTTCTGAGTTCTCAAAATATTTCTAAAGTATGGACTTCATTTTATACGAAATGTTAAAATCTTACTCACAGTTCGTCCACTTTTAACACATAAATTACTAAATTCAGCCTAGATTTTAGAAATATTTTGAAAACTAAGAAAAAAAGAGACCTCCTTTAAGAAGAGTACACAGAAAAAAGATGTTAAAAATAGGAATTTCCCGAGAAGATATTTTAAATAGACGAATGCATCAAAAGTCTATTGACTTAACATTACGAAGGAGAATTCCGATGCTGAGTGATCAGCCCCCTTAACGAACTCAGTTTTTTCTCTAGACAGACCCCTGAACAAGTACCAAATTTTATTACTCTCAAAAATAATTGCACTTTTTTACCTCCCCACCCGCTTTCAATAAACACCTGCACCCATCCCTAGAAAGTTACCTGTAATGGGCTGCTCTTGTTTCGACTGAACAGCAGCTTTCAGAATTTCCAATATAGTTGGAGAACAAGTAACATCAAGTGGTGTTCGTCTAGCAGCATTCTTTTGGAGTGGATTGGCACCATGTTTTATCAAAAGATGAACAATCTAAAGAAAGAAAAAAAAAAATTACAGAAGAGTTAAGGCTCACAGCACAAACTGCCAAAAGTAAAAATTACTATGTAATTTATTATTTTTTACAACCCTGTTATTTAAATAAAGTAAAATGAAGAAACACTGCTTTAAAAAAAAAAAAAAAAAAAAAAAAAAGAAATTCACCTGTTCATGTTTATTGACTGCAGCATCGTGTAGAGGCGTATCATTCTCAAGTCCTGGAGTATTCACATTAGCGCCATACTGGATTAATAACTGTGCAATTTCATACCAGCCATGATTACAGGCTTCATGCAAAGGAGTCCAACCTTTAAAGGAAAATAACAAAAAAAAAGAGAGATCAGTATAGACAAGAATAAATAAAATGGCACAAGTAATCTGAAACTAATTAAAGAGTCGTCACAGCAGAGGTGGATTACCGAATTTTAAATAATGGAATCCAAAATCTTATTTTCTACATATTGATTTGGTACTTTTCCATTACCCTGTCAATCACTTTTCATAAAAACTATTGCCAAAATATAATGCTCAATAATCAAACAGTAGAATGTTGACATTTAAAAATTTTAAAGGAAAATTAATGAATTTAGGGATAAAACATAATTAAAGAATAGGGTGCTTTTATAGGATAGTAGCAACACAATGGATATAAAAAACTTGATTCGTTCAGACAAAGGAATACTTTATTTTTAAGAAATAATTATAAAAATTAATTCATTCAATTATAAGAAATAATTTAAGAATTTATATCTAGAATTACTAAATTAAAACAATAAACAAACAGCGGATTTCTTTTTAGATATAGCAATTATAAATAAAATACAAATATTTTATTTCACAAATTTAATAAGATACATTACGAGTAGCAAGAAACAACTTTTTAATGCACACTTCATCAATAGTACAAAAAAATGTTAATGATCATCGAGAAGTTTAAAAAACAGAAATACATGAAATTTGTTGATTCCATATAACTATATCAGATGTATGAGCACTTCACGCATATGAAAAGAACAACCAAAAACATCACTGGATGCAAGCAACCTCATTGTATTGGAATGATTGAGAAAGTGACTGAAGTTAACTTTCCCAATCTGAAAGAATAACACCAATAAAATGCAATTGTATTCTGAACCAGCTGGTAACATGTACGCACATGGAAGCTGAAATATAGAATGAAGAAATTGGCTTGAAGATAAATATGCATATGTATAATGGGTTGATGAAATGTCTCTTCTTGAAATGCCCAGTAGCAGAATTTTCGGTGTCCATCTGCAGCAAACCAAAATTTAACTGCGACTCAAAAATGCTGAATCAAGCGACTGTCATAAATACTTATAGTAACTCATAAAATAAGCAAAAATTGCATTTTACCAAAAAAAAAATTGATAAAAAACACAATCACTCTTAAAACAAAGTAAATTTTTAGTGAATTTTTTAAGCCAGCAGATTAATCGGCAAGGTCTAAAATAAATCTGCAGCACAGTTTCTGCTACGAGGTTGAAATGTAAAGATGAGTATAAAATAGAAAAATAGAATAAAGTAGAAAAAGCATTTTACTACTTACAAGTTTATTTAGAAAAATAATCTTATTTTTCGTTGTTATATTTGATTAGATGGCACAGTAAAAATTACATTTTCAATATTTATAATGGAACTTTGCAAGAGTCTCCGAATAGTTGGCATCCAAATTTGCCTTTTCGTTCCAGTATAAAAAGTACGTTATAACCTGATTAAGGCTTTTGTGGACTCCGTTATAGATAGAGTTGTAAATCATTACATTATATAGGATTTTATTGGGGACCAACCATCTGTGTATGCTATATCCCAGGTACGTTATAACCAGTATCAAACTGTAGTTTGTCATTACACTTAAAATTGTTCCAGAAGATCAGTGCATGAAGTGGGGGACAAGGGACAGAGGTGACAAGTTGAATATTTAAAATATTATTGGAGCAAAATTGACAGTTATTTTCTTGATTTTTTTTTTTTTTTTTTAACTGTAGGCATTACAGAATACATTTTATGCTAAAGAAAATTATATAACCGAAAGCATATAACTCCAAGGGACACAAATTACCCAATTATAGGAGAATGATCCTTACATCATTTGGCTATTACCTTGTAATAGGGACTTTCCAGGGTTGGAAAAAAATTGTTTTTATGGGGGGCGGGAAGAGGGGGGTTATTTGGTTTAAACCAGGTTTTTTTGGTTTAAACTGGGTTATAAAAAAAATATTTTTTTTTTCCTATTACACATACATGCATATTTATTGACAAAAATAAACATTGTTGGATATATAAGTAACATAACTTCAATTATAAATAATTTAAATTAAATACTAGCTACCAGTTGAGTAGAAAATTGAAATATCTTAAAATTTAAACATTTTTAGTAAAAGCTATGTCTTATGTTCAATGAATAAAATGCTCTACATACTGAAACATGGATACCTAAAAATTTTTAATAAACAATCTTTTGATTACTAGTATTACAAATAAATATAGGATGTAGTTTCATAAATATAATACACATTCCCATGGCTATTCAAAATAATTTCTTTGACATACTTGTTACCTGAGATGTCTGATTTTTCTGTTAGAACACTACATGAACAATTATTATCTTTTATTGAAAGTAAAGCTTTTTATAAAGAATTCTTAGAAGGATTTGAATTTAGCAGTATGAATAGCTTTACACTTTTTAAGAAGTATTCTGTATTGTCATTTGACACTTCTCCTCTGAAACTGCATTGAACTTAAAATGGAAAGTAATTTTATAAAAGTTGTCCTCTACTAAAACATTTAAACAGCCATCAGACTCAATACACTAGGCATCATTCATTAGCTTACAGAACAAAGAGTAACCAATGGAGATAATTACTTATGATTATGTCATCATTAAGGCTTTGAGGTATCATGTCCTTCATAAATCTTAACTAATCAAGCAATCTAAGCAGTCAAATTCCATTTTGGCTATTTTTAAAAAGAAAAGAAAGAAAACTATCTACTGTAATTTCGGGTATATAAGCCGCTATGTCTGAAAATGTTAAAAAAAAAATCTGAAATTCCATCGGATACGCCACACCACCGTTTAAGCCGTATTGAAAGTGATGTACGTACTACTGTAGACGCCATATTGAACATTTTCATACATTTTTAAAAATACCTTAAAAATTAACATTTTAAATTTAGTAAAAATAATAAAAATAAATAATTTTTGTAATGATTTAACTAACAATTCAACTAATTGAATAACTTAATTTTGGTTTGTGATGGGTGATTATGTTCTGAATTTTCCCATTCGGCTCCGAAAATTAAAAAACAAATCAGTCATTACATCGAAAATTCGGACATAGAAAATATCACGGAAAAAAATCGAATTTCCACAAATGATTGGTGAAAAAAATCAATTTTGTCAATCATTTGCAGAAAAAACCCCACCAATTTCATCAAAGGACATTGGGAAAAATGCTAATGTCGCCAAAATATCACGAAAATCCCACACAAAATTCTTCAAAGAATCGCAAAAAAGCCCCCCTGCAAGTTTTGTCAACGGATCACAGTAAAAACGCACATTTCGCCAAAGGTCTGTGGTAAAACCATAAGTTTCATCAAAGGAAAAATGCATAGTTAGTGACCGGGAGGGAATTTTCCCCCTCTGCTATAACCTTTCAGAAAATTTGCTGTGAATTTCAGAATTTTTTTAAAAACTCAAGATTCACCCCTGGTTTGTGAATTTATCCAATTGCATTGCACATTCCACCCTTGGATCTGTCAGTAGAAATATATATCGAATTCAAAGAATAAAACATTACACTTATTAACAGAAATTTACTGGTACATGATACGGCATATTCCATAAATATTTAAAATAAAATGTTCTAAGAATGTTTTTACATAAATAAACAAAAGGAAAAATTAAATAATATGTTAATTATCGAAAATAAAAAAATACAACATTCGCAAGTGTGCACCCGCAGAGAAACCAAGAGAATCCACTTTTCCTTTCTCTTACAATGCCATGAGGATGCAACACTATTAAAATTATATTCTTCAAACATAAAAAGCATTCTGTAAATGTGTCAGCAACTTCACATTGCTTGTGTGTGGAAAAAAGAAATTATTGAGCTGCAAACAGACAGAAAAAATAATAATAAAAAAGATAAAAAGCAAAACCTGTTTTTTCTTAGTTATTAAAAAAAAAAAAAAATTATTTTCCTTATTAACTGACACAGATTTTGTTCAAACTTTCAATAATAGTAAATTAAGCTGTGAAACAAAATGTTACTAAAATATAATAAGTAATTAGAAAATTACAACACTCCATAAAAAAACCCTAGTCATAAAAAGGGAGAGACCTATCGGCAGTTTGTTTATTCGCAGTTTGTTTATTCAACTCCGTGGAGTCGGAAGTCTAACGTTATCAGAATGAGATCATTATCTTTGAATAGATAATATGCTTCGTTATGCAGAAAGAAACCATGTATAGATTTTTTTCTTTATTTATCAAATAAGAAAAAATGCTTACAGAACTAATCGTGGTTTAAAAAAAAAAAAAAAAAAAGTGAAAACTTTCCCAAGCATTTTTGGTTACTAGAATTCCTACTCCCAGAATTCTCGCCAAAATGAGAACAAAACTAACTTCTCAGGCTACTTCCAGTTAATTCCTTGTTCGTAGGTCAACCACTGAAATGAACTGAAGTGATTACGCATCAATGACGTCTTTCACGAACAGAAACAAACTTTTGGCTCAGCATTTTTGATATTATTGTGTAGATGTCCGTCACCAAATTCCCAATATATTTTGAGAGATTATTATTTCCAATTCGCAAAGCATTTTTAATATAGTCTTTCAGTTTTTCACTGAACAATATTAAATGGTCCGATTTTTTTCTGGAAAAAATCGTTAATACTACGTATATGCTGCACTGGCAGATAAGCTGCAAAAGGTAAAATTTAACTTTTAAACACCTATAAGATGCAGCTTACCTACCCAAGATTACGGTACTTGTTAATTTTAGAAAAATAAGTTAGTCTGTCATGTAGATTTATAGCTTATAAGAAAAGTTGGATTCATTTAAAAATGTTTGCCACTTTACAAATTTATTAATTCATCATTTTTCTAAAGCTTTGCTTGTAGCTTCTGCATAACTTGGAATTTGCATTTTCCAATAATGTGTGAAATAAATTAAAACATTAGGGAAAAAGAAAAAAAAAAAAAAAAAACCTGCATGGTTAAAAAAAAAAAACATTCGGTTTAAGCCAGTGTGTCCTTTATATACAATTTACTTCTGTTTGTTTCTCAGATTAAAGAACACACTGGATATGACAAAAAGCCCAAAAGTTGAAGTCTCAACTGGAACCGATCGACAATTAAATCTATTGCTACTGCCATCCGTTGATGGTAAAAGAATGAAATATTAGTAAATGACTTTCCTTTTTTTTTTTTTTTTTTTTTTTGAAATCTTACAAGTAAGCATATACAGTAGACTCTCTCAAATCCGCAACCCTAAAATCCACACATCATTGTAAATGTAAACAAAGAAACTTTCAGTTAAAATGCAAGAGAAAAATTCAAGACTTTTTAATTTTTATATCATTTTGTACACATTGATATGTAATTCTGTTTAATATGACTAAATTCATGCTTTATCATGAAGTAAGTATAAATTTATTTCTGGAAAAATTCAAGATTGTGCTGATACCAGTGCCGATCACAATCATTTTACCAAATACATATGTTTTGTTTTTTTTTTGTTATTAAGTCTGGCTAAACTTGAAACAAAACATTATTTTATTATTTCAATGTTAATTATGAGGGTAATTTTATGAAGCGAGTTTTATTGAATAATTGAAGGAAAATTTATCTCATCATTATTATGCATTATTAATTATTTACTTGAAATTTACTTTTAATATTTTAATCATTAAATTTTCTTAATTTTTTATTTTACTTTATTATTTAATTATTTCAATATTTTACTATATTCTAAGCATTCATTATAATTTCGAAAGCATTATTACATTCAAACTACTGTTTAAAGATAAAAAAAAAAAAAAAGAAAACTGACCAGAAATCTGCAAAATTTTAAAATCTGTACAACCTCTGGTCCCAAGCTATGTGGACTTGAGAGAGTCTTTTCTTTTGTATACTGCCTCAGTTGATTATTTATACGAAATATTTTAAATGAGCTGCATTAATTGCATTGCTTTTATAAAAATCATTCAATTGCTTTCATAAGAATGATTGCTTTTGTTGCTGAATCCAGAATTTTATTAACAAAATTGTATTCGTTTTTCATTAATTAAAATAACAATTATGTTTTTAAATGGCGACAACATGACATTAAAAGAGAAAAATAATTGAAATTTTTTTGAAATGCACGGTTACAGAAGCCTGTGGTTGTTACATACAATAGATCAGTTTCAATTGAAGTCACAATCATTCACAAACCAGGAGGGATAATCTCTATTCCAAAATAAGTAACTAATGCTGTCAATGAATTTTTTGTGGCTGGATGTCTCGACTAATATTGAGAAAACTACTGCATACAAAAATATGAAAATGGGTAGTACTATGGAGAAATGTTCCATAAACATGCTTAAGGCTGCTAGTCATTCAGCTTCCAAAATCCCCTCAGTAATGTTAAATCTATGGGTGTTTGAATATTTAAAATATCCCCTCGGGATATTCCTATTTTCAACATCTTTTTTTCTGTACACTCTTCTTAACGGATGTCTCTTTTTTTCTTAGTTTTCAAACTATTTCTAAAATCTATGCTGAATTTAATACTTTATGTGTTAAAAGCGGGTGAACTGTGAGTATGATTTTAACACTTCCTATAAAATTCACTTAATTTAATAGGAAGTGTTAAAATTTTAGATACTTTTCGGTTAACCGGGTGCCAATACTATATATATATGCATATATATATATATACATATCTTATACACATATATGTACATATATATACATATGTATATATATATATATATATATATGTGTGTGTGTACATATATATATGTACATATATGTGCATATATATGTATGTAAATATAACACTGGCACCCGGCTAACCGAAAAATACCAAATTTTATTCCCAGTTTGTCAGTTTTCAAAACATAAAATATTAAATGAAGCATAGATTTTAGAAATACTTTGAAAACTAAGAAAAAAAAGTGACATCCCTTAAGAAGAGAATACTGAAAAAAGAAGTTAAAAATATTATATTCCTGAGGGAATATTTTAAATATAAGAATGCATCAAACACCAAATTAAGCATTGACTACAAAGCCGCGGGTCAAATTAGAAAAAAAAATAGTAAATTTCTTTTATCACATGATGGAATTTCTACAACCTTTTTAAACAAAAATAAGACCTTGTTAAAAAAAAAAAAAAATCCAAACTTATCGACCGGAAAATTCTGAAAGTTCTATTCTATTTTAATTCTATTCAATAGATAAAATACATCAATTTATTTAAACAAATATTGAAATTTTTGGTTACATCATGAATCTTTTTTGCAATCGTATATTTTAGCTTATATTATAGAACATCACCATTGATTAAGATTGAATTATAATTAAACGACCAATCTTTTTTAAACAGAGAAAACTGGCACGTTTTAGAGCCTGTGATTTCTGAACGGGGTTTGGCAACTAGAATTAACCTCCGTAGGTGATTTCTGTGCAATTTAAAAAAAAAAAAAAAAAATTCTGAGAAAATATTGATGTTCAGTTGGCAGCCCTGCAAATTGTATTTTTTTTTCATCAAACATGAACATAACATAGAAAAAAAGCCAAATGCTTGGCGGGCCACAGATAAACTACTGGCAGGCAAAGTGTTGGGCATACCTGCTTTACATTACCGAGGAGAATTCGGAAGCTGAATGACTAGCAGCCTTAAGTAGACAGTTTTTAAATCTAATAACTATTTTAAGAGCTATAATGTTGAATTGGGTCAAAATCATTCCATTAAAAAAGCTTTATACAAACAAAAAATATAGGAAGGAATTTAATATTTTTTTCTAAAAATATACATTACAAGCTTGCGGTGGTGAAGACTGCATTTATTTTTTTTAATTTTTAGCATTTCAAGAGATATTTTCTTCATATTTTAGAAAAGGTTATTATTTTAAGTTGTTGTCAATTGTAAAAACAGTGCAAAGACTAACTAATATTTCCTTTAAATTAAAAATTTATTTACATGTGACCATCAAAAACAGGAAAAAACAACAACAACAACAAAAAAAAAAAACAACTTTAAAATTAGAATTAAATGATTGTCTGTTAAAAACAGGAATATATTTAAAATCCTCTCATAAAAATTGAATAATCTACACATGAATATTAAAAAAGAAAAAAAAAACCCTTAAAATAATAAATTCATTAATATGCATTAAAAGCAGTAAATGAAGGAAATTACGTCCTATTTTTATATGACACATTTATTTTATATTTCGAGATTATCTTTTTAACTATTGTTGCCAATTCTAAGACAGCACAGATAATATTTCCTTTCTAACAAGAGTATTTTCATATGAATATTAAAAGGAGAAAGAAATTATGACATAATTTTCAACAAATTGACATAATTTTCAACAAATTATTTCAGATTTAAAGCGATTGTCTTATATAAAACAATTTTCTTACAGCATTGCTAAAAAATATCAGGAGGAATAGAGTCTGTTTACTTAGTTAATTTTATATTAGCTTATTTTTAAATGTTTAACTGATCTTAATGAATCCAACACAAAAGCAGCCATTAGATGTCTTAACAGCAGCTGATTTGGCCTTAAAATCCTCCAATTAAAGATAAATGAATGGAAACCGTTTACAGAAAGATAATCACTGGTCTTTTACTTATAATTCAATCTTTTTTAAGTCGATCAAATTAGTGAGTCTGTGGTGTCTGAGGAGTTGGAGAGCATAGCTCGTAGGAGGCAGGAGGTTAAGGGGACTCTTCAACCTCTTGAAAACAACCACTCTGTAAGGTTAAACCCTATGGACAGGTTGTTTTCAAATTTCTCGTGTAAATTTGAATATTTTTAAACGATTTTTTTTGCATATGATAGTTGAGGTTGATCTCAAATAGGGCTATTTTTTTTTTTATTTTGGTAGCAGAATTTTTTAATAAAGATACTTTCACTTTCGAAACCGGTTCTGAAAGTGAAAGTACTTTTATTAAAAAAATCTGCAACTGAAATTGAAAAAGTAGAAAATAGTCATATTAGAGATCGACCTCAACTATCGTATACAAAAATTGTTTGAAAATATTCAAATTTAAACGAGAAATTCGAAAACAACCTGCCCATAGGTTTAGCATTACCGAGCAGGTGCTTTCAAGTGAGTGAAGTGTCTCCTTAAGGGAAAAAAATAATGTAATAAATAAATATCCAAGATTATTTATTCTTTTCTTTTCATTGATATATGTCGTTTAAAGTTATTGGTAACCATGGCAACATTCTTCCATTTGTTTATTGGGCATTAGAGTTTGGCAATAGTTTATTTTATGGAAAGGGGTTGAAGGAATAATGGGGATGTACCAATTTAAAATATAAAACTTTCACTCATTTCATTTAAGATACATAAAATAAAAACACATAAATTTATGATATATTACAGACATGGGGGAGAGAAATGTCTGAATGCGAGGGAGAAAGTCTACATAACGAGATCTTCCTTGAATAAAATTAAAAAAAGAGACTTGACAGATATGAATTTTAGGTACTACTCAGTTATCCCACCGACTAAGTTCGCCAAACCACTCTCCAAATTATACAAATTGACCTAATTTTTATTTTGAATAACGAAAGAACAAATAAATTAGTACAACATTGATAAAAATACGAATAAAACGTCAAAATAAAAATCTCTTGATAACGTAAACACGCGTAACTTGCTTAAAGTCAAGTGAATGTGACATTTATGATCCACCCTTATTGGCATTCAATCTTACAATTTGGCGACAGTAATTGGGTTGACGGGATAACTAAGAAGTACCGAATTTTACAATAATGTGTAAAAGTTGGCTAGCATGCAAAATGAACAATAAGCGTAGTCAATATATACCTGCAAAGTCGGTGACATTCACACGGGCACCTTGCTTCAACAGCTGACGTACCCTGGTTAAATCCCCTTTTATTGTCGCAACATGCAAGGGTGTCTCGCCCCTCTCATTACGTTTTATCAATGATGATACCTCACCGTCTCCTTCATTGGAACTGAGGCTATTTTCTGAAATAATACAAAGGACATTTTATTTACAAACTGAATGGAATAAAGATAAACAATTTAAAAATAAAGATTTTATGCATACATATACAGTAAAACCTCCCTAAAGCGACCACATTCCGTTCCAATAAAAATAGTTCGCTCTGAGAGGGGGTCTCTTCATGGAGGTCCTGTTTAAATCTAGATTTTAATGGTTGAAAAAAGGTAACAATGTTACGAACATTTATTTTTCACATTACGAAAATATGAAAATTTAAGTATCAAAATAAAAGTGAATGACATACGTTAATGAGTGCAGAATTAAAAAAATGAATACATGGACGTTTGCTTTGATTTTACAGCTTTATCTTCTATAACTTTTATTTCCAAGTCCTTTCGAAGTTCAGCCAATAAATGCAATTTTTTTTTGGACAGGAACCCATTATGACGATTTCATTCATTTATCTATTTCTTTGAGAGTTTCCTGGCAGAATAGGGCAAGGTAGTTTATGGGGCGTCATCCTTACTTTGACATCAGAGTTGCATTCATTGCCTAAAAAGGCACAAAGGGCTTTAAACACTTAAAAGTGACTGGAATAAATAAAAATTCTAAACTTAGTTCAGAAGTTTGATGAATCATGTGCTCTCCGGAATTATTATTCTAATAAAACCTTCTTCAAGCACCCGGGAAAAAACAGAATGTGTTTCATTTTCTTCCAAGAAATGGGTCGCTCATGGAGGGAGTTCAACCGGAGTGGTCTCTGAATAGAGCTAAATTTAGTATTGAGCCTATGGGAATCAATTTTGTTCCATAAAAAAAAAATGGTCGTCCAGGGAGGTGGTCACACAGGGAGGTTTCACTGTATATATATATATTTTTATGATCACAATAATAGGAGAATTCAAAAACAGCTACATTGAATGTGTCAAAGAGTTGCTAGATTTGGTGAATATTTATCAAAATTAGGTGAATATTCGGCCACTATTCAGTAATCGACTCTCTTGCCGAATATTCGTTAGGCTGAATACTGATGGATATTTAGCAAAATAAATTCAGGATTAAACTATTTTTTTTTCTTCTTTTTTTCATAATGCTTTTCTGAAGTCTAAATTTGATTCTTTCTGACACATTCATGCAGCCATTTTCCTGTTTAAATGCACAAAATTAGCAAGTATTCTTATTCATGTACAAAGACACTGAACAGCATTTCTCTATTTCCTTTAAATGCTAAAATTTTTTAAGAAATTAGCGTTCAAGTTGGACATTTAGGCAAATTTTAGACACAGAACTATTTGGGAATAGTTCATTATAAATGCAATACAATTGAAGAAAATGCTATTCAATTCTAAAACACTTGAATATTAATATCTGTAAATTTCATGCTCACATAAAAATAGCCTTTTCAGAAAGATTTGCAGTGTTCAGTAGTATTCATTTTATGAACAACCTTAAATATATTTAATACAAAATATTCCAGAATTACATTTCAGTATAGTGTTAAAAAATATCAGATCACTAATGCAATTTTAAGTTCTATATAAGTTTAGGTCGCAGGGGCCGATCCAGACAAAATTTAGGACCTGTTAAAGACCCTTCACAAAATTTCTCTTAATAAAACAGGCCTTTTCACAAAATTCTATTCTATAAAAAACATACTCTTCATTATTATTTTTATTTTGCTAGGTTTTAAAATGTGTGATTTGTAAACAAAGTTCATGTAGAAAAGAAAAAAACTTTAACAGAAGGATTTAAAAAAGTTACTATTAATAAATGCTTAGTTCGAATTTGAGTAACTGAATTTCCTCGATATTATTTTTCAAAATTTTTTTTTTAAATTTAAAATATATAATATGAACCACTATCCACTGTTTTCCTTAACTTACGTCGTGACGTATGTTTGCCACCATAAGTCCACTGTTTTACTTAAAAGGCGATTAAAATATAATGAAAGAGATGTTACAAGTTAAAACGATATACAATTTATTTAAAACTTCTTAGTACTTTCAAGCTTTTCCAAGCTCTTCATCAGAGAATATTTTAATAACTAATCGTTGTTTATTTATACAAATACGTCACTTCGTTTTGAAAAGGAGAAAGGCAATAATTATTAGAGTTGAAAGTAGAAGTAGCGGTTTCTTGGATTAAACTTAATTAGAGAAAATATATATTATTAACAGCAGTTCTACTTATTTTGTTACATCACTCTGTTTCTCATACATCATTTTTCATTCCAAATGCGTAGCTGGAAAGTTGAAATAGCAGTATTTCAGATTAAATTTGGGTAGCAGAAAACATTTAACTGCCATACCATAAAATTTAATACGTCACTTTGCTCAAGTTTTAGGATTTATTTAATGTTTATCAAAATAAAATAAATCCTGAAAACTTGAGGAAAGTGACATAACAAATAAATTAGTAAAACATAAATAAAAATACAAATAAAACGTTGAATTAAAAATCACTTGATGACGTAACAAACACAGGCAACTTATTTATTGCAAGTGAATGACATTTACGATCATCCATTATTGGCATTTAATCTTATAGTTTGGCAATAGTTTTTTGGTTGATGGGATAATCAATTAGTAGCAAATATTCTTTATATTTTAATAAAAATGACTTACAGAAAATCAATATAAAAGGATAAAATACAAATTCTTAATTTTTAAAAGTAAGTTTCCTAAAATAACAATAATTTAAAAAGTGCATTTAATAATGAGCTAATACTTTAGTTAAATTGTATATGAATTATACTGATATAAAATGGCATAATAGTTGTAGGGGAGAGTGGGGTAGAATGGGACAGTAGGTTTTTCTCTTTATGTATCATTCTAAATATTTCATCAATCGCACATTAGATGAAGCAATGGTATGCCAATCTTCAGTTGAAAAAACTAGTTGATCTACAGAAGCTTGCAATTGTATAAAAAAAAGATTATTTCAAGAATCAAAAGTAAATTTGCTTGATATACTTTTTATGCTTTTTGTATATTAATGATTTGTTTATGTATAGATGTAATAGTTTCCCTATTTACGGAACATTATACTGTATATTATCCATAATTTAAACTATGCCTAAAAGCAGCATTTTTGTTTATACAAGAAGTTTAACATAAAAGAAGGTAGAGAGAGGAATGGGACATGCCAGCATAGGGGGAATGGGACAAGTCTAATTCTTACTTTTTAATAAGATGAGCGTAAATTGCTAATATGCAAATATTTTTAAAGGGTAGTACATACATCAAGGGTAATTATAACATCGAAAATATATTCATTTACTTCAAAATATAAATATATTGAACGGATGACTTCTTAATATCATCACTGACTGACAATCCTGAATTATCCCTCCAGTGATGAAGATACTGGAATTTGATATTGTAGCACAGACATTATCAACCTACAATCGTCGTTAGATTGTAAATATAGCCAACACTAGACTATTTGTTTCTTATAATACATTGTTTCATAGTTGTCCCATACCTCCCTGTTAGTGGGGAGGTATGGGACACATTTTGGAATTTACAATTTCTTTAATTATAAAATTGTTTCTGAAAATTATGTTTCTACAGTGTTCAAGGACATTAGAAATTGCTTCATTTTGTATTCTAAAAATCGAAATTTTTGTTTTTGTGTCAAACAAAAATGATTTTCTCATTTTTGTAAAAAGTGTCCCCCCCCCCCCCACATCTAAAGATAACATTATGCTGATAGTAATTTAGATTTGGTTATTAGGACCAAGGTGTTTGATATAGTTTTTGTTTTGCATGTTATAGTAACATGTTATTCAAAACATTTTTAAATACTTAAAGCATCATGTTTATTTATTTTATCTCTAAATCTTTCGGTTTTTTCTGTTTGTAGAAAAAAAATGCCACACATATTATTGTATAAATTTTATAGCGCTTACAGTTTGAAGTTTTTTGTATTTTTATGTATAAAAGTAATATTTGAACCAGAGTTCATTCTAGGATCAAGGGCAGGCAGGGTGCACTTTGGAGAAAAAAAGGACAAATTAATGTAATGATAAATAATCAACTAATAACTCTCCCCTCCTGACCCCACTCCCCTAAAAAGTCTTTGCTTCTCCCCCTTTACCCCTCCCTGACACTTTGCAGTGACAATTTTTTCACCGGGCCGGGCCAATAAAAAAATTTAAATGAAGCTGATAAAATATGAACTATTTTCAATGAATATGACTTTTGCGAGAATAAGTATAAATGTGCATCACGAGCTGATGCTAGTTTGACAATATCAACACAGAAATGTAACATGCCCAGCATAGAGATCGACATTGGACAGTTACATGGTGTCTGGCCCAGTCTTAATATTTTTTCAGCAGACTCATGCCGACCCGAGATCAGGCTTGCATCCCCCCCCCCCCCCTACATAGTCGAGCTAGTCCGGAACTAGACTTAATTGTTCTCATTTTTTCATGTCTCGACCCCCGGGGCTACCTCATCCACTCCAAGATAAATATATCCAAGATAAATACTGGGGATGGGGACCTTTTCAGTTTTTTTTTTTCCTTATTTCGGCCAAATTTTCACAGTAGCCGAGAAACTGGGTAGAGAGAGAGAGAGGGAGAGAGAGAGAAATTTATCACTGCACCGGTGCTGGAATTTTACTGAAAATAATTGTTACCTGTATGAGGAGGTTCGGGGGGGGGGGGGGGGGGGGGTTGAAAAGGAACAGATTAGGAGTAAAATGGGGCTAGGAGGTTATATAATATTTACAAATAGTTTAGAGTTTGCTTGAAATTAACTTAAAGGGTGCTTATTTTTTCCTCGGTCGAATTGTCACGTAATTTGGAATTTTCATTTAATACTTCTCAAACATATCAAGATATTTTTATTTAATTCAAGTTCAAATAGACATTATAACATGTCAAAACAAATTTCGCTGTTATAAATTCAAGAGCATAAAATCTTATTTTAAACATTATGGGAATATTAAATAATTTTTTATTTTAATTGCGGATTACAAAAAAGAAAATTAACTAATTGTGTTTGTATACTTCATTATTTCTTTTATAAGCAATTGTTTTGCAATTCAGTGATTTTGTTAAGTGTGTTGTATTTTCCATGCTATGTAAGATTTTACCGACCAATTTTTTTTTTTTTTTTTTTGGATGGGGGGTGGGGGGGGGGGATGCTAAAACAGATTGGGTGAAAAAAAAAATATCTTCTAGTAGATACAAAAAAAGAAAAGGTTAAAGTAATTTTCTGTTTATAAATATTACTACTTCCTTAAATTTTATTTTTCCTGTTTTCTGTTAAGCTTTACTTTCTAAGGCCTTTGTCTTTTTTTTTTTTTTTTTTTACTCTAAAAAATAGTTTGTTTCTTTTTTTAGTATTTGGAATCTGAAATAATACATATAATGATAGATGATGTCTGATAAAACTACTACTTACAAAACTGGAAATGATAATAAATATACCAATGCATTTTGAGAATGAAAGCCACATAATACTTGATTTGTTCTGTTTACTTTCGTTAAATGGGAAAAAATGGTATAATAAAGGAGGGTGGGGGGTGTATTAGCATAATAAATAAATACATAATGTTTACCAATGAATTAAAAAAAGCAATTATAAAGGTAAGATATCTGGAGGTCATTTAAAACACAATTTTATTCCATATTTTCTTTGAATTATAAAGACCTCCTCCCTCACTCGTTTTGGTATTTACTGATTTTTTTCTTTTCCTTTTGAAAGATAAATTTACAGCTAAATTAATTTCTTGCATAAGCCCTGTTGTCATTCTCAAATTTCTAAAAAAGAAAATCATTAGCAAGATACTTTTATAACGCTTTTCGTAAACCAAGTTAATAATTAAACGTACTACGCGATATTTAATACGCGAAAAGTGTATAGAGAAAGTTATTATATTTAAATCTATGACATTACGCGTTATAAAACATCTTGGAGTGATTCATTACCTGTATTACTTCAACGGGGCAACGTTGTTTGCATAGACTGTTTGTTTATATCGAATAATATTTTTACATAATAAGACGTATATTATTGATTTATCGCTTCAAAAACTTTTGAATGCTTAAACTAAAATGTATTTTCTACTATAAATATAATATAATGGATCAATGGCAGAAAAATAAAAGCAAAGTTTGCATGTGTTAATGTGTACCGCAAGAAGGGATGTTTACACTCAGAAAACACATTTCACGAGCTAAACAAAGGAGACATAGATTTAAAAAATATGTTATAGAAGTCACAGAAGACATTTAAAAAGTCAGATATCAAATAATTTTTTGCACAGCTGATATACAGTCTTGAGTATCATCGCAAAAAAAGCAGACGAAAATAGTCAGACGCCAATCTCGGAAAAGAATTAAGCTTGTAATAGTGAATTAATGTAGATATATTTATCGTGAGCAAATATCGAATGTGATGTATTTTTTGACGCGAAATAATAACTTACACCGGTATTATTTATTATGCTGAAAACACGCAGTACAATTAGGCTTAGGAAAATAGCGTACTTCACGCGCAATACTACTCACCTGTTTATAAATTATTTGGAAATCGAAATGTGCGATATATTTAATAGTAAGCCTTATATAGTCTTTAACAGTAAGTATTTGTTTTAAATGTTATGCGGCTGAATTATAAGGTAAATTCATCACCTTTATTACACAAAATTTACGCAAGTTTTGTTATCTAAGTTATCTTATTTCAGAAGATGTAATATGAGAGCTAAAGATTTTAGGACAACTGGCGCCACCTGTTATCTTTCATATCAAACAAAAATGACTTGCTTTGTATGATGTATTTCAGCCAAAGTAATTAATTTCAGTGGAACTGAATGGCGATGGCTAAATACCGAATATTCGGTCAAATTTTATGTCGAATATTACTCCAAAATAATAATAATAATAATAATAATAATAATAATAAGGAGTGTATATTGATTATAATTTTTAAAAATGATAAATTGGAAATAAAGTTAAATAGTAACTCATCTCATATTATTTATATGTTTAAAAATTTTAAAAGCTTGGATGTATTTTTTGTAATGTTTAAAATACATTGATGCTAATTAATATTAAATCTAAATTACTAATGACATAATTTTATCTGTAGATAAATGTAATTCATACACATTATAGCTAAAATAGGAAATCTAATGATTTCCTATTTTAGGAGATCATAGCTCTTTTATTATCTTTTATCATTTTATTATAGCTCTTAAATGTATTTTATACTTATTTCAATTAAAATAAAAATAAAAAACCCTATGAATTTGTATTTTAGCTTTTTATATTTAGGAATATGACATTTATCTTCTGTAAGTCATGATGGTACATTATTTCTATTAAAATATAAAGAATATTCTTCAATTTTACTATCTAGTCATACTTTTATCCTATCTTACATTTAATGGTAATACATTTACTCATAATGCTTATTGTTCCACATATTCACCGCATGCCTATTCCAGGATTGAACTGTCAGATACCGATGTGCTACTGCATTTATATATATAAAACATTATAGTTCTTATAGTCATTTATATGCAGCCTAATACTGAATGACTTAAGAAAAGAAAAAAAACACCGAGAATTATATTAATTATATTGTTCTCACATTATTTATTTATTTTAAAAAATAAAAGAGATTTAATGTTGCGATGTATTTATATTATTACTACCTTCAATTATTAACCGATAGATGTGACCCACTGCTGATTCAGTGTTTTATAGCAGCAGTTTAAAATGCATACAGAGATGCTAGGAGCCAAGCTAAAACACTTCCATGCCAGGAAAAAAACAGTGCAGTTTAATTAATAATAATGAAAAATTACAGCAAGTAGTTAATAACAAAATAACAATTATTAACAGCTTTCTCAGGGTTAAAATTCTTTAAAAGAGTTCTATTCAGATTAATTACTATTAATTTTTGTAAACACACTGTTGCTAATTGTTTACTTATCAAGGTTCGTATGAGAACCCCCCCCCCCCCCTCTCACACAAAGCTGTAGAAACTGGCACAATTGCTATTGTCTCAATAAGTTGACTTAAAGTATCCCACTGCATTCCACATACCCCCCCCCCCCCCTCTTTTAACACTATTTTTTAAAGCAAAAAATAATGTAATATTGATTTCAAAATTTTAAGGAAAAATAATAGATTTGATACTTCACAACAAAAATAAAGATAGTTTACTAATTTCTTTTTATGATAAATATATATTTTGAGTGACTAAGAATGCAGTGAATTACAACCCAAGTTGCAAAATAAACACTTCATAGCTTACAACTTATTACCCACTATGATGATTTTTCATATACTTTCTGTATGGTAATTTATCAAAACAGCTGTAAAAAAAAAAACAAGAAATTCCACCTATTTAAACACAATTTAATTTCACTCCATTCATTACACTCACAACATCCAATAAATTGAGGGTGATCAGTCTTATATAAACATAATTTTTTGAGACAGAACATTTTTTGTAACTGACTATTCATAAAAATCATTTTCATTTATGAAAACCAATAAATAGTCTCCTCAAATTCTTCAGATATACTTTTCCTTTATACGGGCACCATTGTCGCCAAATGTAATAGTTGGCGCCAGGGTTGGCAAAAAACTGGGTTTTGTTGTAAAAAACAGTTTACTTGGATTAAACTAGTTTTCGTTTTGTTTAAACCGAGTTTCTTTTAATATAAATTTCTATTGCATACAGATGCATATCTGTTGATAATAAACATTGTTGGATATTATGTAAGTAATATAACTTCATTTAAAAACATTAAAATTAAATAGTTACAGTCAATTAAGTAGAAAATTGAAATAATTTCTAATTTAAACAATATTTATTAGTAACAGCTATGCCATATGTGCAAAGAATAAACTGCCCTACATAGTGAAACATTGATACTCTGAAAATCATATGAAGAATCCTTTGATTAATAATACAATAATCAGTAAGTATTTGATACTGTTTCATGAATATAATTATATTATTCTGGTGGTTGTTATTATTATTATTTTTTTTAATACTTCTGGTTATTTTGTTTTCTAAGTGATAACTCCAAATATCCAAGTCAACATTTTTTATCATTAGATTCAGTAAGTAACAAAAAAGATTGATTGGTATTATTGAAATGCTATAACTAGCACCCAATTTTTGCAAGTTATGTTATTCAACTTCATATCTTAAGTTACTTTTTAAAATTCTTTAAGAATAATCTCCCCCAACCAGAAAATTTTCCTTCGCAACTTGACAAAATCTTAAAGATCATATTTTGTTATTAAGAGCTGTTAATCTGACTTTTTTAAATGAAAATATTTTATGTTAAATATTGAAAATTATTTATCTATTTTATCTTTTCTAATTTTGTATGATTTAAGATAAATCTTTATAGTTCCAGACACGTTCATCAGGAAATGCTAATTTTCATTTTACATGCATAGGAACATAACCCAGACTCATTATGTCTCAATTGTTAAAAGTAGAAATTACTTCTATCAATAATTTAAAATACTTAAATAAAAAGAAAATATTATATTAAATTTGTTCTAAAAAAACCAAATGGTTGTTTTGACAAAAAAACTAACTGGTTTAAACTGTGTCAAACCTGGTTGGCACAAAATGAAAATCATGTGAATTGAAACATTTGAAAAATAAAAGAAAAAACATTGTCGATAGCAAAGTGAAAATAAAAAATAAATTAAAATATAACCAAAATATTAAAAATATAAGCAAAAATAAGTTAAAAAATATAAGTAAATCACAATGCTTCGCATGGTTTACAATAAAAATCCTTTTCATGATCAGTGTTGAAATAATTGGCGCATTAGCATACATTTCGCCATGATGTCCGCATAACAGAAAAGTGCCTACTTTTTTATTCAACAGTATCAGGAAAAAAAAAAAAAAAAAAAAAATTAGCTTTCTTAGGCTAAATTCTTAGCCTCTCCAGTTACTTATAAATACAGTATGGAACTATTTATCTGGAAACCAGCTAACCGGAAAACCAGTTATCCAGAATGATATTTCCAATTGACTTATTTCAGAAAAATAAGCCACACAGTGCCAGTTTGATATGCATACTGCTTTAAACATTACAACATGCATAATATAACTTGATTCCAACAACTAAGATTTGAAATGGAAGCATATTTAGTTACATATTGGACATTTTTATTTTTATACAGAGGAAACAGGGGAGTTTTTGTTTCCAAGATATTTCTATAAATTGCCTTCTTTTAAACTTTGATTAATGTCTAATCTTGTCTGGACCTGATTCTTTCTGAGTAGTCAAATAATTAATTTGAGATCAAAACACAGTCATAGCCACATATATTCTACAAATCTGATCAAATAGATGTTGGTTTAATGTCCAGCCAGTTATCTGGAATACATCTGACTCCAACCATTCTGAATAAATGGTTCTGTACTGTACACACTTTTGGTTTGAGAGTTAAAACAAAAACAGCCATAACTACACTGCAAGACCATAAGAAGAAAACAAAAACTATTTTGAAAACTAATATTACAACCTTTCAAGTAAAAGAATTTATTTAAACATAGTGGGATACTTTTTTTTTTTTTTTTTTTGTAATCAAATGATAGTTCCATGTTAAAATTAGTAGGACTTCCTTCATGTGTAATGCATGTTAACTGAAGATTTTTAAAATAGAAGCAAAAAACAAATGAAATATTTTAAAGAAATCTAATAAAAAGTATACAAAAAGAAATGATTTCTAACATTTCAATAAGAAACTAACTTCGGCAATTTCAGCCTCTTCTACAGAGTCATTTGATAATTCTTCTAAATGTAAGACAACCCTATTTTGTTTATTTATCTTATCAATGCAGCCACAGCACTTACCACATCTTACGAATCATATAACTAGGGATGTAATAAATAATTTGGCTGAATACCAACTTTAAAAAAAAAGTATATATTAATTATATATATATATATATATAATTAATTTTTGCAAAAAGTTATATCTATAGAAATAAATTTAAACATAAATTAAAATTGACATTTTATTACTTGTTAATTTAAAAAATTTAACACTTGATACTATTTTTATTTTATTTTATTTTTTTTTTTTAATGTTTTGAACATTTTCATGCTAATGATAAAACAATATAACTTTTACTAAATCTAAATTACTAATTTTATCAGAAGTGTAATTCAGATACAATTTAGCTAAAAAAGGAGATCATTATTACCAATGGTAAACGTGCCTTATATTTCTTTTAAAAATTATTACAGTAGACTACCTCAAATCTGCACAGCTTGGGTCCAGACATTGTGCAGATTTTAGAATTTTGCAGATTTCTGGTCATTGCTTTGTTTACATTTTTTAAACAATCATTTGAATGTAATAATGCAATTAAAATTTTAATGAATGCATGCAATATATTAAAAATAATTAAATAATAAACTAAAATTAAAAAAGTTAATAATTAGATAACAAAATTATAATAAAAGATAATTTAAAAAAATGATTAAATTATTAAAAATAAAGGTCAAGCAAATAATTAATAATGAATAATTAAATATGCATAATAAAGATGAGATACATTTTCCTTGAATTATTCAATGAAATTTTCTTCATAAAGATAAGGTCCCTATTAATTCACACCAAAATCATAAAGTAAGGAAGTTTTATTTCTGGTTTAGCCAGTTTTAATAACAAAAAAAAAAAAAAAAAAAAAAAATTGATTAATACATAAATATATTTGGCAAAAAGATTTTGATTACCAGTGATATCAGCAATTTTTTTTTTCAGATATAAATTTATATTTCCTTCATGTAAAACCACGAGTTCAGTCACTTTATCAAGAATTACATATTAAAAACATACGGAATGATATAAAACTAAAAAATTCTGTAATTTTACTGCTATATTTGAATGGAAAGTTTCATAGTTTACATCTCCAATGATGTGAGGATTTTAGGGTTGCAGATTTGAGGGAGTCTACTGTATTCTTTACTTTAGAGAACTTATTTTAGCGCAAAAAATTACATTTTATATTTAGTATTAGCCATATCAATCTTATTTTCTGTAAACCAAGATTTATTTCATGATAATTTACTCTTCTAAAGTCTTTATCGTGAATTTTTGAAACTACATTAGAAGATTAACACAATTGTTTAGTAATTTTAAGAAAGATTTTGCCAATTAAAATTAATTAAATTTGAATTTATAGGGATTTTGCCATTTTGTGCAATATTTATAACTTTACTCACATTTTTTATTTAAAACTTTTTTTTTTAGTATTTTATAGAATTAGGAAGTGTGCAAATAGAATGTTCTTACAATAAAAATAGAGCAATATTTCCTAACTAAAACTTCTCCTCCACAATCTTTCAATGCCAGAAAAGCTGCAAAGATGCAAATGAAAAGAAAATCATCCTTTTAAAAATAGTGTTGTTTTGTGCAACACATAATGCTTTTGGTGCAAGATAATGTAAAGTATCTATAACTCATTCTAAACTGTATGATAACTAATCAATGCATTAAATTAATTTTATAACAAGTTAATTTTAAGGCTACTTCAAAGTACTGTCGGAACATAAAGGTTTAAAATATAAAGAATATTTTCACTTCTATTTCTTTTATCTGTTCCATTTATTGTTGATAAAACTATTCTTACATTCAAAGTTAATCACCCCCCCCCCACACACACACACACACACACACTCTCCTCCATAATCAATGTATTACCTCCTGAAATAGTTCTTGAGTAAGTAAATTTTATTGCAAGGAGTTGGTCTGTTAAAATTAACTCATAATTTAAAACATGAAATGTGGTACAGTTAGTGTTGACTCTAAGCCGCTTTAGCAGGGTGCAGTGCCCGGCGGCCCTTTTTATTTATTTTTTGCACCTGGTGGCTCTTTTAAACCCTTTTGATGTGCCTGGCTGCCCCTTTTAACACTTCCTATGTGCCCCGTGGCAATTCAATTGATTACGGAAAAATATCGGAAATTCTAGGGACTTTCAACAAACCAGTTCAAAATATTTTTTGTGAACAAAGTACAAGTGTGCCTTTATGAAAAAAATGTGCCCCCTTTTTAGAACAGGGTTGCTACTTATATCAGAGAATGAAATTCCCTGACTTTTCCAGGTGTATTTTAGAAAAATTTCCGTCTAGCGATGTAGTGTGAACTAGACAGGCAGAGAGTAAAATAAATATTGTATCACTCGAAAATATTAAAATTTTCTAACTATAGATGATATTGATTGAAATTTTCACATATGTATCCCCCTCCTTCCCCATCAAGAGACATAGAAATTAGACATAGATTCCTTAAAAATTTATGAGTGTTTCAAATAAAGTTTTCCTCAAACTGGAAAAAAAAAAAAAAAAATCAATATAATATTTTGTATTGAATCATAATTCATTTTGAGCAAGTATCACAATCTCACTTAAGGGTGCTGATCACTTACAATCCCGTTTTTCGTTCTCCATGTAAACCTATGGGAATATTTTCTCTCACTTTTCTAAGGATATCTCATGAAAAAATTGAGATTTTTGAATTTTGTTTTCTGTATGCAATTCTTAAAACTTGCCACTTTTCATCCTAGTTTTTATTTTATATTAAAAATAATTTTAACTATTTGATTTTACATTAAATATTCGGAGCATGACCAAAATAATTTCTACCTCTCATTAAACTGTAAATTCTGGCAGTTCTATTAGGTCGTTTGGAAATTAAAAAAAAAAAAAAAAAACACGAAAAAATGTACAGTTTCTAATTTATCCATTGATATAAAAATATTTCATTTCAATTAATTAGGGAGGGAGCTATAATTAAAACAAAACGCATATTTTCTATTCTGATGATTTCAGTGTTTTCCCCCACGATGCAATCCATCATTCTATGAGAAAGGGCACCTTGTCGCGTCTGCTCCGATTCCTGACACTAGGGGGAGAGTAGATACTGGAAGTAGACAGAAGGTTTCAACCAACACAAGAAGCATTTTGCTTCCCTTAGAAAATTTTGAAGAGACACGGAATTGAGAAAGCAGCGGACCCCAAATTTTCTACTGAATTAATTCCATTAATATATAAATATATATATATATTTATGTTTCATAAAAATACCTTTCATAGCAAATTAATTTTTCATGTAATACACCAGTAGTTTAAACCACATGATCACAATTTTTCAGTTTTTTCTCCATTATTTTAAGTGTATGTTTATTATTTTACATATTGAATTTGAATAATATTTAATTTGAGTTGAATATGCACAACATTAAAATATTAGTAATTTAAACCATTGACAAAATTGAAAGAAGTATTTCAAAATATTGATATTTTATACTGAGCATTACATATACCGTATTTTATGGAAGAAACGCCGTGGCGCTTACGTGTTTGAAAGTTATTTTTTTGTCAAAAGCTGTGTTTTTCGCGCGCATGAAATTAGGATAAAATAAAAATTCATTAATCCCATGAATAATAATATATATATTGTTATAAGACTGTTCTCAAGCCCCCTGCTCAACAACGCGAAACCTTCTGACTTCACCGATCATGAAAACTGTGACATTTCGGATGATGATACTGAACCATACAAGTGGACAAAGAAAATTTACTACTCCTCCACTCAGATATTGACAACTCAGAGTTTGAGGGTTTCAAGTTGAAGCTAAAAAGGGCTAAAGTGCATGCTACGTAAAAAGCGTGCTAAGTTGCGACGGCTTTTTAAAAAATGTGGAGCGCCTAAGGAGAGGGTCTGCGTCCCGCACTCTGGATGGTTTTAATGCCAATTGACGTTTTCTTCATAATAATTAAAAACATAAAAATGTTTAAAACCTGGTTTAAATATTTTAAATAAAATTTTAAAATCCTAAATTATTAAAAATGAGGCACTCTACACTGTTCAGAAAACTTTGATTAAAGCTAGGTCAATGAGACACTGTCGACAAAAGTAGTGTTCCCACAGGTGCTGCGTTTATGATATTTTTAATCTTATTTAGACCAATTTTGAGGGATGCAGCGTTTCTTCCATAAAATACGGTACATGCTGAATTCAACCTTTTTATGTTGATACTATGCAAAATCATTTTTGCATATTGTTCTTGATTGTGTCCAATTTTCCTGTTCATAGTATAACATGAAAAAAAAAAAGTTTTATTAGCTATATGTGGACTCAAATGAGGCACTCTTTGTAATAATATTTACAGCATTGGTGAGTTTCCAAGTATATTGAATTTCGAAAACCCTTCTTGGATGAAAGGGGGTACCGAAATGAAGCTGTGCTTTGGAGGTCAGGCCCTGCCTAAGTGCATTTAATTTTCAGAAATTTTATAACCAAAATTTCTTTCCATGCTTTTAAATTGATTATTTTAAATCTTTATATAGTCCATTTCAATAATTTTCCAATATATTTTTAATAATTTCTATTATAGTATTTCATAATAGTTTACGTTGTAAGTACTTATATTCAATTTTAGATTATTTATATTAGCTATGTAGATTAGTTATTATAACGGTAAAATACATCAAATTGCATTTAACTTTAAAAAAAAAAAAAAAAATCTTAATTCTCATTGCTCTTATTTTTAAAGTAATAATTTTAATTTGGACCATTTATGTTTTTTCACAAAATATTTTTTTAATCCATTTCTTTAAATAAAAATCAAGGAGTTTCAAGGATCAAAACAAAAAATATTTAAAGATCTATTACTATTGAATTATAATAGGCAATTTTAAAATATAGGGTCGCAATTTCTTAAATACAGTATTTAAGCATTCAAACGGCATGGGAGGGGGGGGGGGGGGGGGGAGGGTCGGCATGTGGAAGTAGATGTTTAGAAGACTACTTACAAATAGTTATTTCAAAATAATATAGTATTGTAAACTTAGTGTTCAGGAAGAAAATGAAAGGAAGGGAGGGGGGGGTAAACATTTTGGAAGAGGTAAGGAGGTTGTGGCAGAGTAGCAAAATAAATAAATAAAAATGAGGAGTGGACAAGAGTGTTTTTGCGCCTGAATTAAATTTCAACTTAATATATTACATGCATAAAAATGTATAGGTAATGTGCTAAAATAGGCTGTACAAAAGAATGCAAGTACATTTCCGTACATTGATAGTGAATTTTTAACTGTGTCATGCGTTTTCTTATTATACTAAATTTTAGCAGACTGTGTAGAATATATACAAATAACATGAACATGTACAAAAATGTACAAATGTATCATATACAGAGCTCCACAGATGAATTCAAGTACCTTTCCGACCGTGGACGGTAATTATTGATATTCGATTTTCAAATGTGCTATGTGCTTTCTAAAATGCTTTCTTGGCTATCTTATTTACATTATTAAATGGCGAAGTCTTGATAAAGCATTTTGGAAGAGTTGGAAAGTCTTTTATAATCTATGCTTGAAGCATGATTTTTCTTTCTTATTATTTAATGAATATATATATTTTTAATTTTACGTATTAAAACAATACTCTTATATTTATTTTTTAATTGAATATATATATATATAATAGAGTCAATTATCAAAAGCTAAGGAACATAACACAACTCAAATTTTGCAACCTAATAGCATTTTATAATATGTATAATTTTGTAAAGAAATGAGGCTATTGCTGTTCATCATCTTATTTAACGAAAATTCAGTTATTTTTCCCCTCTTATTTGTTTAGTACAAATTGTATATTTTGTATTATATGTCGGAATGATTATAGATTTCAAATTTATTTTGCAATTTTACTCTCAACTACTTTTTTAATACAGCTGATGATATTTCTACTAAATTTGTGAATGACCGCTATTTCACAGCAGAAAACAGGCTCCAATTTTAAACAGCTATTATTCGGTCAGTTTTAATCGTGGAATAATGGCTCTTTTTTTTTTGTCTTACTTGTCAGTGTAATATAGAAAAATTTTACTAAATATTACTTATAGGACCCGGGGCGAGGGACCGCATAAAAAATAAATTTTCATATTAAAACAAAAAAACTTTTTATTGACCGAAATCGCTTTTAAAATACTTCTTTACTTCATTTAAAACATTTTTGTAATTGGAACTATATGTCTATGTCTAACGGTTTAGGAATCAGCCATTGAACATCATCGAAAGTGAATCCCCTGTATACGCTGCGTCACACTATCACAGTCAACTTTTTCTTTTTTGTTTCCTTTTTGAGCATTTTAAACACACACACATTTTTAAACATACACATTTTACAATCACATAATTTAAAAAAATGAATATTAATTGAGAATTTAAATATGCAGTGCAAACACATTATGTTTCTTGTTTTCACTTTCAGTTAACATTGTTATGGATATTTTTGGTGGAAGTAAGTCGAGGGATGGGTGGGAACTCAGCATGCACATTACACATTTTCATTCAATGATTTTTTTTTGTCTCACTTGTACAATGTATTAATATTATACTCTGGCATTTTGTTTTTGTGAATCATATATATGTTGCTGCAGCTTTGTTGCATTTATATTGAACATTGTATCCTTTAATTGAATAGATGACAATGTTAGAATTAACTGAAAATTAATTATATGTATTGCTCTTAGCAATTTTGGATATTTGTTAATAATGCCAATTTTATTGAAAAATGATCAGAAAAAGAAAAGAATTTGTTAAAATGTGTGGAAAATAGCTGTGAACCTTCCTAATGTATGAGAAAACTACTATGGTATATTTTGGGTAGTTAATATTTTTAAAATAATTTTTAGTGCTAAGTTTTAATCTACATAAAAAACAAAAAAAGTGCTTTATTTAAATACTCTGTGAGAAAAAAGAAAGTTCGGGTAATATTTACATTCGGATGTAACTATATACATACAGAAATAATACAGAAATTATAGTACTGTCTTTGTTTAATATAACAAAATTCTTATAAACTCAAGGCAAGGTTAACAAAGCTTTGGGGGACAATATAATAATAATTTTTTGAGGAAGCATTCCACATCTTTAATTAAAATTTACAATCACATACTTTAAAAAAAAAAATGAATATTTGAAATGAATTTAAATATGCAGAGCAAACATATTATGTTTTTACTTTCCTTTCAGTTAATATTGTTATGGATATTTTTGGTGGGAGCAAGGTTGAGTAGGAAAGGCGGGGGGAACTTAGCATGCACAATACTAATATTTATTTAATGATATTTTCCTCATTTCTATACATATTAATATTATACTTTGATATTTTGTCTTTGTGAATCGTATATACATTGCTGCATGTATGTTGTATCTATATTTAATATTGTATCCTTTGATTGAATAGACAATTAATGAAGATATCGTTGCATGTATTGAAATTCGCAATTTTCAATATTTCTTAATAATGTTAATTTTATTAAACAATGATCAAAATTAAATGAAATAACTTTCAAATTTCAAATTTATGACTGCTAATTTGAGTTATTGGAAATCTTATATTATGCTTTTGTCAAATAAAGCTGTATTAAAAAGCATTATAAATGTATAATTCATGTTCATTTTGCACTGAAGTTTAATTTCATTATATAAATACTTAAATACGTGCCAATATATTGAATAACTTCAATAATCGGAGATATTTTTATAAAATTCTCTTACAACCTTTTATTTTTTATTTTAATTTTTTTGCCGCTTTTATGTTGAGGGGGGGGGGGGTACTACATTGAGAATTCAACAGATTTTATTTGTCTTACCCAGTGAGAAATACCGATGGCTGTATCTATTATCGTTCATAAAAATAGGTCCAAAATCTCAACGAAATATCGAATTTTAAAGTATTCAATAAATTTGTGGAATATTTTTAAATATATCATATAGAAAAAATGAATGTGTAACTCAGACTAAATATGGGCTCTGTCCATATTTTCTTTATCTGATGATTTGTAATATTTTTATCTATAAACAAACTTAAAAAAAAAAAAAATACATATTGCAGTAATTAATTATAATCAATTGTGCTTTGATTTTTCAGTAGTAAATTAATGTTGCTTTACATAAACAAAAGAAAAAAATCACGAACACTGAATATTATGTAATAGATTATGAAAACGAGTCATAGACAAGTTGATTTAATAATTATTTGTTTAAAATTTAGGACGGTTAAATTTGAAGGTAAACATGAACATATAATAAACATAATATAAAGTAAGGTGAAACATCAAAATCATTTTAGACAGCAAAATGACATTGAATCACTTTTTATTGTCATATTTAAATTTTTATCAAACATTTTCTAAAATTTAGGCATTTATAAAAGTCGAAATTATTCAATTGAAACTTATTCCTTGATGGAATTCCTGGTTGCATCGCTGTAATAATAATAATAACAGTAAAATTGTTCAATGTGATCTTGTGTATTTTAAAAACTGCAAAAGAAATTGAAGTACTAATATTTCCCTACTAACAAAAATAGCTGCTATAGGAGAACTTTCCGTTCCTACTGGCTCATAAATTTTGTCAACAGACAACCGATAAGATCTCTTGGACTTCACGCCATTTAAAGGTACACGCCTCTCTGACAGTTTGCAGGGGTGTAGGAACGGTCTAGTACATGAGCTGAATGCAATATTTTCCGCCAGTGACCAGTGCCCTTAAGTCCAACATTAGGCAAACAGGTTGGAGAAGCAAACATTTTAGGGTGAGGGTTGAGGAGATTTGAAATGATTTATAAGTTACATTAATCGTAGCTGAGGGAATTTAAGAGAAAGGTGACTTAAATGAACTTTCTAATAACTGGAATTTGCAAAAACATAACAGATTTTTCTCATCTGTCATCCGACGAAGCATGTACTTATTTGGTGATCATGATGAAATTTTGTTAAATTCCCTGACTTTCCAGATTTTGGATAAAATACTGAAATTCCCTGACCTTCCCCTCACTTATTAGGCCAATTTCTGAATTACCTGACTTTTCCAGGTGGCATAGCAACCCTGTTAGAAAAGTGTTCCCTTTTTGAAAAAAAAAAATACCCTTTTTGAGAATAGTGTTCCCTTTTTGAAAAATGTATCCTTTTTTTAGGATAGTGTTCCCTTTTTGAAAAATTCCTGCCCAGCGGCCCTTTTTTTCTAGAGTCAATACTAGGTATTATATATTTTGTATTGTTTAAATGCACCATGCACCATTGCTTCCAACAAGAAAAATAATCATAAAATCATTATTCACATTTATTTAGAATTTAAACAACCTAACATATACAACTTAAACTTAGATACAGTTTAAAATCAAGTTAGTGTTAAAGAGATATTTTAATAATAAATTGAAATAAATTTCGGCAATATGTTCTTTTAAATACCACATTTTTTTGCATAAAAGAATAGATAGACATAGTTATTTATAATATGACCATCTATAAAATTAATATTTTTATTGTTATTTTGATCGTACATTGAACAAAAGATTCATTAGTACTTTTCTGGATCTTTATTCTAGGTTTAGTCTTGCATTTGTTTACTGGAGAGTTATAATTTTTTTATAAATTGTACAAATAATATATATTTAAAATAATATGCAAAATATCTAAGGAAGTCCTAGATAATATCTTGCCTTCTGCATGGTGGTCGTCATTAAAATGAATACTGGTGAAAATGAGGATGTTTTAAATTTTGCAACTTTTGCATCCTCAATAATAACATTTCTAGTAAGTAATGTTGAAAGAATATTTTCAAACTGTTCTTTCATTCAGAACAAATTAAGAAACAGTCTGGGTTCAAGAAGATTAGCAAAATTAGTCCTATACTATGGACTGCTCTGTGGAGAAAGTAATAATAGTATATTTGAGTGGTAATTTTGTTCTTGTTATTTTTTGTGCTTCAATTATTTATGTATATATTTTCACAAGAACCCTTTCTATTTGTATATGTATATAGTAAATAATCTTTAAATTATCCCATTGTATTATTTATTTAAAAATACTCTTAAAAGTGGTTTGTTCACATACAAAATATCATATTTGTTTGTAATTTTTTCCATTTATTTATTTTTTTTTTTTTTACTTTTAAATAGAAATTCATCTGTAAACAATAATATTAATAGTTCAATTTGAACAGCATCAGATTACCATTATGAAAATTTCTGTTTTTTTAAGTGAAAGAAAATTAGTATTACATAAACAAAGTACATTTATATGATCATTTTGAAACTTCTTGCTACTTTGAGTAACATTCATAATCTTTAGTTTTAATTTTTAATTTAATTGTTTACATTTCAAATACATGTGTGAATTATGAATCATTGCAGATTAAAGTTCTTATTAGTGTTATTTCTTAGTTTCTGGCATGCCAGTTTTAACCACCCTGGCAAAAACTTGCTAATCCTGCTTCTGGTGCACCTGAGATTCAGAATTTTAAATTTCTAATAATTAGTTGAGTTATTAATTAAAAATTGCAATGCATTTTCATCGAAAACTTATCTATTTTATCTCTGGTCATCGAAAGCATTCGTGCATGCTTAGAACCATATTTACATATCGGCAGGAAATGAAGAACTGAGCAGGCAGTTTGCTTTGTGTTTTTTCATAGTTTTGATTTAACCTAAATTGATCAAACCACATTTTAAATTAGAAGCCATATTCCGAAAGACTGTACTCTTACATCTCAAATGCCACAATCAACTTGAAAAATCATAGCTGTTAACCATTAAAAAAAAAAAAAAAAAAAATCAAAAATGGGCATTTTCATGAGAAATGTTTTTTTCCTCTTACGGCAATGTCCCTCCTGGATGCAATTTTATACAATTTAAGAGCTTATTAACCTTTTAAACGTCACAGTATGATTGAAAGAAAACACAAACTATTTATTGGTAAAAATCACATTAAAACTCAAACATAAGCACTATGAGTAATTTTTTTTTTCAATTTTTTTTTTCAATTTTTTTTTTTTTTTTGTATAGGATTTATAACATGTTCCAGAAATGGAACATTGGCGGGAAACACTTAGTTTTTTCACATGTTTTTATAAAATGTGATTAACGATATTTAAATTAAAATCTCTATTTCTATGCCCATTATTTTTAATAACTGCATGTTAAGTTATATAAGTTATTCAGGAATAACACAAGTTAAGCAGAAAAATAGCCGGGCTTCGCCCGTCAAGACTTCATTGTGCTTAAGATTCCAGCAAAAATTGTCAAGGAGCGGTAGGAAGTTTTCACAGAAAAAGCTTTGCCACTAAATTAAAAATACATATATATTATTTAGATGATGAGTAGGAATTACTGCATAAAAAAATTGCAATTATTTATCGGAATAGTAAAAAAATTATAAAAACAGCATAAGAAAATAATAATAATGCCTGTACAAAAATTCACAGCTCAATATTCATATCAATGAAAGTGTAAAAAATGCAAGGAGAAATAATCTCCTAGTTTCAAGGTGTTATTATCTATAACAAGATTTTTTTTAGCTTTCTAAATTTTATTTCTAGGCATTACTGTAGAATCAGTTGGGACCAATAGATCTTCTTGAGTACTCCAATATAAATCTTCTCTGTGTACTTGGTGACATCCACTAAACAACAATAATCCAAAATATTGACCTATGTTATTTTCATCTACAGCTATAACTTCTCCTTTTTGAATAGCATAAAATGTTGCCATATTTGCTACACGCAGTAGATATTCAATTAGAAAGAACTTATAAAATATTTCAACTAGAGATAAAGTAACCAACTTCAGAATTTCAGAAATAATTGCAATGCTTTAAGTTTTTAGAATTTTTTTAAATTTTGCATTTTTTTTTTTTTTTTTTTTTCCCAGCAATGTTGGATATTTTTCTGTTTCTACATAATTTTTTTGCTTCAAATTCAGGTCTTCCCTTTGACGTTCAGGATCAAATCCGTCTTCATTAGAAATTTCAATGTCATCTGCTTTTCTAAAGCTATTTCAATTTTACCATAAACATTTGCTGGCAGAACAAGCTGAAAAATGTCCTCATTTATTTTTCCTCATCTATTTAACATCCATTTTCTTCTGGAGGTAGTTTACAAATATCAATGCATTCTTCATCAGAATCATCCGACAATTCATAAAAGTATTCAAGTGCGTCTTCTGATGTACAGAATGGTTTTGAATAAGACATTTCGTATGTGTGACGTATCCTAACTAACTGAAAAACAATTACAGCGCGAAGTAAAAAGAATAATAATTCCTTATTTTCCTATATCACCTCTCCGATCCTATCTGGGCTCCAAATTTGAGTCATAAACAACATCTGACTACCAACAAACACATGTGCTTTTCAGCGGCAGCTACGAGCAATCTACTTCAGACTGGACAACCTGTCTGAAAAATGGGAGGGGGGACAGGAGGGGAGGCGTGCAAGAAAATATAAAGTAGATCAAAATCGTAAACATCTTTTATTGACATTTACTAAAATTCTCGTATTCAGAAACTTTTTATCAATACTTATGCGCACTGTAATCAAAGAACTTTATCATGTTAAAAAATAAACCTTTACACGCCAATGTTCCATTTCTGGAACATGCAGATTTGCTATCTAAAATAAACAATAAAAATATTTTTTATTTGTTAGAACTCATGTTCTATGAATAAAATGACCATTTTTAATTACTCTCACTTAGTTAGAAAAACATTTGTTAAATTTTGAATTTTATATGAATTTTCGAATTTTGTCCAATAAAAAGTCTAAAAAAAGACCGAAATTGTGATTTTCTCCCCTACACACTATTTATTTTATTAATGCAATATCAACGCCAAAAAATCAATCCACACTTTCTTTTTAAATAATAATTTTTATAGAGCAATGCGAATAAAATTGTATTTTTTGCAGAATTTTGAAATTGATGTTCCATTTATGGAACATTGGCGTGTAAAAGGTTAAAAGTAAATTTTGAAACACAATTACTTAGAGTACAATATTTATACAGATAAATTAATTAATAGAAAATTTAACAAGATTCTGGAGAGAAAAAAAAAATCCAACTACATTATTTTCTACTGACAAGAGTATGCTGCAATATAATTTAAAACAACAGTTATTAAACTTTGCTATCAGAAAATATCCACAACAAAAATTTTCCAGAACTAAGAATTGCTAAATTATCTTAAAATGGACATTTAAAAAAGTATCCAGAATCCAAAATTTAGAACACTTGTAAAATCTTGAATACCTCATAATTATTTTAAGAAATGTTTAAAGAAATTAAAAGAAATAATGTAATTGTAATGTTTAAAGAAAACTAGGAAAATAAAATAATTTTCCTAAATACTTTTGCCTACAAGAATTAAAAGAAAATCCTATTATTAAAGGGTGGTCTCTTTTGAGAATTGTAATATAGACAACTGAACATTATAAGGAATGAAGACCTTTTTAATATTGTTATTAGGTATGCACCAAACAAAGATTTAGACCGAATCGAATACCAAATATTCGGCCTACAGGCAAACCGAATATTGAATATTTGGTCCATCGAATACCGAATATTCGACTGGCCAAATGCTTTTATATTTCGAAACTTAAAGCCATTACAATGTTAAATTTTAAAACAATTTTACATAATATTCAATACAGAAACTTACATTTTGATAAACAAGAGTTTTTTACAGGTAAACTGTATACTGAAAAAAATCTGCTTTTTGAGTTATTTAGGAAGAGGTTAGTTATAAAACTTTTTTCATCAATAAAATTTTAAATTTCATGGCTTCTTCTGTGAATGAAAACAAATGAATAAAATTTTCTTAAATTCTAAAACAAACATATTAAAATAAAAGAGAAATTGTGAAAGAAATTGGAAGAAAAACTTTACAGGGTCCTATACAGTTTATTTGTCAGGAAGAGGATAAAGTAAAAATGAATAAATAATGCAGTCTATTCAAATGGTGGTAACTCAGCAAGAATAACTTTTCTATCCATTTTGATTTTGCAAGGAAGTTATTAAATACATCCTAGATCAGTGTCTGGAGTAGGCGATCCTTTTCAGAGATTGTAAGTAAACATACAGGTCGGTCTTAAAATCTTGCAACAAACTTTCAATGGAGATAATAGGGTCAAGACATACATTTTTTGAACAAGAAACATCTCAATCCATTAAAACTACAATATATTCAATGAAAAATACTAGGTGTGTAACTACAAGCCAAAACTGAATTTTCGTTCACAACTTTATCAAGAATTACAGATATTACAGAGATTTGTTTCATATTACTTTTACTTGTATTAAATGTGATATTACTGAAAATGAAGGATTTTGACCAATGTCACAGTACAAATACTGCCAATTGCAATTGGATAAAGGGATGTCTAATACCACATTTCACAGAAATCAAAGCAAACCTGTTGAAAATATACTTATGATATCTTCATTATTGTTAAAGTAACATATGAAAACCCAAGTTTGACCTCGAGTGAAATAAGATACACTGTATTCATGATTGAATAAGCGGATTGCAATTATGGTTTCATGGACAAAAATTGTGTATCTTGATGTCGATTATAAAAACCCTGAAAGTTTTCGATTTTGTTTAGAAACATCCTTTTTGTGAAAAGCAATAAACAGATTATTTACTAGACAAAGTTCAGTTACTTGCATTTGTAGATTATTAATTCCTATGAAAATCCTTATTAATGGTTAATTTTCTTAAGTGATATTTTACAAATAGCAAATAAATAATCCAAAAACATTCTCTTTTATTTAAATATGATTCTGTTTCTGATTATTTTGAATATTTTTATAAGTTGACAGTTAAAAGTTGTGTAAGGTTTTTAAAAATCTGTTTTAAAGGTTTTTTAAATTATTCGGTTTGGCCAGATATTCAGTAACATGGCCGGATAGATACCAAATATTCGGTGCATCCCTAATTGTTGTTGTTATTATTATTGATTACCAATTGAGAAAGGATTATTTGAATTTTAAATGCAAATGAAAAATGGTTATTTTTATAGCAACTTATTATTATTATTATTATTATGAATTAAAGTTTAAAATTTTTAACACTCAGTATGAGTGTTTACCAAATAATGAGAAAAATACATGTTTAAAAGTATATAAGGATAACTGATTATACTCCAAATATGTATTAACGAATATGTTATAAATTTCATTACTATACTAAAGAAATATGTAATAGTTAAAAAATTGTCAATTTATTACTAAAATGTGATAATTAATATAAGAAAGAATTAATTAAAAGATTAGTAGTAATTAATATAAAATTTATTAAGATATGTAACAACCAATATGTAGTAATTCATGAACATTTTGGCTGGATTAAAAGGTTTTCTTCCTGCAGAAATATCTGTGTATACTCATGAAGACATACATTTGAAGTGTCACATTTAACTTTAAAATGTTACTATAAATAATGTGTTCTATGAAAAGCATAACAGACAACGAAATAAAAGAAAAAAATTATCATTTTATGTGAAATGATATAGTCTAAAAATGATATAATTTATTACTGCTAATATTTTATAAAGAATGATAATATATTTTGCCATTTAATTCACATACTTAATATACAATTAATAATTTATCCTATTTATGAAGATTAATAATTAAAGAGTTAATATAACCTTAAAATATCTCACTTAATAATTATAAAAAACTAGATAGTACACTTATTTGAAAACAACGTTTAAACACACAATAAAACAAGCAGATTTGACCATACGTATACGTTTCGTGAGTACTAGGACTCACATCCTCAGTGTAAAAACTTTAAAAACAATATCCCCCCAACTGCATGTACGGTAAAAAAAACCCAAATGTCAAAACATAATATCAAAAGACCATCAAGTTCTAACAGCCAATGAAATTAATGCGGAAGTGAAGTGTCGTGACACAACAAATCCATCCAGAAAGTTGAGATCAGGGATGAGAATTGCAAAAAAGCAAAAAGACTGAAACCACGCGCAAACAAAAAATTGTACCACATTTTATCCGTGAAAGATACTTTAAGAAATAAAACCAGGGTCTGATTTCCGGGAAAATGGAGACAAGCGCACAAGCCTGTATACTACATTACAGGAGTGAAAATAGCCAAATTACACACAGTTCTTAAAACATTGAGCGTAGATCATATGAAATGCTCGACTTATCAGAATCATGGCCACTCCTGAAAATGAAATAATTTAATTAAGAATAGGGTTTTTGTGTGTAAATTTTTTAGCAAAAAATATGAAAAACTTAGTGAAAATCACAATGGTTAATTATTTTTGGTCACACGGGCTAATTGGAACAGGACATACAGTCAGCTTAAAGTAAATTCTGAATCAGGAGCGATTCTGAGTAAAAAAAAAAAAAAATTGAAATTCACAGCAAATTTTCTAAAAGGTTACAAAAGAGGGGGGAAGGAGAGGATACACTAAAAGCACTAAATACATGTATTTTTCGCGCCATTTTGACGAAATTTGCCGCTTTTTCGCGATCTTTTGGCGAAATTTGCAGCTTTTTCGCGATCTTTTGACGAAATGTACCGCTTTTTCGCGATCTATTGACGAAATTTACCGTTTTTTCGTGAACTTTGGACGAAATTTGCCGTTTATTCGCGATCTTCTGATGATATTTGTAGTTTTTTCGCTATCTTTTGACAAAATTTGCTGCTTTTTCGCGATCTTTTGACAAAATTTTGCTTTTCCCGCGATCTTTTGACAAAATTTTCTACTTTTTTGCGATCTTTAGACGAAATGTACCGCTTTTTCGCGATCTATCCACGAAATTTACCGTTTTTTCGCGATCTTTTGACGAAATGTACCGCTTTTTCGCGATCTATCGACGAAATTTACCGTTTTTTCGCGAACTTTGGGCGAAATTCGCCGTTTATTCGCGATCTTCTGATGATATTTGTAGTTTTTCGCGATCTTTTGACAAAATTTTCTGCTTTTTCGCGATCTTTTGACGAAATTTGCCGTTTTTTCGCGATCTTTTGACGAAATTTGCCGCTTTTTCGCGGTCTTTTGACGAAATTTGCTATTTTTATCGCGATCTTTGGACGAAATTTGCCGTTTATTCGCGATCTTCTGACGATATTTGTAGTTTTTTTTGCGATCTTTTGGTGACATTTACCGCTGTTTCGCGATCTTTTGACAAAATTTGCCGCATTTCCCGATCTTTTGACGAAATTTCCCATTTGTTCAAGATCTTCTGACGAAATTTATAGTTTTTTCGCGATCTTTTAACGAAATTTGCCGTTTTTTTATCACCTTTGAATGTTCTTTCGAAATCGGAAGAAAAGCGGAATCGATAGGAAAGTGAAAATTTCGGAAAATAACAAAATTTTGCAGGAGAAAAAATACAGAATCCTCGGAAAAAGGCGGAATTTCGAGGGAAAAAAATGGAAATTCCTCTAAATAACAAAAAAGCGGAAATCAGCCAAAAGACGGAAAATTCTCATCCCTGTGAGATGTATGGTGTACTAGATAAATCATTAACCAAGGAGTCTTTAAATTTATGGATATGAATAGCCTCAAAAAAGTCTAAATCCAGAGGAGTAATGCATTTCTTGATAATGGTAGCTGAGTCAAAATTAAAATTATGTCCCTCCCCCCAGGAATGAGAGGCGATAGAGGATTTCTGTAATTCTTTTTTCTTTACATAGTTTCTGTGTTCATTGATTCTGTAACGCAGTTTTCGTTTAGTTTGTCCAATGTAGGACAAACCACATTGGCATTGAATGTTGTAAATGCCCCAATAATTATGTGGAGGAATTTGGTCCTTAAGGTCCAAATTCCTCCTTTCCTTTTCCTTTCAAAAAAAAAATTGTAACAAAATAAAATTAATGACTACCAAATTAGTTTTTAATTGCCTGATTTTTTTTTTTTTTTATATATATATATACTTTGCAATAACTTCAAACTTTTTGTTACTGTATATATAAAATATCAAATTGCAAATTCTGAGAATTTTCCGTTATGGTAAAGAAACTACAAGTCTATTTTCTGCTTTTTAGAAAGCAATGCATGTTCTATGCAATCTTGACGTGTGGAAGGAAGAGATGATGTATTAAATTCTTTCTAAACTTTAGTACCATGTTTCGCCAACAAATGTGCATGCAACCCTTAGTCGATGCACCTAACGTTTTAAGCACTTGGCTACATCTTTTACGTTTAGCGATTTTTTCATCTTTTGACCTTAAATAGCAGCGCCATACTGAAGATGTATCATTATCTTTCCTATGAGGTACAAAATCCTTTTCATTAGACATCTTTAAAGCAAAATAGGTATAAACGCCTGAAAAGCAAAGAAGTTAGCACATAATAATGACTATGAAACTCAAATGCGTTGCTTATCAGTAAACTCTAATTCGAAATTTTGTGATTCCCAGTTGCTGAAACGACCGGCTTTCTAAACGCGGCAAAATCGAAATAAACAAATGATTTCATTGTTCCCGAATAATAGCCGAGCGGGTTACATCTGTTTGCAAGTCAAAAGGTTTTCATGTTAAATGATTTAATCGCTTTGAAATATGTAAAAAATACTTGAAATATGCATATTTTTAAGGATATATAAATTTCATAAAAATTAATTATTTTTCTTTCCAAAAGAGAAAGTCTATAAATATATATATATTTTTTCAGCTGAATATTGTTCCATTTAAAAAAAAGGACAATCCCGAAAATCTCGGGATTTGGCAGACAAGATCCCAGGATTTTCGGGATTAAAAATGATGCGGGATCTGGGATTCTAATCCCTAAATGCAATCAAAATTACAATGAATGCTTGCAATATAGTAAAATCAGTAAGTAAAGTAATAAACTAAAATGATAAAAATAAAGATAATTTAAAAAATGATTAAATTATTAAAAGTAAAGGTCAAGTAAACAATTAATAAAGTATAATTAAGGGTGTATTCGAAAAAATATTTTTCCACCCTCAACAGCTCGAAATTTTCTGAGACCATTTTCAAACTCATTTTTAAAAGTAAAAACATGAAACTTGCTGAGGTGATTTTTGAAGAGATGTATAAGAGGCCGTGTGATTTTATTTTCTGCTCAAATAATTAGAATTTGATTTTTAAACAATTATTTTCTTAATATGATCATTTTTTTTCATTCCCAAATCTTCTGCTCGCGAAAATTCGATTTAAAACGCAAACTTTCACAGCATTTTTTGCATTTATCAAAAAATCGACAAGCACGACACATTATGTAGTTTCTAAATAACAGAATTTGCCAGTTTGATGTGTTTGAGAGCAAAAATGAATTAAAAAAATAAATCAGAAAATAAGCAGTTTGGATTGGAATACACCCTTAAATATGCATAATAAAGGTGAGATACATTTTCCTTGAATTATTCAATGAAACTTTCCTTATGAAGGTACCCTATTAATTTATATCAAAATCATAAAGTAAGGAAGTTTTATTTCAGGTTTAGCCAGTCTTAATAACCAAAAAAGTTTGATTAATACATATTATATTTTGGTAAAAAGATTGTAATGACCAGTGATATCAGCAATATCTTGATTTTTTTCAGAAATAAATTTATACTTCCTTCGTGAAAAACCATGCGTTCAGTCATATTATTGAAAATTACTTATTAACATACATGTGGGATGATATAAAACTTAAAAAAATCTGTAATTTTGCCCCTGCATCTGAACCGAAAGTCTCATTGTTTACATCTGCGATGATTTGCAGATTTGAGAGGGTCTACTGTATACGCAAATTATCCTTTCATTTTTTTTCTCTAGCACATTTTTTTTTTTTTTTTTTAACTATTTGATACATTCAATTTGAAAAAGTGGAATTATTGTCACTCTTTAAGAAAATAATCACAGAAAAAAAATTTTTTTTGTTTCAGCATGTAACTTTTGTTTGTACTCTTTGTACAATTAAACATTTTGTAATCATTGTTACGCCTTTTTCGGTAATATTTACACTTCGGTTTAGGCATACAATATTTTTTTTATTAGAGGTACATTAACATTTTTCGTTGAATCATCAATACCAATATATCCCTGTTTAACATGTTGAAAGTCACGTCAGTCATTAGTGACTGACACTTATAGATTGTGCAAAGGGAATCCTATTTCATGGCCTAAACGGAAAGACAGACAAAATAGACTTGGCATTCAACAACGTAAAACAACCAGTTATTATTTAAATAAAGTAAATTTAGCAGGGGTCGATCCAGGAAAAATTTGGGGCCTATTTAGGACCCTTTTGCAAAAATCTATTTAATAAAATAGGCCCCTTCAAAAAAATAAATTTAATAAAATGGACCCCTTCACAAAAATGAACTTAATAAAACAGGCCCCTTCACAAAATTCCTTTTAATAAAATAGGCCCCTTCATAACATTCTTTTTCATAAAAACTGTTTTAAAATGTGTAATTTGTAAATAAAACCAGGTCATGAAAAAACAAAAACTTTAGCAAGGGGATTTAAAGAAGTTTTTGTTAAAAAAATTCTCGGTTCGAATTTGAGTCACTGGATTTCAACTTTAGTTATAAAATGTTATTTTTCACAAAAATATAATAAAATTCACAAAAATGACTTTTACTTTTCACAAAATGGGCCCCAAAAATAAAAACCTGCATTGATCCCTGTTTAGTAAACTGTGCATACAGAGAAAAAAGAAAAATTCTTAAACATTTATCAAAATCCAAATTATTGTGTCATAAGTTGTTTTATAAGTTAAGTATGTGAATGCTAGTTTTTCATGATAACATATGACTACAGTGATCCCAATAACTAAAATTAAATTTTCCATTTTATAAAAATTATTAATCATAAAAATTAAAGATTTTACTGTTAAGCTTAATGATAAGTTTAATTTAATAAGGATTTAAAACTTAATACCTGCATAGCCACATTAACATAAAAAATAAGCATCAGTAAATACTAACATGATTAATATATTTTAAAATACATTAGACAATATTTAAAAATTACATCCGAGAATAATTAAAATAAACAATACAAAAAAAACTGCATTATGGCAAAAGATGAATCTTAGATTAATTAATGAAAAAAATGCTGCAATGAAAACAAATTCGTTTCATAAGTATTAGATTATTAAAATAATAACTAAGGAATGGCTCTAGATGTTTATTAAACTAATAATTAATGATGCTGGACAGAAATTAACATCTTATTTTCATAGCTGGATTCATTATATCCATCATTGGTCCATAGGGTACATCATTTACTAAATAAAATACTACCTACTATTAATTTACTTAAAAAAAAAAAAAAAAAAAAAAAGTGATTGCAGGGTTGTTTGGTTTAAACCACGCTGGTTTAAACTGTGGTTTAAACCAAATGGTCTTTTCTTAAAAAACCATGCTGTTTTTTTTTTTTCATGTGTGTTTTTTCTCTTTTTCCCTAATGTTTTCTTTTATTTTACACATTATAGAAAAATGCAAAATCCAAGTTATGCAGAAGCTACAAGCAAAGCTTTAGAAAAATGAAGATGAATTAATAAATTTGTAAAGGTGACAAACATTTTTAATCAAACTTTTCTTATAAGCAAATCTACATAGCAGACTAATTTTTCTAAAATTAGCTGGGAAGAAAAAAATAAGTAGTTAGTTATTTTTCTTCCCTTTTTTTTTAAGCCTTTTATTTTAAAAAATAGCCAAAATGGCAGATTTGAGCTAAAAATACACTTTTACTACTTAGATTGCTTGATTAGTTAAGATTTACTAAGAATTACATATGCCTCAATGATGACATAATCATAAGTAATTCTCTCCATTGATTGCTTTTTGTTCTGTTTGCTAATGAATGATTGGCTGTGAGTTTTCTTTGCTGTATCATGGCTATTGGGTTTATAAGCTTTTGTTTTTCTTGCATTCCTACATTGGGATCGGGGTTTTGCATTATGATTTTATTCTGTTACCAGCAGGATTGGCACGGTTTAAATCAATTGGTTAACCAATTGGTTTTTTTGAAAAGCTCTATTTTCTCATTTTTGTAATTTAAGTGTTTCAAATTATTAGATATAAATAATTTCTACTTTTAACAGTCTTATCCCAGCAGTTATTGTGAGACATAGTGAGTCTAGGTTATATTTGTATGCATGTAGAATGCAAATTGCATGTGTTGATGAACATATCTGAAGATCTAAAGATAAAATTTAAAACATGTGAATGTAGCAAAGATAAAATAGATTAAAAATATTCAATATTTTGAATAAAATATTTTCGTTTGAGAAAACGCAGATTATTTACAATTAATAACATAAAATGACCTTTAAGATTTCAGTCAAGCTGCAAAGGAAAATTTTCTTGATTGGGGAGATTATTTTTTAAGGCTGTTCTCAACTGCTCTACTCAACAAGCATTAAATGCTTTGACACATTTACAAATTCATTTTTTAACCGAAAGATAAAATTGGAAGGCCTGACTGGATATGATTTGGAATCAAACTGTGTTTTCCATTTTTGATAAATAAATTATCTATTGAGTTATAAGTAATTTTGATCACATGGCAAAAATGTTTTTAACCTTCCTTGAGTAGTTATTTTTCTTTCGCGTGAAAATTCGATTCAAAATGCCAACTTTGACACTATTTTCTGAAAGATCTATTTCGTTTGCAAAAAAAAAAAAAAAAAACCTGGAAAACACAGTTCCATTACATAGTTACTGAACAACATCTGCTAGTTTCACGCTGTAAAGAAGTGAACTTCGCTGCTTTCATGGTCTGTGGGAAGAATCTGTGGGATCTTCCTAAGGAAAAACTGTATGCACATCACTCAGGTGCATAGAAAGACTAGTAGACATTTTTCTCATGCTCTAGGACATTGTAAGTGATGATGGATTAGCACTTAGGACGTAACACGCCCTGATAAAGGATGTGATATACCGCTAAGGGTTCAGAGTATAGACCACCCTGTTTAGGTCTTGCAAAGGAATTCGCTAATGCCTAAAGGCATTGACAGAGATGGATGTTGAAAGTTTTCTCACGGGGTCCGAGAGAGTGACCATTTTTCGGAGGAAAATAAAGGAGGGGATGAGTTTTGAGTCGGGAATTGGAGTGTGCGTTTTGTTCGCACGGACGAGGGGAAAAGAGATTTTTTTCCTGGGCTGAAGCAGGGTTGTAGTGGGCAGCTGCCCGGGTACCCACCCAGCTGCCCGCCCGGGCTGGGTTTTTTATAAAAAACCCACTTAAAAAGCCCGGGTTTTTTTAAAGAGTATTTCTGGAAAGGAACAAATGATGTATTTGTTGTTCATGGTTATTTTGTTTTATTTATTCACTTCTTTGAATCTTAGAAAATATATTTGTACTAATTTACTTGCACTTTTAGATTGGGAACCCTAGAATTTTAAAACGTTTTAGCTTTTAATTTAAAACGTAAATTTAAGCTTTTCAGTTAGCTTCAAGAGTATTATATTTACTAAACTTATTATATTTATTAAATTATTTTATGCACTTTTTACTGCTGAATCCGAAAATGACCTTCATTTTTAACCATCACGTAAGGAAAATTAAATAAATGTTTTACATCTGTTTTATAGTATCAGATTTTTGCTATATTTTAACTTTGACATTTACAATTTGCAAAAAAATTATAACGTGATGGATAAAGTGATATGATGGATAAATGAAGGTCATTTTCAGATTCAGTGTACTTTTTAGTACATAAAAATCAATTATCAAAAGTTAAAAAACTCAGCCGTCTCCTCTATTTTATAGTATTTGATTTTTGTTGTTTTTTAACTTTGACAATTTATGATTTGCAAAACATCCTGAGATGATGGTTAAAAATTAAGGTAATTCACAGATTCAGTGCTAAAAAATACATAAAAGTTAAAAACACAACCATCGCAATCTTGTGTTATCTAATCTAAAACTTTTTCTTAAACCTCTTGGCAGTAATCTATCCGAAACTTTTTGTGTTATCCAATATCCTGTAAAATAAATATGAATTGTAACCACCGAAAATCATAATAATATTAGATTGTCATCAGATTTACATTAGTATACATGTAAAATTTAATCTCGATCGGATATTTGAAACTTGAAAGTGAGTTAAATTTCGACTACAAATTTTGAACCGGGAAAACATACATACGATCGTTGAAGTTAAATAAAATAACATAATATTTGTTAAAAGAAATCATGAAAAGAAATAGTCTCAAATCCTTACAAAATAAAACACATGTTAAAATACAATAATTTTAGCCAATCTGAAACTTAATAAAAGTTAACTCAATCCTAACACTTTACTATTTTTTTCAAAGCGCTGATACACATGAAAAGTTCTTCGAATACTTTAAGCACTTAGGATATGACCCCTCAAAGCATGGCCAAACTCATTTGTGTTCAGATGCAGAAAAGTGGTATAAGTCATGCATTTTTAAAGTTTCATAACTCAGTCAATTTTAGTGTTATATGAATGGGACTTTTTTTGTCTGTCTTGTCAGTGTAATAGGAAAATTTTACTAAATATAACTTATAGCACCGGGGGCTGTATAAACACTTAAATTTTGTAATTTTTTAAGAAATGTTTTTATTGACCCAAATCGCTTTTAAAATATTTCTTTGCCTCAAATGAAAACATTTTTGTAATATTTAAACTATATGTGCATGACTAACGGCTTAGGAATTAGCCATTGGACACTGTTGAGAGTGGACACCCTGTATATACATAAGAAACATTTTTGTTGCAAGATATTTTTTATCAACATTTGCTAATCTTATGATAATTTCAAAGGAGCAAGTTTTTTTTAAGTTATATTTATATTTTATTATTAAATAACACACAATTGATAGCTTTGCAATTTAAAATTTGTTTGTTATTTAAATTTAAGAGGTCATATAATGTATTTTAAGAACAGAGAAAAATATTGAGATCCTTATTAAGACTATGAAGTCATTCCCATCTATTAGACTATGAAGTGTTTGTTTACAAAGATTGTATTTGAGATCAGGATTGCCACTTGTTTCGGCAATCAAATTTCTTGCGCTTTCCTAAGCAAAAAATTAAACTTTCCCTCAGTAATTCCTCTGAGAATTTTCAAAATTTCAACGGATAAATTTTGCAAAGTACCAAAATTTAGTAGCCAATTTACCCGGGGAAAATTGCCCATTTAACCCGGGTTTTTTAATAAAACCCACCCGGGCTGGGTTTTTAACAAAAAACCCGGGTTTTTTACAACCCTGGGCTGAAGGCACGAGGTGCCGAGAAAATTGAGCCAAGCACTCGGAACTTGTGTGGGACGGCAAGAGACCTCCCCGTAAAAGCCACCCGACCAACGAACTCGTTGCTGAATGAGACGTTCTAGACTGAACTACTTTACAAATTTGAATCTACAAGGACTCAGCATTTCCTATAATCATATAAGTCAACAACCCACGTGTTTAATTTATTATTTTTGTTGTGTTCTACCTAATCAAGATTTTAAAATAAAACTTTTGATTTATTTTCCATGGTAGAGAGATTTGTTTCTCATCGCTACCGTTCAATTAAATTGATCAAGGAGCAATTCTTAACAATGCATTTCCGAACAAAAATAAATTAAAACTTATGTCATAAAGTTGCTTTTTCGGATTTTAGAGCAGCCTTAAGAATAAAAAAGAAACTCAATATATGAAGTCAAATAAGAGGACATTGAAAAAATGGGTGCTAGAGAAGCACCTGTTTACTTTTAACTAAATTATGCAATAAGATATTTAAATCGTCTATTGCATAATCGAATCCACTATTTAGATCTGACAAAAATATGGTTAAAATCGAGATAAGGTTCGCATGAGATAACAGAAAAAAGTCTCATAAAAGTGCCTAAATATATATATTATTAATTTTTAGATTAGACATATAAAAGTAATACGTATTATAAAATAGCTTAGAAAAAAATCCTGTGTATTAAGTCTGATGGCTGTTTAAATGTTTTTTTAACATGGCAGTTTCTGAGGAGAAGTGTCAAATGAAAATACACAATACTTCTTGAAGCATGTAAAGACCCTACTGCTAAATTCAAATCATTCCAGGAATTCTTTATAAAGAGCTTTACTTTCAATAAAAGATAATAATTGTTCATGTAGTGTTCTAACAGAAAAATCAGATATCTCAGGTTGCAAATATTTCATAGAAATTATTTTGAATAGCCATGGAAAAGTATATTTATGAAACTACACCATATATTTATTTATAGTACTAGTAATCAAAAGATTGTTTATTAAGATTTTCAAGCTATCAATGTTTCACTATGTAGAGCATTTTATTCATGGAACATAAGATAATAGCTTTTACTAAGAATGTCTAAATTTTAAATGATTTCAATTTTCTACACAATTGATTGTAATTATTTAATTTAAATTATTTTTAAATGAAGTTATATTACTTATATATCCAACCATATTTATTTTTATCAATAAATATGCATGTATATGTAATACGAAAATATATTTTAAAAAACCCGGTTTAAGCCAAAAAAAAAAAAAACAGGTTTTTTGGGTTTTTTTGGAAAAAAAAAAACGGTTTTTTACCACCCCTGAGTGATTGTAATTAAAATTATTGTCCTAATAATAGGGTAATGTGAGCTTAAAAATTAATAATACCAAAGCTCATGTTAAAAATTAAGTGGTGAATAACAAACAAAATTGAAGACAGCAACTGTGATTTTTTTTTTTTTTTTACGATGGCCTATTACATTTAAATCTTTTGCCATAATTAATTATAACTAAAATTAACATAAACAATTTATTAAGAAACTTATAATTAAACTGGCGAGAATAATAAATTAGATAATTGGCGAGAAAATATAAAAAATATCCAATATTTTTCCAATATATATATATTTTTTTTATACATTATATGATATTTTAAAATAGTGAACTTACAGCTGATAATAACCATTTTAAACTTTTGCACTTAATATGAAAACTTAATAAAACAACATTCTAAATATCTTTTTTTTTTCATGTACAACAAAATTGAAGATCTGAGAAAATTCTTACATTTTTACATATATCCAATATTTTTTTTTATAAACATCTGATATTTTCAAAATGGTCAGCTTACTGCTGATTATACATATTTTAAATATTTAATACTTAATGTTTATATAATTTTTTTTATATTATAAAGAGTTTGAACTCTTCATAAATTAGAAACTAAAACACAATGCTTAATATGAAAACTTAATAAAACTATATTTTTAATGCCTTTTTCTTTTCTTTTTGCTTACAATGTTACAATAAAATTGAATAGCAACTCATTAAAAGTTAAATTCAGTGTCAAGAACATTTTATGTTTTACAGAACAAAAATTTTAGTTATAAAATAGTTTTTTATTACTTGAGAATTTGAACATAAATGTAAGCCTCTCTTTCTTTTTTTCTTTTTTTTTTTTTATTCTATAACCTGCTGTGATGCTTAAACAGAACTACTAAATCAAAACCAGAAAAAAAAATCTTTTCTAATGAAGCAGTCAATAACTCATTATCTAAATTACAGTTTTCCTTTTAATGGCTGTTCTGAGTTAACAGTAACCCACATAATTATTGGTTCTACATTTAAAAATTTAGCTTTAAACATAAAGCTTGGAAAATTTTTCTTCTTCTTTGGCTGAAAAAGTTACTGCCAGACGCATAAAATTCTTTGCTTACAGTATGACACAGTCAATAACAGTTTAAAAATTCATTTACATTTGTGATCAAAAATGTCAATCACAATATTTTGAAAATAAATGTCAAATACTGAAAATCAGGGTTGGCACGGTTTAAACCAAGTGGTTTTAACCATGGTTTAAACCAATTGGTTTTTTTGTCAAAAAAACCAATTGGTTTTTTTTAGAAAAAATCTAATATAATATTTTCTCTTATTTGTGATTTAATTGTTTTAAATCATAAATAGAAGTAATTTCTACTTTTAACGCTTCATCTCAGCAGTCAACATGTGACATAATGAGCCTAGGTCATGTTTCTATGCATGTAGAATGAAAATTAGCATGTGCTGATGAACATATCTGGTAACCCTAAAGGTTTTTCTTAAAACATGTGAAATTAGAAAAGATAAAATAGATAAATAATATTCAATATTTAGCATAAGATATTTTCATTTATAAAATGCAGATTATTTACACCAGTTAACAGCAAAATACAATGATCTTTAAGATTTTGGTTAAGTTGTAAAATAAAATTTTCTGGATTGGGAAAGATTATCCTTAAAGAATTTAAAAGAGTAACTTAAGATATCAAATTGAATAACACAGCTTGCAAAAATTGAGTGCTAGTTATAGCATTTCAAGAATACCAATCAATCTTTTCTGTTAGTTGCTGAATCTAATGGCCAAATAGGTTGACTTGGACACTTGGAGTTATCACTCAGATAACAAAATAACCAGAAGTATTTGGATATTAAAAAAAATAAAAAAATAATAATAATAACAACAGACCTGCCAACTTTTGAAAATGAGAAATCGTAGCACCCAAAATTCAAATGAATCTCGAGGTTGGTTGATTGGGTGGATGGGTGCTGTTTCTTACGCTGCATACTGAGTGAACTCTGATTACTTTCGGTTCGGACCGAATTTAGATTCATGCAGGTTGGGTTAACCCGATTTTTCAAAAGTTAGTTCTTTATATTCTTTCAGATTAAAAACTACATGTATTATAACAACAAACATAAAGAATAAAGATTTTCGTCTGTGCATGATGTTTCCTATGAAGAGAGCACAGAGCTGGGGTGATTCTGAGTAAAAAAAAAAATTCAGAAATTGTCAGAAAATTTTCTGAAAGATTACAGCAGTGGGGAGGCAGTTACGCACTAATTATGCATTTTTTCGACGGCCCTTTCACAAAATTCGCTTTTTTTCCGATATGCTTTGACTATGCTTTGACTATTGCCGATTCGCGTTTCTTTAGCGATTCTTTGACGAGATTCGCGCATTTTTCTAGGATCCTTTGACAAATTTTGCGATCCGTTGAAGAAATTTGCTTTTTTTCGCAATTCCTTCACGAAATTTTCGTTTTTTCGGTATCCTCTGATGAAATTTGCATTTTTCTACGATCCTTTCACGAATTGGCATTTTTTTGCGAACGATTGACGAAATTGATTTTTTTCGGCGTGTGTGTTTTTTGAAAAAAATCATAGTTTTAGACCGATTTTCGTAGCATCGTAGTTTTTAGCTCCAAATCGTAGAAACTACGATTTTTTCGTAGCAGTTGGCAGGTCTGATAACAACCACAGAATAATATATTATATTAATGAAACTGCATTCAAATGTTTATTGATTGATTAATCAAAGGAATCTTCGTATGATTTTCAAGGTATCAATGCTTCACTGTGTAGAGCAGTTGACTTTAAATATAAAACATAGCTGTTACTAATAATATTTAAATTAGAAATGATTTCAATTTTCTGTATCATTGATTGTAATTATTTAATTTAAATATTTTTATTATAAGTTATATTACTTATATAATATCCAAAAATGTTTATTTTATTAACAGATATGCATCTGTATGCAATAGGAAATTATATTTAAAAAAATCCGGGTTAAACAAAAAAAACCTGGTTTTTTTCCAACCCTGCTAAAAATATAAAACATTATGATATTTTGAAAATAAATATTGGAATCCACTTAATATATATCGCCGAAACCTGAGTATATGATATAAAGATTTTCTACTGTACATTGATTTGTTTCACACATTATTGGCCAAAGTAAGTATGATGATGTAAGAAATGATCTATAGGATGGAAAAATTTATAACGTGTGCAAGTTCTCTTCTCACGATGTGTAATATAAAAATCTTTTACAGTCTTTAAATTTACATTTAATAAAAATAGTAAAAAGCGGTAAAGGGTGTGACAGGTTTAGGAGCTTACATACAAAAAATGATGGATATTAAAGACGTGAATTATCACGTTGCTAACTAAGTGTAAACCAACAGAGTGAAAAATGGCCAAGCCAGTAATTGAACCCGGATCCCTGAACTAGCGCTCCAGTGCTCTATCATTTAAGCCACGAGGACGATGCCCAGCTTGGCCTCTCTCACTCACATAAGTCAGTAAGTCTGCTACTGCAGCTATTAGATGGAATAGCAAGGTCCCCAGCAAAACGTGACTGGCAAATTTCCTGACTTTCCATGACCAAATCTAAAAAAATCCCATGACTTTCCCTGACCCAACGGGCATATAATGAAATTTACTACTTATTTTTGCAGTCTTTTGTCAAAATTAGCAATTTTTCCCCCAAAGACTGATGAATTTCACGTCATTTTTCATTTTTTTGATGAATTTTGCCTCATTTTTCATTTTTTCTCCAAGACTTTTTAGAAAATATTTGTAAATTCCCTAACTTTTCCTATATATTTTGAAATTTCACTGACTACTTTGAAATTCCATGACTTTCCCTGACACTGGGAACCCTGAACAGTTTTCATGAGCACACAATCTTGCGGCATAACATAAGACGCAAATGAACCCAGCATCGGTGAATGTACAATTTTTAATTAATTCTTCAACTACTTCTCAGCAGCGAAATTACGCTTGAAACTATTGAATATTATTCAATAATTTCAAGTGTAATTTCTTAGCGTAGTTGAAGAATTAATAATAATAAAAAATGATGGTTTCACAGGTTTAACAAGAACAGCAAGCTAAAAATATAGAATAGAAAGACGAACCTGCTGTTGGTGATGGGTCGGATGCACTGAGCTTACAGAGTAGAGCAATCTGCTGCCTTTCTGAGAGGGGGGTTGTCCTCTGGGCTATTTTAGGACATGACACTTTGGACTTGGTACTCTCAAAGGAATCGCAAGAATCAGGATCAGCATCTGAAGAGGAACAAACTCAATCAACGCACATAGTTTGGGTACTTATTACGGTTACATTGGCACATCACATAATTATTGGAGAAAAAAAAAAACCTCTTCCACTTAACATAGATTTCTGAAATACAATGACATCTCAAATACTTCCATCAGACTCATTTGGGAACTGATTTTAAAGCCATATACACAGTCCCCCCCCCCCCCAAACCACCAATTTTTGCTGTTCTCTTAAGCAAATATATTGAGAACAATTTTTTTACATACAATGAAAATGAAAAGATTATGTTTGGTGATTTTAAGACCAATGTCAGACGGGCGTCTTTTTTGCTTAAGTATTATCCATTCACAATGCTATTGGTCTTACAATGAAACCTGAATTCATTCATCTGACACTATTACATATCCTCTTTGCATTCAGAATTTATTGTTATTAAAAGCAACTATAGAAAGTAATTCATAATTTGAGAGGAGAAAAATGAAGCAAAAAAGTATAAAATTAAGTATCCTAAGTGTAAAAGTGTACAAAATGATCAAAAAGTGTAAAAGTTGGCAAGCATGTTTATACCACATAATTTTTACATTATATTCATTCTGGTGGGCATAACAAATCACTGGTAATAAAATTACCATCATTTATTGCTAAAAGACGTAAATTTGACTTTATATATTTAATAAATACCTTATATATATAATTATTGTTTTATATTATTTTAGTTACATTACATTTACATTATTTATCATTTTTTAAACATTGTCATATGAACATTAAATTACTGTTTTGAACACCATTGGTACTTGAATGCATAAATAAAATGGGCGAATGGCAACCGTTTTGGCATCCTACACACCTCTGAACATAATTTTTATAATTCTACCCTATCAGATAGTGAGTAAAAAATCAATTACAAAATTACATTCAAAAATTGAGTTAAATAAAACAGTCTAAAAACAGGAAACAAGTTTATATCCTTTGAAATTACTAGTAGCAATGTAGATTTTTATTTTTTCCATGGACATTATATGAGTAATCAATAACCCCCTGACCGCCGAGCAAAATTGTAATGTTGTCTACTCTATAATTTTTTTTTAAATGCTAAAAAAAAAAAAACATGATTTTTCCAACATGATATAAAAACTTTTATTACGTATAGGTGTATAAGCCTTGAAAGTATTAATCGTAACATAATTAAAAAAAGAAAATTATTACATATGTAGAATTATATCTATTTAAATAATGCTTCTATTGCAGTGAAACCTACAGATTAGTGAACAGATATATCAGTTCGTGGCAATGAGAAGGTTAATACAAGCACTTTTACAACTCTCCCACCTCTTGTATATCAGAGTATGACTGTATTTTTAGAACATAATTAAAATTTAATTAATTAGGATGAGCAAAGCGAATCCTCTACTAGGCTACACAAATTACATTTTATCGGACACTTTACAAAAAAAAAAAAAAAAAAAAAAAAAAAAAAAACTATTCAGTATTTTTATTTTGACTTGAAATTAAACATAAAAATAAATCATGATCTGTAGATTTGCACATTATTATTTTTTTTTTTTACAGAATAACCTTAAAAAGTGTATTAATTTAATTAATTTATTTTACTTGTTTTTACATTACGGATGCATTTTTACAAATAAAAAAATGAAACAAGTCTATTTTCAGAAGAAAAAATAAATCATGGAGTTGGGCATTATAGATAGAATCACGATTCATTAAACAGTTTCATTATTTCTTTTATGAAATTTTTAAAATACCTTTTTTATGAAAATTATAGCATATTTTTACTGAATTAAAATTTGTGAAAATTCAATTATTTACATTTAATCATAAAAGTATTTTTCAGTGTTAAGAATGCCAATACACAATTTATTCTTATTATGTGAAATCATTTACGCAGACAATACTTATGCATTTTAAAAAGAATTACATTATGATTTTTTTTCTTTTTTGTAAAGTGGCAACAAAAAGAATTGCAAACAAATAAAATTAATCGTTAAATTCGTTATATCATAAATAAAAAATTCCGAGGACATTCTTAGTTATTTGGCTAAATTTACATTTCTAAAATGAAAATGCACCAAAAGATAAAATAACATTTTTGCTTAATAAAGATGCAAAAATAATCTAAAAAAATAGTGCTACTTTCAAATATTTATCTTATTAAACAATGCTTCACGAATCCAAACAAAGCATGGCTTTTGCTAGTTTTCACGCATTTGTCCATCAGCCTAAGTACAGGTGATAAATTACCTAATATTCTTTATGGTTGCTACTGTGTATGAGTTACAACAATAATGAAGTTACTGATTCACCAAACCATGCTTGCTAAAATAGATCCAGTGGCAGTGTAATTGCAACAATAAAATACAGAGTGTTCATAGAAGCATGTCCTAATTTCAATGGTATATTACAACACAACAGCTTAATTTAACCTCTTCGGTCCCTGGGTCCCCAAACAGGGACCTCTATTCTTTTCCTTATAAAAACTAAAATGTCCGATTTTTTTACATTTTCACATCACTTTTTAATAGCTGAATGTTTTTTGCGTTCAGTTCAAAGCAAACAAATAAATAAATGGCAGCCTCTAAGCTGATTCCCACATAAAATAAGTTATTTTCATCTGAGTTTGCAAAATGCCTAAAAATGTCCCAAAGACAGTATGACGCAGAAAGTGAGAAATTTTCATTAGTATTTAACTTAAATCTTTTTCAATAAAAAATCTTGAGGATTTGTAGATTATTGACTTGTGTAAAGCTCTTAAATTTGTGATTGTGTTCATTTAAGTGAATGGTTATTAAATGGATGTTTTAAGGGGGTTTGTAGTTTTAGATCCCTATTTTTGAACCTCAATGACTAAGCGCCTAAAGGACCCATTTCAGAAAAGATGTATTTTCTGTCCTTTACAATGTCATTTTGTTTGGAAAAAAACAATGAATAAGCATTTGTATTATTATTTTAGCTTTTGAGCTGAAAAGATTAAAACTATTTACAACACATCATATATCCAATTAAAGGTGAACTAACCTAGTTTTTCTTACACATGTTCAATAAGAGCACTTTTAGTGATATGACACACATCCAACCTAAAGTCCCATTCTTCCCACACTTCGGTTAACAAGACTGGAGTCATAAAAGCCATAGCCTCTTCCATTCTGTGTCTCCACTCTGGCAAATCATTCAGTAGCGACGGAACGTAGACACAATCTTTTATAAAGCCCCAAAGGAAAAAATTGCTCTAACGGTTTTAAAATCTTCAGCCCAGCAATAACGCATACTCAGGAGTTGCCATTTTGCATAAGTAGCACTGCAAGCAAGTCCATAACAAAGCAGTACTCGTGCATGTGCTTATCTAAAAGTGTTTGAGTGACTCTTTATAGGTGACCTTGAATTGAACGCTTACAGTGGATACTATTAAAATTTATAACTGGGACATTAGTTTATGGACACCCTGTATTTTAAACACCGAAAAATAGAAAATAAAATATACAGAGCATATTTTTTTCAAAAAACATCCTTTTATCGTTAATGTTTTTAATATGAAAAAAATGAAGAAAAATATCAGAATGCAGAATAAAATTTTTAATACATTATTATTTTAAATAGAATTAATTTAAATAAAAAAAAATTGGAAATAAAGCTGTTTGGAAAAAGACTCAAAAAGCTTTTTCCCTGCAAAAAATTTCAGTTTTTTTAAGCATTGCTATTTCTAGCCTCAAAACAAAGATTTTTCAGATTTAATCAAACCTATTTTTATACATAGACAGTCAAAAATAATACAGTCTCATAGCAATAGAAGTATTGAATTTTGATTGTATTTATACTGACACAAGAAATCTGTTAAGGAAAAATTTAGTTCCATTAAAAGTTTCTTTGCAAACATTTTCATCTTCAAACAATATCTTATCACAAAATTCTTCCTCTTAAAACACACCTTTTTCATTCCCAAACCTAACAAGTCACACATTAATCTCATCACCAAGTAATTTCCTTTAAAAATAAAAATGGACCTTTCATAAAATAGATGACACTCCAATAAACATATAATCTAGCTATAATTAAATAAATAAAAAGGGGCTTCCGTAAAATGTTTAAACAGAAACCTGAACAAAACTCCAATTTCAGATTCACAAAATTATTAGATTTTTAAAAATTGAAAAAAAAAATCATGAAAACCATATACCCTGTTAGAAAAATCTAAACAAATATAGGCATGAAAATTATTTCACTTTATTACTTAGGAGAAGCCTTGTATCAAATCTGCATTCAAAGTCACCAGAATTTATCACCAGATCTTGAACAGCAGAAGAAATTTAAAAAGAAAAAAGGGCCTTGATATACAAATTGCAAAAAATTTTGGTAGTTTCTTATTAGCCGCATGCCAATGGCAAATTTTACCATTCTCGACTATCAACAATTACTTTTTATTTTGGATGGGAAATGTTATCTAATAAATTCTTAAAACCGTTCAATTCAGAAAACATGAATAAAATTATTTTAAAAAGAAAATTACATTTTTGGTCATACAACCTAAAGATTTAATAGGATTTCGTAATAGTAATATAATTTTCTCTATGCTAATATTGAAATTAAGGATTGGGAGCTCAAAGTCTATTGGAGACATGTTTGTGAATTCTGGTTTGGCAACTGGATTTTACTTTCACATTTTATTTAGCTTTAAAAAATAAAAATATGTTGTCACTTTTAAAAATATATTTTTTTTTAATAATAGATTTTTCTAAAGCCTTATAGGATGCAGTGCATAAATATAAAAATTTCACAAAATATACAGTTTTGTAGCAAAATTCTCTCAGCACTGTTTTTTCGTTTTACAAAGAGAGAGAATCGTCAATTTTTACAATTTTACTTGGCCTTCCTTTTTTTTTCATGGATAGCAGTTTCATTTCCGTAACTGTTTATAACAAAATTTCTCCCGTTTTTAGGTGCGTTCACAATTATATAAATACACTAGCAGGCTGAGCCTGCTGCGCTGGACCATTTTTCAAATAAGCCTTCAATCAAACGAAATGGAAAATCCGACCCTGTATTTTAAATTAATATGGACCTTCACCTGGAAGGTACTTTCGCATTTTCTGAATACGCATCGGACGCAATTGCGCTATTATATTATCTGATGCGTTAGACGAAATACGGGCAATTCAGAAGCAACTCTTTAGTACACATGTAGAGTTTGGGAGGGAAATGCAGCCATTACGATCCTATCACCACACTACTAAAAAAGAGAGAATTACAATGACTGCAGAGATTGACGATTTAACTTAAAGAATGTTTGGGTTATTCACTTTCGTTTATTATTTCTTTTACTCCGGGCTTCTCAGCTTGGTACTTTGTGCGGATCTGATAACATAAATACAATCTCTCTCTATGTTACATTATATTTGGTAATATACATCTTCTTTTGCCAGGTTTTCTCTACAGTTTCTTATCTTTGATTTCCAGTAGAATAAATACAATCAAAACAGTATTTAACTTTTATATTTTAAAATATGTGAATCATGCAAAAGTGGATATTTAAAGCGGAATTGTGTGAATAAAATTAAAATAATGTCATTTTAACTGCCGTTTCTTTTTACATACCAGTTTTAATCATGCAACTATTAACCTAGGAAAATAACCCCGATAACTAATTCAAATAGAAAACTAAACTTCTAGTTTTCACTCAATACAATCTTCCCAATCATCCGTAATCGGATCCACAACCAAGTTTGATGTGCAACGTTAGAAATGTTCGGAACGGTATGGCTAAAAATGTACCAGAGTTAGCTACAAAACAGAGTTAATTACATTCCAAATACATTCCATTAAATAATGTCAAATTGCTGTTGATTGAATTTTAGATCTTTCACTATCAAAACTCTTTGCAAATGCCAAATAAAGTTAGTTATGCAAAATTTTTAGTTGTGATCTTTTTTGGCAAACCGAAGATTTTTTTCGCATTTCTCCAATGAGCGTAATGAGACAGAGAAATAAACGTGCTTTTATTTTCAAGACGTCATTATTCATCAGTTTGTTGCCTAAATAAAACTAAAAACGTTAATTTGTGACTATGATCAGCTGCTCGGGCTGTGCATCAGCCAAGATTTCTTTATAATGATTGAAATTTTATTTGAATCTGAGGTACTTTTTTTTTAAAAAACCTCTTGTAAATGAACAAATATTGTTCCATTGGCCACCTTTGACATTTGAAAGTTTTTTTTTTATATATACATTCAAAGTAATGCTTTTTTAGTGATAGTAAAATAAACCTAAAATTTGTCAATACAATCAGCTGCTCGGGCTGTGCATCAGCCAAAATTTTATATTGATTGAAATTTTAATTGAATTTGAGGTATTTTTTTTAAAAAACCTAGGCTAAATGAACAAATATTGTTCCATTGGCTACCTTTGGCATTTGAATTTTTTTTTTTTTTTTTTTTTTTTTTGTACATTAAAATTAATGCTTTTTTAGTGATAGTAAAATAACTGCACATGAAAAATATCTATTAGTAAATCTTCTTTTGTCCGTTTGCTCTATAATAAAAAACATAAATTTACTAATCGCTAATTACTAAGAGTACAAATTTCGCATAATCTTTTAAAATCGGATTTACCGTCCACGGTTCCTTTCAAATATAAACGAATCTTCCAACACTATAAAGTAAATTCGCCAATTGTAAGGTAGCTGATTACAGAAGATTCATCCAATATATTTTTATAACATTTCTAAAAGAAGGGAAGATATGAAAAAAAAAAAGAAATAACGAATGGAATGGAATATCGAAAAGTGATTTCAGAAAGCAATTTTTATTGCAAAATGTCTTTTTTCGTGATTAAAATAATTCATAATTGCTTACATTTTCATAAGAATAATCTTTACTAACTAACATTGCAAACATTGAACTTTTTTATAAGGGAAATTGGCGATATGTTTTTTATTAAAAAAAGAATGGACAATATTAGCTAATCTGGCTTCGAGGTTATAAAAGTCACAAATTTGGGGAAACAAACCGACATGCTTTTGCAGCAAAGTATGATGAGAAATTTTTTAACTGTCTAAAATTAAATTATTTTAAAATATGTATGTGCGTGTGTGGGAGACATTTACACTAAAATGAAAATATTTGACTCCATTTTTAAAATATTAATTGCTATTTATATATTGTACATTTGAATCTTAAAAAATACTCAAAAAATGCTTTCATACACTTGCAAAATCACCTTTATTGTAAACATCGCTTGAACCCAATTCACACTTACGTCTTTTTGGCCTAAAATCAAATTGTTTGGCGACAAAAGTGAACTCAAAAATCACAAATAAACATATAACATGTAAATCAAAAGTACCATCATTTTTACAATTACATCTGCTAGTTTCGTCTGTGAGTCACATGATGGAAGAGTTAGAAATAAAAAAGAACAAATCAAAATTGTTACCACAAGGAAGGTCTCTTTAAAGAGCATACTCAAATTATTTTGAAAAGAAAAATGCTTTTAAAACTACTCGCGTATGTAGTAAAACATCAGTCAAATTTGACGGCGGAATCTCTGTAAAAATCTGAAAAAAATCTATATATATTCGAGTATTTGGCGCAAAAAAGACGAATGTTCCACGCTATTTGGCTAGCCAACACATTTCCATCCCAAATGTACGATATTTAAATGCATTTGAAAATTGCTTGTTAAATAAGTGTTTAAATGCCTAAAACTCAATGAATTTAAACTTAAACGAAGGATTAGCGTATTATTTTTTATCTTTAAGCGTATATAATATAAAAAATAGCGTGTTGCAGTAGTTATTTAATTTTACATGGCTTCACCGGCTGGAAATGTTTTAAGGGTACTATTTGATTATTCATTCAACCAATTTCGCCAAATTATATAAATTGCCAAACTATTCGCCAAATTACATAAATTGCCAAAGTACTCGCTAGTGATGCAACGAATAGTGGTTTGGCCGAATAACCGAATATTCGGCCAAGTTACCGCCGAATAATGAACTTATTTTTGCCTAAAAACAAAATATAGTATGCACTATATGCACAATTCTTGTATATTTCACAATTAAAATGTATAGTTTTTTTACAAAAAATTATTTATATACAAATTTTTAATTTTTTTAAAGCATTCTTTTACTCTGAAAAAATATTCAGCCTAAAAGTTGCCTCAAAAATAAATTCAGCTCCCCCCCCCCCCCCCCCCCACAAAAAAATTCTTAGCAAAAGTTCCTCATCAGGTATTGTCTAGTTACATTTTAATAAATATTATGTGTGTTGTTGTTACATTTTAAAATAATGACAAAATTTGAAAAGTACTAGGAAATATAAGTTTCAACTTTCAGATGAAATAAAATAAAAAATAAGAAATCTTAATATCTTAAGAAAAACCACTGATAGAAAGGATGAAAGGAATGTCCTCTAAAATGGTGGAAAGAAATCAATGTAGACTTTATAAAGCTCACAATTAACAAAAACATTTTTATCATTTATTATTATCATTATTTTTTTTTTCTTTGCTGTCAGCAGATAGCACTAGAGTTCTTTATAGGTATAATTCAAAATATTATTGAAAGAAATATTTTTTTATGTAGCAAGGGATAAATGTTAAACTTCCCATTATGATAAAAAGAAAAAATTTTGAATTTGCTTGTACAGCTGCATTAAAACAATTTTGAATAGATTAATTTTAAATTTAACAGATTATGTTAGCTTATTACAAGCAGATACTTTTTGTACTTACTGATACAGCATAAAATTTTTTTAACATGATTCCTAAATTAGCCTCTTATATAAAAATGGGTAGATAAAACCCATTCGGGATATGAAAGTTAATGGAAAAAAAATGGGTTAGTTAATTTCAAATAAAATTTTCATTTTACATGATGAATATAAATTGTCAAATTAAAAAGTTATACTGTGTAAATATAAAAACATTTATTACAGTATTATTCGGCCAAGGCTGAGTAATGGACTTGATATTCGGCCGAAGCCGAATATTCGTTGCATCTCTAGTACTCGCCAAATTATACAAATTGACAAAATTTATATTTTAAACAACGAAAGAATAAATAAATTTTTAAACATTAATAAAATTACAAATAGAATGGCACAACAAACACGTGTACCATGTTTAACGTCAAGTGAATGTAAAGTTTACGATCAGCTATTATTGGCATTTAATCTTATAGTTTGGCGGTAGTTATTTTGTTGACGGGATAATCAAGTAGTACCATTTTAAGTTTGTTTTAAAAGTAGCTGGCTAATTAAAAATGCTACCATTAAACATTTTATATTAAATACTTGTTTCCATGGCAACAATAACCTTCATTTCTTGTTTCTGATACTAACAATATCGAAGTCAAATTGCCAATGTTCCGAATCGGACATTAATTTTGAATTTGGAAAAAATTTAATAAACTGAAATTTTGTTTTAAACCGTGTAATTACGATAATAAAATTTTAATATATACATATAAAGGTATATGACAAAACTGTAGTAATAAAAATGTATTTATTTAAGTTAAACTTAATCTAACTATCTTCGTATGAAGAGTAGAAAAAGGTTTTAGTTAAAAATTATTTATGATAAAAAAAGTATCATTCAAAATTTTATTGTGCCACCAACCAGCAATAAATCGCCAAAAAAAATTACATTTTCATTATTTTTTTACAAACGCTAAATCGAGGTTCTGCGGATTTTTTTTATAAACATATTATGTGACGAGATGAATCTTCTATATATTCCTCACGAGAAGATATTTTTTCAAATATTTGTGAGCATGCACTTATCGAAACTTCCTTGATATCATCCTATCAATTTTTCAGATGCATTTTTCTTAACCTGACACAAAAGATAAAGCGCCAAATCTTATTTCAATTGCAATATTTTAACTGAGTAATTTTTTAAGCATTACGAACATTCCCTTTCATGTTTAAATTAAATATTTTCGTTTTTTAATATTATCACTCATTAAAATGGATTTTTTTCTTCTTTTTTTCAATTAAAATTAGTAACAGTTTTTCTTTTATGTTTTGAGGTGTAATAGCTGTTTCAATTTTTTTTATTAACGATAAATTTCGCCAAGAAATAAAATGGTAAACCTTATCGTCCAAAAAACAGAACTTTCCGTCATAATTCTTTAACTAATCTAGGTAGAATGATGTGTTATAGCTTAAAACCTTCCCTGAAACGATACCTATCTAACGATGTAAGTTCCGTAAAAATCCAAGCAGTAGAACTCGAAATCTAGGCATTCTGAACGAAATTTCCGTTTGGATTTTATATATACTAGGGGATCGAACCCGAGCTCCTCGGGTTACAGAGTATAGGTAAAAACAATTCTTTTTTTTCTTTTTTTTAACTCTAATTATTATTTTTTTACATGTAATATATATTATAAGTTTTAAAATTTATTAAAAGCGTTACTTTCACATGCCAGGAGTTCTTAGCCCAAAATTTTGCGACTTAAGGCAGTCTTTCCGTTCATTTCAGTGCTTTAAGCGCGTGGTTCAATCCCATGTTTGTTAAATTTGTTTTTTATTTACATTATTTTATTTATTTTTCTACAGAGGAAGTTTTAATTTTGTTATGGGACATCAGACGGAAACAAATGCTGACATTTTTACATTGTTTTAAAGGCAAGCGGATTAATATTTCATAATCGAGCTACACGTGATAGAGATACATTTAAAAATAATTCATGCTTGAAAATATCTCTCTATATATATTACGCTATCGCACGTGGCACAGAAATCTCAATTATTTGTTAATTGTTTAATGGCAACCCCCGAATGAAACGCATCTCATTGGTTATTGTGTAATAGTTTTCAAAAGGGAATAACAATAAATAAAAAAAAGTTTAATTAATAACTATAGAAAAAACAATTTATATAATTAAAAAAAGTAAATAAACAATTTATTAATAAATAAACAACAACATCCGGGTTACCATATCAAGCAAAATAACGACACTTTGGCGCCAGTTAAGTACCCCGGTGCGTATATGACATTGGCGTCAGAAAAAAAATTGCGTCAACGTGATGCGTATATGACATCTGTGCCATCTTTTACTTATTTATTTATTTATTTATCGAACAACAAACATACGACTTCATCTCATTTAAAATACAGTCGAACCCGGTTAAGACGCGTTTCAAGGGAGTAGACAAAAGTCGCGTATTAAACGTGATTTGTATAATGTTGCAGAAACTGTGCTTATTTACACATCTAAACGTCTAAATGAACTTTAGAATTTTCGGTTATATGTTTACGGTCGAAAATTGTATCTTTAGGTATATTTAGATTGAAATTTAATTGTATTCAACTTTAACTCATTATTATTTTTTTAGGAACGACTGGAATAACTGCTGAAAATAAAAATGAATTTAAACGACTTTATTGTAGATTAATACGTTACAACCAAAAATAAAAAAATAATTTCAAGCTTGACTAATTTTAACGGAGGTAAAAAATTAAAAATATTAAACTTTTGAAAGCACAATCCAGTTGTTAAAATCGTATTTAGTACTTGTAATAATGAGTGCCATTATAATCTATCCTTTTCATTATAAAAGAAAATTATCCTTATTAATCTTTTTCTAAAAAATATTGTTAGCATAGCAAAAAGAAAAAAAAAACGTAAAAGAATTAAACAACCTCAGTCGTATTTATTTAATCTTTACGAGTTTCTTTTTTTTTTTTTTTTGTTTGCCTTTACTATGCATTATAAAACATAGTAGGTGTATAATTTACATTTAAAACCTCACTAACAATAGGTATAATCATCTTTAATCATAATTTTATGACATATCTGAGTATCCTGAATTCGTCTTTCTCTACAGTGAAAACATACACGAAGCGAGAAACGCAGACTGTTAGGACGCGGGATCAAAGAATTCCAGTGTTGCTAATTTAGCGGGTTTTTTTAAAATTCAAATATCTACCGCTATTTCCGATTAGTAATTTTTGCCTTAATTAATCTGTTATTAAATAAAGTAAATATTACTATTTGAAGTCGCTGTTTTTTATTTTAATATAAAAAATCCGATTACTTGGCAATACTGGAAAGGAGACAAGGAATTCGCGTCTTAAGCGTGATTTTTTGACTTAAAGGATCGGAAATATCTCGCGTATTAACCGTGATATTTTTACATTAGCCTTATAGGCGATGTTGAAGGGATCGGAAAAAATCCGCGTATTAACCGTGAGCGTCTTACTGTATAATAAATGTATAATAAATAAATAAATAAAGGTACTTTTGCAGTATAGGTACTTGGCGAAATAGAGAAAAGGTCCATGGCGAGGAAAGAAATTTGGCAACGTACTTTCTGGCAACCTATTTAATCAAAATATTTTTTTCGAATAAAACTACATAAAAGTTGCCATGATCACAAAGAGTTTGTACTTTAATGTTAGCTGGGCGCAATTCTCGCCAATGGCATTTTTTAACTCGCCAGCACATTTTTTTTATTTTTCGAGGGATAAATTAAAACAATGCTTTGGTGTTGAAATTAAATAGTTTATGGTATTATTTATTCTTTTTCTTTTTTAAAGATTTTCTTTTTAAGTGAAAGTCATGAATTTTAAACGTTTCAGTTTTAAATTAAAGCTATCCATTTTAAATAAAATGAGTGAAAGGATTATATTTTAATCATGAAATATGAAAAACGGGTACAATGTTTGGCGATTTATCACCTGTGCCCGACTAACATAAAAATACGGAGTTCTTGATTTCTCTATCAGAATCTTCCTCTTTGGCGAAGGATCGAGCAAGTAAATTAAATTATGAATAAAAGTAACATGATACAATGCCTAGGATACATTTAAGGGAGACCAAACTGGTCGCCACGGGCGGATAGTTATTTTAAAAACCATAATAACTCAGTCAATTAAGATACAATTTTCAAACAAATTGCATTTGAAAGTAGGTTTTTTTCTCTATTTGACGGTGTAAAAATTGAAAATGCGCGATATTTAGAAATTTAAAAAATCGCTGACATAGCAAGCATTTTAATTTATTTTTTTTCTTCAGGTTTTATGGGAAAATGACAACAAAATATACAGTATCTCCTATTTTCGACTATTTTCCATTTACTTTCAATGACTTTCAATAGAAGTGGGGTTCTTTTGTTGCCACAATTAGAAAAATGATATTAAAAACTACAAAAAAATTAATATCTCAAAAATAAATTGAGATACAGCTTTCAAACAAATTGCGTTTATAAGAGCATTTTTTTCCTCATACAACGGTGTAAAAATTTAAAATGTGCGACGGTTAGAAGTTTAAAAATTTGCAGTAAAGAAAATTGCAAAACCAAAATTTTATTTTAAATTTCAAAGTGTTGCCATTCGCAAAATGACGTATGCGTTACGCACAGATATGTTTGTCCTTTATAATATAGATAATAGATAGCACCTATAGTCGTCATTCGGTCCATATGTCTGTCTGCCCTTATATAACAGGGCAAAAGCCACCCAAACGAATGGTCTGAAATTTTAAATATATAATTGTTGCAACATTTTGCCGAGTCATTTCAAATTTTATGAAAATCGGATGTACAGTTGAATGACAGGGACAGTCAAAAGTTTTCCGTTACATGACGGCCAATTGGAAAAAATGATTTCAAGTGCATTTTAATGATGTTACAGCCTTTTGAACAGAAAGAAATGGGTGTGCACTAAAATATATATTCAGTACATTATGCGATGCAAAAAATATTTATAAAACTAGTTATAGTACGAACGCACCTCATTTTGACTGAGTTAGGACAAGGACCCTATAAATAACAAGCACCGTATTGTCCCCTATAAAATGTGATAAAGAGTGGGTTAATTAGATGTTTTAAATTATCATGAGCAAAATGTTTTGCTTAATTAATGCATTTTTCTTTTTCTTTTTTTTAAATGCTACTTGAACAACATCACTGGTAACGGCTACTGAAATGATAAAAGAGCCTTTTCTTTTAAAAATTGTTATTCTTTATTTAAATTTTCTACTTTTAACTCTTTAAAATAATTCATTGTTGCAATTTTAGCATATTTTGTTGAGTTCATCGTTTTTGTAACTCGTAAACTGTTACAACCATTAAGAAAATAGGACTATTCAGCACCTGCAGTCGGCTAACAGAAAAATGCTTTAAAATTTTGGTGAGCATTTATCGGAAAATCAATCAATCTATTGTTGTTTCGACTCGCATACAATTAATTGTATGAGTTACAGTGAATAGTGGGTGATGGATGACCTATGGCGGGCTCATTGAAGAATATCTTAAAATGAATCAATTAATTAAGTTGTAAAAATATTAAGATACACTTGAACATAACTTTTAGGTAGATTTCATAAGAAGTACTACCTATTACATTCTCCCCTATGTTAGAATTTCTGAAAAAATTATACGCCGATCATGGCCCCTAGAACCCAAAACAATACCCACTTCAAAAACTTTATATCTATCCATCTATCTATACATATCACTTTTTTATGGACACGATAACTTCCATAATTCTGCACAAATATCTTCCAAACTGACATATAAAATCAAGAGGCAGAAAATCTCGGTCAAGTTTGTGAATGGGCAAAATTGGACCAAGGAGGTGGAAATAGGGAGCGGTTTTGTGAAAAACGAAAAAACCCATAACTTCTCATTTATAATGCATATCATATCAAATCAGTTTAAAGTTATTATTAATTCCAGGAAAAGGGCCAACAATTTAGGTATCACAGATTTTTGATAAAATTTATAATTGGCTCAAGGGATGAGAAAAACAGGGTTTTAGGCAGAAAGATAAAAATCATAAGCCATCAAATTCACTTAAACTTATTATAAATCTTCTTAATACTATTTACAACTTTTATATGGGCAAGTTTTTGATAGGACCCACTCTTACAGTAAAAACAAATTAAACAAAAAAGCAGTTGACTTATATTAAGGGTGTACTCAAATCCAAACTGCTTTATTTTCTGACTCATTTTTAAATTCATTTTTGCTCTCAATCCAATCTCAATGCTCGCATCCAGTTGGCAGGTTCTTTTATTCAGAAACTATATAACGTGCCGCATAGGTTGATTTTTTTGGTAAAGGCAGAATATTTTCAAAGTGGGCATTTTGAACCGGATTTCCCGAAGCGCTGGAAACGAAAAAAATGGTCGCACTGAGGAAATAATTGTTTGTAAATCAAGTTCTACTCAATTGAACGGAAAATAAAGGACACAGGTCACTTATAAATCTCTTCAAAAAAATCACACCAGGAAATTTCGTATTTTTACTTTTAAAAATGAGTCTGAAAATAAGTCAGAAAATTTTGAGTTGTTGAGCGTAAAAAAATATTTTTGTGAATACCGCCTTAACATGATTCTGATAAAACCAGCTCTTACAGAAAAATAAAATTAAAAACTCGTCAAAAGTGGCAAGATAAAATTGTTAAACTAGGTTTATCTCTAATCTTGATTTAGTTTTTGTTGGTGAAATGAGAACTTCAAAATCTACCTCCGCCTGTAGACCGAGTCGGAAGGGATTTTTTTAAAATTCTAGCCTATCAGGAACTGAATGTGAAAAAATTATTACAAAATTCCATTTTTACATACAAAAAATTAGTCGGATGTGTCAATCCCAAAACTTTCTGCTATTTCAAAATTTGCTATCACGGTGCCAAAATTTAACGGCAATCTAGGCCTGTTATGAAAGTTCTAAACACATGAAATTCCATGCATTACTTCTTGAGATAGGGTTATCACTAAAATCGTGTAAATCCTGGAAAATGCAGCATAGCAGTGCCACTTATTGGGTGCAACACCAAACCCTAATCAGCAACAAATTGTGTCAAAGTCTAGTCTTGAGATACGGCTATTGCGGAAATTGTGAAAAATGCAGCATAACAGCACCCATATTTATCAGGGTTGGGCAATTTACACCAAAACCAAATCAATACCAATATTTATCAAAATTGGGCAATTTACACTAAAGCCTAATCAGCACCAATATTTATGGGCAATTTACACCAAAACCTAACCAGCACCGATATTTATCAAGGTACACCTGAATCTGAAGTTTTATGATAATTCATGCATTAGTTCTTGAGATAGAGTGCTCACAGAATTTGTGTCAGATAGAGGCAGACAGACAGAGACTCATAGACAGACATTTTGTAAAAACATGTTTTTCGGGATCTCTGACCCCTAAAATGTTTAAATATGTCAAAAAACGCAAGTAGAAAATTTTCAAGAATCCAATAATCTCTTGTAAAGATAGAAGGAAGTAACAAGTTAAAATACATAAAAGCTAGGTGCTAAATCTATATTTCCAGTTGTCATGGCAACCTAGCACCCAAGATTTGTTGTCTGAAAGTAGCCATGCATACATATAAACAGCTACATACAGCATAAACAAACATACATACAACATAACTATATACATACATATAAAAATACATACACACAGATACATAAATAAAATAAACATTACATACATACAAATGTATATACATTCATGCATAAACACATATGTACAAGTAAGTATACATACATACACGGCATGAAAGGTTCAGCGATGAACCACTGGCATGTGGCTAATAGGAAAGAACCATAATTTTTACTGTTGTAAACCTACCTTTTGATGTTTCGGGAATTAATAGTTTCCAAAACATGATAGCAACTATATTACGCCCTGGTTAAAAACCACCGAGTCGCATTAAATTACAGCTGAGATTTTAAATAAAAGGTCTCTCTACGATGGAAGAAGAGTTTAATGGGAAAAACTCTAACTCTCATTCAAGGTGGGTGGAACACTACTCTTAACTATTCTGTTTTTCAACGGGATTTTATCTTCTGGATTTGATCAATGAGACTTGTTCTAAATTTTTCTGCCTACACAGCCAATCAACATGTCAACAAGACAAAAATCTTTTTTTTCCCTCAGCTATTGACGTAAGTGCATCTATAAAACAAAAGTAAAAATAGTTTTTAAAAAACATGTTTTTATTAGAGAACTTAAAAGGAGAAATATCCTGTCATTAAAATTCATGTTTTATAAATGAAAATTCACGTTTTTTATATGACTGCACATGGGAAAAAAATTCCATAGAAAAAAAAAGAAAAAACATGCTAAAGTTCAAAATTAAATGATTGTTTTTAAATAGTTTTTGGTTAAGATATGGCAAGAGAATAAAAAAAAAAAAAAAAAAAAAAAAAAAAAAAAGTGCAGTTTTACATTACTGCAGATGTTATTTTTAGAGATCGACCAAAAACTCAGTTTCATTTTTGGCCCCAAATCATTTTTTCAAAATTTCGGCAAAAATGCTGTCGAAAATTCGGCTGGACCGAAACTATTTGTTGTCCAAAAATCTCGTATCTTCTTTCGAAAATTTTCAAAATTACTCATTGATTTGAGCTGTAACAACCAGACCTGCCAACCTTTGAAAATGAGAAATCGTAGCACACAAAATTCAAATTAATCTGGAGGTTGGTTGGTTTTTCGCGGCTATTTTTTTTTTTTACATTCGTAAAAGGAATAAGGTTTCAGTCTTTCAACTCACTATAGTAAAATTTTTCCTCTGAAAATTATTATACAATTTGCGTAGCTTCTTCTCGTTTCGCAGCTTTTCTCTTTTAAATTTGTAAAAGGGGCCCTGTTTCAATTTTTTAGCCCAGGGCAGAAAATTTTGATGAAAATCGCAATTTTTTGTCTGCGATCATTTCACAATATTCACAATTTTTTCCCACAATCGTAATTCACTTTTTTCTATTACGATTCTTTTTTGAAATCCTTCACTTTTCTAAAAAGAAGATGAAAATCCATCAAATTTGTCGGTTGATAAAATCAATAAACTATGTTTCAAAAAAATATATACTATAACTTTTTACTAGAATAATTAAAAACAAAAGAACGTTTTACATCTTACTCTCTGCAAGTGTTTATATTCTTTAAGTCAATTTTTAAATAAAAGTGGAAAAAATTATATATGGCTAATAAATAAAAAATAAACATAATTCAAATACTCAGTTTTCCTTTTAAAATAACAAGGGAATCTAAATCGAACCTCCCGGTTATAGGATATAAGGGAAAATTATTTTTTATATTAATATTTTTTTTATAGATTGCCCACTAACAACACCAAAAAGCCTTTTTATTTAAAAAGTGTTAGTTCTGCATTCAAATAAAGTTTTGAAATTTATTAAAAGAGATACTTTCATATGAGTTAATAGCCGAAGAAATCGCTAAAGACAGCGAAACAGCACCGAAAACTGGCGATATGAAATTATTAAAATAATAAATCTTTGTAAAAAATCACCATAAAATAAAACAATACATAGGACGCGTTTCGAGCTCGAAATTATCTGGAGGTTGGTTGGTTGGGCTTTTGTGTTTCGCGGCTATTTTTTTTACATTCATAAAAGGAATAAGGTTTCAGTCTTTCAAGTCACTAATTTTTCCCTCTGAAAATTATTATACAATTTGCGTAGCTTCTTCTCGTTTCGCAGCTTTTTTTTTTAATTTGTAAAAGGGGCCCTGTTTCAATTTTTTAGCCCAGAGCAGTAAATTTTGACGAAAATCGCAATTTTTTGTCTGCGATCATTTCACGATATTCACAATTTTTTCCTACAATCGTAATTCACTTTTTTCTGTTACGATTCTTTTTTTAAATCCTTGAATATATGAAATTTTACCTCAAACTTTTGCCGAAATTCGCATTTTTTACCGCACGATTTTTTTGATCCTTTGACGATTTTTACACGATCCTTTGGCAAAATTCGTGTTTTCTTTCCACGAAAAAAATCGTAGTTTGAGACCAATTTTCGTAGCATCGTAGTTTATAGGTCCAAGTCGTAGCAACTACGATTTTTTTGTAGCAGTTGGCAGGTCTGGTAACAACTCAAATGAGACACTTTTAATTTATTGCTATGAACTTCACTGATTATAATTATCAGTCATGACTGACTCAAGATGTGAGTGCAAATTGGCAACGGTGCAGCACCCTCCTGAAACTGTCTAGGAGGAACTCTGCAATTTATTTCATTCTAAAATATTTTATAGCAATTTATTTCACGTTTTAAATAAGTTTTTTTTTTTCTCCTCTAAAAACACAATGCAGATGACAGGATACATAGGGAGTTGAAATGATAATCTCTGACTTTCCTCGGCAGCCATTTGCCCCTAACTTTTTACCTAAAAAAAGGTCTTAATAATGTATCAATATTGAATCTAGGTAAAAAAGTGACTGGTAAAAACATGACAAGAAATTGATAAATATTGAACTTATTGATAATTAAGTGCTAAAACTAACGAGGTAACAAATGTCTGATTTATATTATTCTCATAGGTGAATGTTTGCTGTTAATATTCAGAATTTTAAATGTGACCTTCATGTCGTTAAAAAATAATCAGCTTTATTGTTTTTCATATAGATGATAAATTTCATAAAGAAAAACCCCTTGTTATGTGTACGATTAAAGAATACGATATTTTCAGGTGTGCTTAATATATCAGGAATTTTCATGATCCTTAACCAAAAACTGCAAAAATATCGATTTCAATCATTGCTTTTTTAATATAAAACTGTGCTAATTTTCTAATTTTAAGTGTAACTTAACAAAGATCTTGTTACATACTTTTTTTTATTCCTTTATTGTTCTATTAATATCTGAAAATACTACTGCTACTGATCAGAACATATAAAATTATAAATTGGTAAAATTTGAATCTGGAAGGCTAAAAATTGTTATTATTAATAATACAATTTCATATTAATAAACAAACCATTCAAATAGTATTAAGTAAAAAAACCCTTTCCCATCGTAATTATCACAGCTGATTTCTTTAAAAATTGTTATTATTAATAATACAATTTCATATTAATAAACAAACCATTCAAATAGTATTAAGTAAAATAAAACCTTTCCCATTGTAATTATCATAGCTGATTTCTTTAAAAATTGTTATTATTAATAATGCAATTTCACATTAATAAACAAACCATTCAAATAGTATTAAGTAAAATAAAACCTTTCCCATCGTAAGTATCATAGCTGATTTCTTTAAAATTTACAGAAAAAAAAAAAGTTTATGTAAATTTAAGTCAAAAATCAAGTAGTTACGCAAATGAGCATCTGAAAATACTACTGCTACTGATCAGAACATATAAAATTATAAATTGGTAAAATTTGAATCAGGAAGGCTAAAAATTGTTATTATTAATACTACAATTTCATAATAATAAACAAACCATTCAAATCAGTATTAAGTAGGGATTGACCGAAGCAGCAATTTTGCCGAATACCGAAGCTTCGGTCGAAGTGTATGCCGAATATTCGGTATTCGGCAACCGAATACTTGAAATCTTTTAATACGCATTTTTGCATATACTTAAACATTTTTGCCTATATTAGCTTTTTTAATAAACTTTAATTGAAATTAAATTCTCAATAATTTAATTCAGATACATTTTTATTCTTAAATCTAATTAACAAAAAAATTTAATGACTTCTTTCCACTCACAAATTCATTAACCTATCACTTATTTTTTATTATTTTATCACTACTCAATACCCAAAAATACTCTATGAAAGTATTAAATTATGCAGGCTATTATTAAGGATAAGAATTGTCAGAAAAACAAAAGTTCATTCAAATACAAAGAAACAATGTTGTCATTAAGCTGATTTACTGATTGTCTAAGTCTAATTATAAACATATTGAATAGGAATGTTCTCAAAATACAAAAGGTATCTTATCAATTTGTACATTTAACTATTTTCTGTCAAATTATAGATAGATATTTATATTTTGATTAATATTTTAACACAGTGGTGATGAAGATAACAAATTTGAGCGATTTTGATATAACGGTTATAAAAGCTATAGGGTAGGCATATGGGTATACTTATTTGATGCGTGTATTTTCTTTTAATAACCTTAGCTATACAGATATGAACTCTGATATACTTATTTGATGTGTATATTAAAGAAAATACACATTAAATTAATTTAAATTAAAAACAAAACAAATGTAGAACTAATTAAAATTAAATGATATGGGAAAGATGTGCATATTTTTTACTTTATTTTTCTCTATTATAGACAGTTGTTTCGATTTCGCCCCTATGTAAACTATTTTAGGAAGTTTTTTTTTTTTTTTTTAATTAAAAATGGCTTTTGACTTGTTTTTTGTAGTGCATCTGAACTCTGAACTAATGCACATAATATTGAAACTCATTGTTTAACATATTCTACTACTAAGTAAAAGAGAATTCTTCTAATTCTAAAAAAAATACTTATCTGCAATTATTTGGCCGAATACTTAAAAGTATTCGGCCGAAGCCGAATATTCGGTTTACATGCCGAACCACCGAATACCGAATCAACTATTCGGTATTCGGTCAATCCCTAGTATTAAGTAAAAAAAAAACCTTTTCCATCGTAGTCAATCATAGCTGATTTCTTTAAAATTTACAGAAAAAAAAGTTTGTGTAAATTTAAGTCAAAAGTCAAGTAGTTACGCAAACAAGCATTTTCGTATGGGAATATTTACACTATTTTTCGATATTTACATTCGTAAATATCTATGGGAAATATTCGTATTCCCGCTCGCGAATATCAAAAATCAAGTAAGAGAATTATTGTGATGCGAATATGTACACTTTTTAAATATTCGCATTTGTAGACATTGGCTTAAAATATTTGTATCCACCTTTATGTGTTATAACAGCTAATACCCGGCAAAATACAAGCAGCACCAAATGGTCCCGTTTTTTTCTTGTTCCCTTTTTTCCGGTCACATTTTCTCTGTTCTTGTTTTTCCTGTCCCTTTTATTCCTGTTATGTTTTTTCCGGTTACCATCTACCGGTTACGCTACAAAATCATCTACTAAAATTGAACAAATTATGATAAATTCACTTGAAATTCCCATTTTAAAACAACTTTTGATGCTTAAATGATAGAATTTTCCTTAATTCTTGATCATTAATACTTATGTGTTGGACTTAACATAAATTATGAAATACAGGACCCTTCACTTACTCAGTTGGCTCAGTGTAATTTCGAAATATGCGCTGCTCATCCAAAAATACATTAAAATAAAAATATTCTGCAGAAGCGCAGCACTTACGAAAATATATATCTCTCTATTCTAAAAAAAAGTAACTACCGCTGTCACCGCCGGTTTTGAATTTTTTGTGACCGGAGGTCTTTCTTCGTTAATATTAAGAAAAATAATGCATACAAAAATATGAAAATTGGTAGTGTTATACAGAAATGTTTGATAAACACGCTGATGCAGACAGTTTTCAAATCGAAGAATCATTTTAAGAGATATTTAATGCTAAAGTTGGACAAAATCGTTCCACTAAAAAAGTTTTATAGCAGCAAAAACTATACATGGCAGTGTAATCATTTTTAGATCATTTTATGCGTAAAAATTTGCCGGAGTGCAGATTGTATTTCTTTTTTTTTTAATTTGGCTAATTTTTTGAGGTTTTATTTCTATTTTAAATTCAAATTTTCAGCATTTTGAGAGATATTTTTTACAGATTTTAGAAAGTGATATTAATTTAAACTGTTGCCAACTGTATAAACAGCGGAAACAATAATGTTTGCTTAAAATATATATATATATATATATATATATATATATATATATTTATACGTGTAATAAATTAAAAAATTATTTACACGTGACTATTATAAACAGAAAAAAACATTTGGAATTAGAATTAAATAATTATGTACAAAAAGCAGGAACTTATTAAAAATTACGTCATAAAAACTATAATTACACGTGAATTTTAAGAGAGAAAGGAATTTGTAAAATAATAAATTTATTAACATGCGTTAGAAGTCTTAAATAGGAGAAATTACGTCATATTTACGTCAAATTACAGTTATTACATAAAATGAACACAAAATAATATTGCAAAATGGTTTAAATTTAGAAACTGCACTAGACATTTATTTGATATTTTGAGAGGATATTTTTCAATTATTTTTGTTAAGAAAGTGCAAATAATATTTCATTTCTAACACAAGTATTTTTATGTGAATATTAAAAAGAGAAATAATAGTTTGGTCAAAATTACGTCAGATTAAAAACAATTAATTTAAAATGTCTTATTTAAAAGAACTTTCTTTTCGCTTTGTTAAAAAATACCGGGAGACAAAGATTCTGGTTACTTAATTCCTTTTATATTAGCTTATTTTGAAATGTTTATCTTATTTTACTTAATCAAAGACGAAAACAGCGATTGACATATGTATTTTTGGTACTACTTAGTTATCCCGTCGACCAAAAATCTATCATTCGCCAAACTATAAGATTAAATGCCAATAATGGTTGATCGTAAATGTCACATTAACTTGACTTCAAGCAAGTTACACGTGTCTACGTCATCAAGTTATTTTTATTTCGACGTTTTATTTGTATTTTTATTAATGTCGCACTAATTTATTTGTTCTTTCGTTATTTAAAATAAAAATGATGTCAATTTGTATAATTTGGCGAGTGCTTTGGCGATTTATATAATTTGGAGAAATTGGTCGACGGGTTAATCAAGTAGTACCGCAGCGGATTTCGCCTTAAAATTCCCCAGTCAAAGAGAAATGAATAGAAATCCGTTTGTAGGGAGATCGCCATTGTTTTTTAAATTATAATTCAATCTTCCGAAATCTTTTTAAAGCCGATCAAATTAGCGTACTTTTAGAGTCTGCGGTGTCTGAACGGGGGTTGACGAGCTTAGCTCGTAGGGGGCAGAGCCCCCTAGTATATATAAAAAAAAATAATAATAAATTGCTATTTCCGGCATTTTTTCTCGTTTTGCAGCGATTTCTTTACATTAGTAAAAGGAATCCAGCTTCAAACTTTTAGCTCAATATAGTACATTTTTGTCCTTTTCCTCAATAAAATTTAATTTGAATTTTTATAGCAGTTTTGGAATTTTTACAGTTTTTTTTCACATTTCACAGAGATTTTTTTTTCAAAATTTGTAGCAGAAATCTTGTTTTAACCTATTTGCCCAGTATAGTAAATTTTGTTTTCTGCAATTTTTAGAATTTTTTATATGAATTTTATTGTTTTTTTCATGTTTCAATCTTTTATTCTCCATATATAATAAATTTTGTCTTCTATTCAATAAATTTTTTTTGTAATTCCTATAGTTACTTAGATACCGTTATTATGCCATCAAGCGATTTTTGATTTGACATATATCTGTATTTTTAATGATGTTTTACTGATTTATTACTAACTTTGTTAATTAACAGTCTTCCATTTGTATAATTTGGCAAACTTGGTCGACAGGATAATCAAGTAGCAGAGTTTCCCCTAGGTTTAAAAAAGGGCAGGGTGCTGTTTGTGGGAAAAGGGCACTTCTAGATTCCGAAGGGCATGTTTTGAATTCTTAAGGGCATTTCTTGAAAATTTTAAAGGCCTTTTTTTATTATTAAAACTACTTTTAATATTTAATAACAGAAAACTATTTTAAAGACAGCAATGAGTCAATTTTTACTATGCAAGTAAATTTTTTAAACAAAGGAGTAAAGGCACTTCTTTCAGGTGGGGGCAACAAGGGAGCTAATTTTTTAAATGAGGGGCAATAGGGGTGCTATTTTGTAAATCTAAGGGCAGGCAGGGTGCAGCACCCTCCTGAAACTGTCTGGGGGAAACTCTGCAAGTAGTAATGTTTTTATTAATATATTGTAAATGTTTGTATAGTTGAACGATAGTTGAACTTTAGTGAGTTCACTTTTTGGAATTTCTTGTAATTTTTCTTTACTTTCCAATGACAACATTCTTCCATCTGTTTATTGAGCGTTACAATCTGGTGAATAGTTTGACGATGTTTTTTTATTTATGGAAAGTGGTCGAACGAGATAATGGAGAAGTACCTACTAATTAGGGATGCACCGAATAGTGATTTTGGCCGAATGCCGAATATTCAGCCTATAGGCAAACCAAATACTGAATATTCGGCTAGTCGAATAGTAACTGCTAGGCCAAATAGTAACTATTCAACTGAATACCGAATATTCGGCTTGTTGAATACTTTTATATTTCAAAATTTAAAGGCATTAAAATGTTAAACTTTAAAACAATTTTGCATAATATTTAAAACAGAAATTTTTATTCTAATAAACAAGGGCTTTTTTTAAGTAAACGTTATGCTGAAATAAATCTGCTTTGAGTTATTTAAGAAGAGGATAGTCATAAAACTCTTTTAATTAATAAAATTTTTAATTTCATGTCTTCTTCTGAGAATTAAAACAAATGAATAAAATTTTCTTAAATTCTAAAACAGACATTTTAAAATCAAAGAGAAATTGTGAAAAAACTGGAAGTAAAATTGTACAGGATCCTATATTATTTGTTTGTCAGGAAGAGACTAAAGTAAAAATAAGTAAATAATACAATCTATTCAAATTTTAAAGGGTGGCAACTGAGCGAGAATAATTGTTCTAGTCCCTTTGATTAAGCAAGGAAGTTTTTAAATGCATCCTAGATCGGTGTCTGGAGTGGACGATCATTTTCAGAGATTGTAAACGTTGTTCTTAAAATCTTAGCAAGAAACAGATTATTTTCTGGACAAAGTTCAGAAACTTGCATTTGTACATAATTAATTCCTATGAAAATCCTCATGTTTGGTTAATTTTCTTAAATAATACTTAACAAACAGCAAATAAACAATAAAAAAAAAAAAATTCTCTTTTATTTAAATACGATTCTATAATTTCTAATTATTCTGAGCAGGGTTGGGTTTTTGACTGGTTTAAACCATCAAAAACTGGTAAAATTTTAAATCAAAAACTGGTTTAAACCGTCGAAAACTGTCAAAAACCTGAAACAGGTTTAAAACATATTTTAACAATAAGTAAACAATAAGCCAATGACTTATGTTTTATTTAAAATTATTGTAATTTAATAATTATTTTTTTTAATTATTAATTGCAATAAAACATTTTTATTTTTTGGAATTTTCAATCAGAAGAAAATCATTTTGTACAATTGAATAATCCGGATCAATTTTACGCCGCAGCATGCTGCATCACACACCCTGTTTAACACATTTATTTACACACAAACGATTTCTGAGTTTAGAGTGTATGAAGTGTTAGAAAATAGTCTGTCTCTTAATTGATGCTGAGCTAATAGGACTTGATAGCAAAAGCATTGCTAGATGGGCAAGTTTTGAAGCAGGCTCAGTCGAAAAGCCATAGCATTTACAGACCTGCCAACCTTTGAAAATGAGAAATCGTAGCACACAAAATTTAAATTAATCTGGAAGTTGGTTGGTTGGTTTTTCGTGTTACACAGCCATCTTTTGACATTCGTAAAAGGAATAAGGTTTCAGTCTTTCAACTCAATATAGTAAATTTTTTCCTTTGAAATTTTTTATACGATATTTAGAGATTCTTTTCTTTTCGCAACGTTTTTCTTTTTTTTTTTTTTTGTAAAAGGAGCCTGGTTCCAATTTTTTAGCTCATCGCAGTAAATTTTGACGAAATTCGGGATTTTTTTCCTGCGATCATTTCAGGATATTCACAATTTTTCCGCAATCGTAATACACATTTTTCTATCACGATTCTTTGTTGAAATCCGCACTTTTTAACCATGAACTTTTGACGAAATTTGCACTTTTTACCACAATCCTTTGTCGAATTTTGCGTTTTTTTCCGCGATCATTTTGACGATATTAGTGTTTTCTTTCTGCTATCTTTCGGTGAAATTTTGCGTTTTCTTACTGATCTTTCGATGAAATTTGCATTTTCTTACCGATCTTTTGACGAAATTCGCGTTTTCTTTCTGCGATAGTTTGACAAAATTCACACCACTAAAAACACAAAATCTCAAATATTCCAGGAGGGAGTAATCCCCCCCCCCCCCGGGCCACCCCCTGAAATCAACACTGCGTTTTTACCACGATCCTTTGACGAAATTTATTTTCTTCTGCGACCAATTGACGAAATTGATTTTTTTTAATATGGCCATGTGTTGAAATTCGCGGTAGTTTATCTCAAATCGTGCCATTTTGCACACTATTTCAAACCTTGCCGCTCAAAGGACCCCCCCCCCCCTTCTTTTCCAGAAATTCTTAAAATGGCACCTTGTTTCTAAGGAAGTGAATTCCTGTATAAATATTTACAGAAACACAATTCACTCGTGGTTAATATAAAGAGAGTGTTTTATGTTAAGAAGTTTATTTTGCAGCCCAGATTTTTTTTCCATGTGCATTTTTTAATGTCCGAATTTTCGAACTAATGGCCAATTTTTTAAAACTTTCGGAAATGAATACTTTGAAATTTTGGAAATTTCGCAACAGAATCACTCCTGAAAAATATGCTGTGCAGGATAAAAATCGCAACTAGAAACAAAAAATGCGTTTGTGTTTTTTGTACAAAAATTGTAGTTTAAGACCGATTTTCGTAACATCGTAGTTTATAGGTCCAAATCGTAGGAACTACGATTTTTTCGTAGCAGTTGGCCGGTCTGCATTTAATAATACCGATACCCTTCCACCAAGTAATGGGATTCTCCCAATAGCACTGAAATAAGAAGACGGGAAAGGGGATTCTTTAGCTTCATACACAATCAGTATGGGTTAAGGAACTATATAAATTCTCTCTGTAGCACAAGTGCGAGCTGAATCAACTGATACATCAGTCAAACCTTGCCCCCTGATGGTTGGGATGCAAAATGTAAGCCAAATAATGGTATGGTTTCATGATTTGATCCCTTCTATTATGCACTTTTTCAATATGGAGCTTAGGTGAATTTTCTTTTACAAAACCGAGCCAATTTTGTTCAGTTTTAAAATCGAAAACACTTTTAAAGAAAGCATGTTTTAAAAAGATTTTTACTTTAAGCTTTTTTTTTTAAAATTACTTCTTTTATTTTGTAAATGTTTAAGATAAATAATGCAATTTCAATTTTGAATGGAATGGTTATTGCCTAGACTAGAATAAAATTGATGCACATTATTTTGTTATCTATACAAAAAAAAATCTGCACTTTTCTAAGTTTATTTTTCTTTAAAAAAAAAAAAAAAAGGTACTTCTTAGTTATCCCGTCGACCAAATTGTAAAATTAAACACCAATAATGGCCAATAAAACCATTAATTCGACCTTTTATTTGTATTTTTATTAATGTTTTACTAATTTATTTGTTCTTTCGTTATTTAAAATAAAAATTATGTCGATATGTATAATTTGGTGAAATTGGTCGACGGGATAACTAAGAAGTACTAACAAAAATATCTAGGTAATGCTGCTCTCTAAAGTAATAGAGAAATTAAAAGGATTAAGTAAGAGAAAAAATGTACAGTTCAGGGGAGCTTAATGTCTCCTTTTTAAAAAAGAACAATTTTACAAAAAAAAAAATTAAATTAAAATTTTACCCTGTTAAAAAGTTGCATTTTACTATAATCAGGCATGAAAGTGGGCCAAAGAAAACTAGTTGGATGTGCCAATCCCAAAACTTTCTTCTATCTTATACATCTTAATATTTCAAAACCTAGTTACACATGTTAATACTTCAATATTATTAGTTCAATACTATACCAACTTTGATTTTCATCTTAAATTTCTGCTCAAGTCAATTAAACGGACTAAAAACGAGTTAATCTATATCATGATATTTGTTAAAATTATTAATTTTTCCTTATTCTGTCGTTATCAGCTGTTTGCGAATAGCCGGCATAGCAGGAAGCGAGTTCCCGCCGCTGCATGAGCCGCCGATGCACAATAGAACTACGAAAAATCAAGAAAAGTATACAAAAATCGCTAGCACGGAGCCCCTTTACCGCGCAATATTTCCAAATTCAAGGAGAACCTGTTGGCCAAAGCCAAAAACAAGCACAAACATTTTGGTTCAATTGTATGCATAATTTTATACACTGTTCGATGGTACAATAATGAAAATGGCACAGAGATCGGAATTATAGCGCCCCCTTCTTTCGGAATTTTTTCAAGTTCAGGGAGGACTTGTTTGCCATAGCCAGAAACATGCACAAAAAATTTGGTTCAATTATATGGATAACTTCATACACTTTTCGATGGTACAATAATGAAAATGGTACAGACATCGCAATTATAGTGCCCCCTTCCGGCAGAATTTTTCCAAATTCAGGGAGGACCTTCGTGACATGACCAAAAATAAACACATAAAATTTGGTTCAATTCCACGCATAACTTCATACACTTTTCGGCGGTACAATATTCAAAATGGCACAAAAATTGTACAAAAATCGCTATTACAGCGCCCTCTACGAGCGATTTTTTTACAAATTAAGGGAGGACCTCCTTGCCATAGCCAAGAACTTAAATTTTTTTTTGGTTCAATTCTATGCATAACTTCATACACTTTTGGACGGTACAATATTCAAAATTGCACAAAAATTGCTATTACAGCACCCCCTACCGGCGAATTTTTTCCAAATTCAGGGAGGACCTGCTTGCCATAGCCAAAAACTTAAAATAAAAATTTGGTTTAATTCTATGCATAACTTCATACACTTTTGGACGGTACAATATTCAAAATCGCACAAAAATCGCTATTACAGCGCCCCCTACCGGCGAATTTTTTCCAAATTCAGGGAGGACCTGCTTGCCATAGCCAAAAACTTAAAATAAAAATTTGGTTCAATTCTATGCATAACTTCATACACTTTTCGATGGTACAATATTCAAAATCGCACAAAAATTGTTATATCAGCGCCCCCTACCGGCGAATTTTTTCCAAATTCCGGGAGGACCTGCTTGCCATAGCCAAAAACTTATAATAAAATTTTGGTTTAATTCTATACATAACTTCATACACTTTTTGATGGTACAATGGCGACAGACAGACGGACACACAGACAGACAGACATTTTCTATAAACATGTTTTTTGGAATCTCTGACCCCTAAAACATGCAAATCCGTCGAAAACCGGAAGTCGAAAAAAATTTCGATTACAATACTTTCTTCTATTGAAGATAGAAGAAAGTAAAAAGGAGGAAAATTTTTTACTTCATGAGCCAAATTTGGAGAGAGCAAATAGGGAGATTCTGATAGCGACATTTTATAGATTAGAGTGCAGTTTTAAATTTTACATAAACATGAAAATTACAAGGAGATTGATAAATAAAAATTTTTTTAATGGATATTTGTTCTTTTTCAAAAATCACAATATAAGAGTGTATCCCTTGAAAAACAGGTAAGTACTATACAACAAATGCAAGTATGGACTATACAACAAAACTTAAAATTTAGTCATGTTTGAATGACATAATTTATATCCATGATTACTTTATCTTTTATCAAAACACAAAAAATAGAAGAAAAAAAAATTAATTTACCAAATGTAAGGATAGTTGCAATAAAGAAATCAGCTTGCTAAATGTTAATCAAAACATCTGTTGAATTTATGTAAAATAAGATAAAAAAGTTTTTTGACGAAATTCTGGATTTTTCCTCGATCATTTGACGGAATTCGCGTTTCTTCAGCGATCCTTTGATGACAGAATTCGTGTTTTTTCAGCGATCTTTTGACGAAATTAAGGTTTTTTTCAGTGATCTTTTGACGAAATTCGCGTTTTTTCCACGATCTTTTGACGAAATTCGAGTTTTTGCGCGATCTTTTGACGAAATGCACATTTTTCCTCGATCTTTTGACGAAATTAGTGTTTTTTCCGCGATCTTCTGACGAAATTCGCGTTTTTTCCGCGATCTTCTGACGAAATTCGCGTTTCTTCAGCAATCCTTTGACAGAATTTGCATTTTTTCAGTGATCCTGTGACAGAATTCGCATTTTCCCATGATACTGTGACAGAATTCGCGCTTTTTCTGCGATCTATTGACGAAATTTGCATTTCTTCTGCGATCTTTTGACGAAATACCTGTTTCCTTTGCGATCTTTTGACAAAATTCCTTTGACGAAACTGCGTATTTTCTGCGATATTTTTCAAAATTGGTTATTTTTTCCTGCGAATGATTGACGGGACTGTTTTTTCAGCGATCACTTGTTGAAATTTGTGATATTTTTTATGTCCTAATTTTCGGACTGACGACCAATTTTTTTTTTTTTTTTTTTTTTTTTTTTTTTTTTTTTAAATTTCGAATCATCAATGCCAGAAACGGCAAAAAATCGCGGATCTGCAGAAGAATATCATGCCTGCCAGAATAAATCATCTCCTTTACAAGATTTTTTTTCTCTTTGCTACATCAGCGTCACGGTGACCTATGAACCTCCTCCGAGTCTCGGAAAAAAACAATAGTCGTTCGTTCGCAAAGCTACTTCCTCAGAAGAAAGATAGGAGAAGTATAGGAGACATATGAGAAGTCTGTGGCTACTTCCCATTTTAAAGTCTAAAAATAGATCTTCGCCCCGCGAAATGCATGGCATCTGATCAAGATATAAGATTATCTTATAGGACGTGTTGATCTGATGCGCCTAACGTAAGATGACCTTGATCAGATAGCTCTTCCATAATTGAGTGGATGAAAAGAAAATTCTGAGAATTACGCTTCTTGACCCCCCCCCCCCCCACATATTACTCGCAATATTTTCTTTTGCATTTTTGCATCGATCCAGAGAATGGCCAAAATCATCCTGAAAAAGGCAGATTCGGAGAGTCCCGCCTAAAGGCGGAACTCTTTCATCCCTGTATAATAAATTACTAACTGATGTACTAATTATTGATATACAGTAATAGTGAATTTTAAATGTTATATGGGACATTTAATGTGAAATTTTACAGATCAATGTAGCATTTAAAGTTTTTGACATGACGGTTTAAGCCCGACATAAACTGACACATGTCAAAAACTTGCCAACCCTGATTCTGAGTATCTTTATAAGTTGATTGTTAGACATAGAAGTTATATAAGGTTTTTAAAAATATATTTTAAAAGTTTTTTTAAGAGGCTACTTCAGTCAAACGAAAAGACTCCTATGGAAGACATTTATAAAGATATTTCGTTTGAATTTCAATATTTTTAAAGGATTTTTTTTGCTTTGAATAGCAGGGATCGATCTGTACAAAGACCGTTGTTTACTTTTTCGAATTTCTTTACAGGTATTTTTAATGAGGACACTTCCATTTTTGAAACCGGTTTCGAAAGTAAAAGCATCCTTATAAGAAAAATCTGCATTCAAAATCGAAAAAGTAAAAAACGGCCTGCATACAGATCGATCTCAGTTATCCAAAAAAATAATTTAAAATATTGAAAAAAAAAAAAATCAAAAATACAAAAAAAAAAAAACATTTAAAAATATTGAAATGCGACAGAGATATCTTTATAAATTTCTTCCATAGGATTAGCATTAGCGAACACGTCTTTTCGTTTGACTGAAGTAGGCTCTTAAGTATTTGGTTCAGCTGAATATTTCAATATTTGGCCAAACCGAATATTCAGCAGGCCGAATAATTTGCTATTCGGCCAAGCCGAATATTCAGCATACCGAATAGTTTGATATTCGGTCAAACTGAACATTCGGTAACATGGTCGAATACCGAATATTCGGTGGATTGCTACTACTAATCAAATTTATTGATAGAGGATGCAAGTGCTATAAAGAGCATAGAAGATCAGATATACAACTGAAGGAAATAGAAATCATCTTTAAGATAAGACAGACTTAAACAGAAGTGAGAAAATCAAGAATTGAACATGAGTAACTTGAAAAGCAACCCCCCCCACGAGCATCCAATTTATAATAATAAGCAAAAATATTTTACGACAAATAAGTAAATGAACTGTTTATTTACCTGAAGTACTGCTTTCAAACTTTTCGCTGAATGGCAATTTCCGTCTTGATTTAAATGTTCTGGTTCTTGGATTCTTGGTCAATTCTGGAGAATTGTTCCGGCAGTCGAGCATGGGACTTGACTAAAATATTAAAAAAAGAAAGGTCTTAAAGCATATGAAATATTTAAGAACTGTTTCAATATATATCACCATATGTTAAAAATTACAGCCCAATTTTTAACATTCAACAATAAATATTTTCATTATTCAAACAAACAAACAAAAAAAAAATTCAAATAACAATTTATACAAATAATAACTATACAAACAAAGACAATGTTAAGGCTAATAATAAAAATCAGACAGTATAATAAATACAGTATAGGATCCATTATCCAGAATTCTAAAATCCAGAAAAAAAAATTATTAAAAATTTTTCTAAACTTGTAAATTTTGACTAAAATTTTAGAATTTCTGAAATCTTTAGAAAATTTTACAGATTTCTAGTTTTTTTTAAGTCTATTGTGTTACAATGTGTAGCCACTAAAATATGTTACTTCAGTGGTGGTGGTGGCAGAAACACGGCCCCCTCTTCCCCCTCCAAAATTAGAAAAAAATCATTTTTTTCTCAAATTTTAGTTTAAAAAAAAATCATTAGATATTTCACCAGGGTGTTTATGTTATGAATTTTCATAAAATTTAAAGCATTCGGTTCTAAAATTTTTTTTAAATTGGTCTTCAGTCCAAAAACTGGGACAAAAAATATCGCGAATTTCGACTGATGGTTTGACGAAAAAAATCAATTATGTCTATCGTTCGCAGGAAAAATAGTCCATTTCGTCAAAGGATTGCAGAAACAATGTGAATTTCGTCAAAGGGATCGGGGGGGGGGGGGGGGGGGGAAAAGCAAATTTTGTAAAAGGATTGCGAAAAAATGTTAATTTCGTCAAAGAATCGCAGAAAAAACGCTAATTTCGTCAAAGAATCAAGAATTTCATCAAAAAATTGCGAAGAAAGTGCAAATTTCTTCCAAGGCTTAGAAAATGCAAATTTAGTCAAGCGATCACGAAAAAGAAAATGCAAATTTTGTCAAAGGATCGTAAGAGAAAAATGCAAATTTTGTCAAAGAATTGCGGGAAAAACGCAAATTTAGTCAAAGGATCGCAGAAAAACACTTGTCAAAGAATCGCAGAAAAATGCGAATTTTGTCAAAGGATCATGAAAACTAGGGATTGACCGAATACCGAATAGTTGATTCGGTATTCGGTGGTTCAGCATGTAAACCGAATATTCGGCTCCGGCCGAATACTTTTAAGTATTCGGCCGAATAATTGCAGATAAGTATTTTTTTAGAATTAGAAGAATTCTCTTTTACTTAGCAGTAGAATAGACTAAACAATGAGTTTTAATATTATGTACATGAGTTCAGAATTCAGCTTACACTACAAAAAACAAGTCAAAGGCCATTTTTTATTAAAAAAAACTTTTTCCTTCCTAAAATAGTCTACACAGGGGTGAAATCAAAACAACTGCCAACTAGAGAAAAAAAAAAGTAAGGAAGATGCACATCTTTCCCTTATCATTTAATTTTAATTACTTCTATATTAGTTTTTTTTTAATTTAAATTTATTTAATATGTATTTTCTTTAATATACACATCAAATAAGTATATTAGAGTTCATATCTGTATATCTAAGGTTATTAAAGAAAATACACACATCCAATAAGTATACCCCAATGCTTATCCTATAGCTTTTATAACAGTTATATCAAAATCGCTTAAATTTGTAATCTTCATCACCACAGCGTTAAAATAGTAATCAAAATATAAATATCTATCAATAATTTGATAGAAAATAGTTAAATGTACAAATTGATATGATACCTTTTGTATTTTGAGAACATTCCTATTCAATATGTTTATAATTAGATAATCAGTAAATCAGCTTAATAACAACATTATTTCTTTTTATTTGAATGAACTTTTGTTTTTTTGGCAATCCTTATCCTTAATAATAGCCTGCATAGTTTCAATACTTTCATAGGCTATTTTTGGGTATTGACTACTGATAAAATAATAAAAAATAAGTGATAGGTTAATGAATTTGTGAGTGGAAAGAAGTCATTAAATTTTTTTGTTAATTAGATTTAAGAATAAAAATGTAACTGAATTAAATTACTGAGAATTTCATTTCAATTAAAGTTTATTAAAAAAGCTAGTATATGCAAAAATGTGTATTAAAAATTTTCAAGTATTCGGTTGCCGAATACCGAATATTCGGTGTACACTTCGACCAAAGCTTCGGTATTCGGCAAAATTGCTGCTTCGGTCAATCCCTAATGAAAACAATGCAAATTTCTTCAAAGGACTGAAAAAAAAATGTAAATTTGGTCAAGAAATCGCGGGAAAAAAAAAAAAAAAAAAAAAAAGAAAGACTTTTTGTCAAAGAATCGTAGAAAAAAAATGCAAATTTGTCAAAGAATTGAGGAAAAAACGCTAATCTCTTCAAAGAAAAAACATGAATTTCGTCAACAGATAGTGAACAAAAATAACCACTAAGTTCGTCAAAGAATCGTGGATCGAATTAAAAAAAAAAAAAACGTGAACTTTGGGAGGACTCGAAATCCGGAAAGCCTTCGGTCCCGAGGATTCCGGATAATAGCTCCTGAACTGTACTCCTAAATGCTAAAAAGAGCAGACCAAGGATCACTAGAGCAGCGGTTCCCAACCCGTGGTACTGGGCCATAGAATCTTGGGGTCTAATACCAGTTTTTCGGGACAATTCACTACAGAAGCGCTGGCTGTTGATCGCTGGGCTTACATTTGTCAGTCATTAAGGTCAACGTTCTCCTCTCTCCGACATTCTTCACCCTTCTCCCCACCACGTACGCATTCCGCACTTTTATTATTGACTCCTTTGTCAGTGGCTGTGGTTTTCTGTTGATGTATCCTATCGTTATGTGTACTGTGAGCTAATATTACTTCACGTCAATATGGATGCTTGGTTTCGGATGGGATCTTGTCGTAAGACGAAGTTGGCAAGTGATGAAGGGACTTCTACATCTGTTTCTACAAATAGTGAGTTTGAAATGAAGGCGAAATTCAGTGTAAATTGTAAAAAAATAGCAAGGAAAACTAAAATATATTTTCGTAAATATAACCCTGATTTTTTAAAATGTGGGTTTGTGTTTTCTGGTTCTGAGGAAGAGCCTATGCCTCACTGTGTGATTTGTTTCGAAGTGCTATCCAACGAATGTATGAAATTTTTAAAACTTGAAAGACATCTATCAACTAAACATCCTGAATGTGTAGGAAAGTCTTTGGATTTCTTTGAAATCAAGAAAAGAAATTTTTGCATGTCTAAATCTACCATGGAAAAATCTTCAAAACAGAACAAACTAAGCACCAGAGTTTCTTATGAGCTTTCTTTGTTCATCGCAAAAAAGGGTTCAGCTCCCACTGTGGGAGAGGAACTTATGAAACGCGCAGCAAAAATAAATATAGAAATAAAATGAATGCCGAGAGTGATTTGAGACTAAAACTATCCAGATATTGACACTCTCATCGAGGACAAACAGTGTCAAAAATCCCATTAAGGGTTTTTTTTTTTTTTTGAGTTTTTATATAATTGTGATAGCTAAGTGAATACAATTAATAAAGTTATTTTCTTTATAAAAAATATTTTTTACATCATGTACAACATCTTTTACTAGTTCCTGACATAATATATATATATATATATATTCGTCATGTGTATATACCATAACTATATAGGTGTCTATTTGTCATATTTTTAACTTGTATATTAAGTAGTTAGTGGTCCTCAAAGTTATTTTTACAAAATTGGTGGTCCGCACAACTAAAAAGGTTGGGAACCACTGCTCTAGAGAGTTTCGCAGGGGAGCCTGCCCTCGTGCCCTTTTTCCAGGTAGTAGCCCACCCTTCTTTTATTCCTGGGTAGAATCCTACCTTGTTTGCATTGTACTTTTGAAAATTCTTTAGTATGGTATGTCAGTAGTAAATCTTCTCTTTCCCTCCCACCTTCTCTAATCCTCTGTGAAATGTACTAATATGTTTAGAGTTTGAATGCTTCGTTATTTTCAGTGACCAAGACATAAACGGTAATGAAGGATCATGGATTCGTTTCAACTTCTCTAGTGACACAGTATTAGATCAGGCCTTTGACGAATCATAATTTACTCAAAATTCAGAAGTAGCTTTAAACTAAAAAAAATTGAAAAGTAGCTTAGAACTTATTGTAATTTTTTTTCAACACCTTTTACAAAAACCAGAAAAAAGTTATCTGGAGAATAAAAGTTTTAGAGAGAAAATTTTCTAAGGATCATCGGAAAAGGGCGGAATTACCGTGATCGTGAATGTAGTAAACAAGACAAAAGACTATTTTACAATAAAAATCATGAATGTAGGTTTCATTTTACTATTTTTTAGTACTTTTCAGTTTTCATGTGATGAAGTTATGTAAATTATAAATTAGGGATGCACCAAATATTCGGTACTATCTATTCAGCAATGTTACCGAATATCAAACTACTATTCAGACTGCTGAATATTAGGCTTGGATGAATAACAAACAATACAGCCTGCCAATTATCAAAATATTCGGCCAAGCCGAATACTTAAGAAACATTTTAAAACATATCAAAAACCTTACATAACTTCTTTTTTAACTGTCAACTTATAAAGGTCAGAGTTTCCCCCAGGTTTAAAAAAGGGCAGGGTGCTGTTTGTGGGAAAAAGGGCACTTTTAGTTTCCGAAGGGCATGTTTTCGATTCTTAAGGGCATTTCTTGAAAATTTTAAAGGCATTCTTTTGATTTTTAACACTACTTTTTAATATTTAATAGACAGAAAACTATTTTAAAGACAGCAATGAGTCAGTTTTTACTATGCAAGTAAATTTTTTAATAAACAAAGGAGTATAGGCACTTTTTTCAGGTGGGGGCAACAAGGGTGCTAATTTTTTAAATGAGGGGCAAGAGGGGTGCTATTTTGTAAATCTAAGGGCAGGCAGGGTGCAGCACCCTCCTGAAACTGTCTGGGGGAATCTCTGTAAAGGTATACAGAATAATCAGAAACAGAATCATATTAATAACAGAGAATCTATTTACATTAAATATCTTTAAGAGAAAACTAATCCTTAATGAGGATTTTCATAGATCAGCATTGCCTAGTAAATAATCTGTTTCTTGTTTTTTCACAAAAAGGTCGTTTCTAAACAAAATAGAAAAACATTCAGAGTTTTGATAATAGACATCAAGACTAGGGATTGACCGAATCAGCAATTTTGCCGAATACGAATACCGAAGCTTCGGTCGAAGTGTATACCGAAACTTCAGTATTCGGCAACCGAATACTTGAAATTTTTTAATACGCATTTTTGCATATATTAGCTTTTTTAATAAGCTTTAATTGCAATTAAATTCTCAATAATTTAATTCAGTTACATTTTTATTCTAAAATCTAATTACACAAAAAAATTTAATGACTTCTTTCCACTCACAAATTCATTAACACATCGCTTATTTTTTATTATTTTATCACTAGTCAATAACCAAAAATAACCTATGAAAGTATTAAACTATACAGGGTATTATTAAGGATAAGGATTGTCAGAAAAACAAAAGTTCATTCAAATAATAAAAAACAATGTTATCATTAATCTGATTTACTGATTGTCTAACTCTAATTATAAACATATTGAATAGGAATGTTCTTAAAATACAAAAAGTATTATATAAATTTGTACATTTAACTATTTTCTGTCAAATTATTGATAGAATATTTTGATTAATATTTTAACATTGTGGTGGTGAAGATAAGAAATTTGAGCGATTTTGATATAATGGTTATAAAAGCGGATAGGCATAGGGGTATACTTATTTGATGTGTGTATTTTCTTTAATATACACCTTAGATATACCGATGTGAACTCTGATATGCTTATTTGATGTGCATATTAAAGAAAATACACATTAAATAAATTTAAATAAAAAAAACTAATATAGAAGTAAGTAAAATTAAATGATAAGGGAAAGATGCGCATCTTCCTTACTTTTTTTTTTCTCTGTTGTAGACAGAGTTCTTTTGATGTAGACTGATGTACCTATGTAGACTATTTTAGGAAGGAAAAAGTTTTTTTTAATAAAAAATGGCCTTTGACACTTGTTTTTTGTAGTGCAGCTGAACTCTGAACTCATCCACATAATATTGAAACTCATTGTTTAGCCTATTCTACTGCTAAGTAAAAGAGAATTCTTCTACTTCTAAGAAAGTACTTTATCTGCAATTATTCGGCCGAATACTTTTAAGTATTCGGCCGAAGCCGAATATTCGGTTTACATGCCGAACCACCGAATACCGAATCAACTATTCGGTATTAGGTCAATCCCTAATCAAGACACACAATTTTTGTCCAGGAAACCAAAATCACAATCCACTTATTCAGTCATAAATACAGTGCGTCTCATTTCACTCGAGATTAAACTTGGATTTTCATTTGTTACTTTAACAATAATGACGATATCATAACTTTCAACAGACATGCTTTGATTTCAGTGAAATATGATATGACGAGAAGTGCTGGAAATTGTGGCCATTCACATCTAAACAACAATGAGCTAGACATTCCTTTATTCAGAATGCAGTTGACAATATTTATACTGTGTCACTGGTCAAAATTCAGTCAATTTCAATCATCACATTTAATACAAGCAAAATTAATATGGAACAATTTTTGGTAAAATATCTTCATTGTTGATAAAGTTGTGAACGAAAATTCTGTTTCGGCTTGTAGTCACATATCAGGGATTGACCGAATACTGAATAGTTGATTCGGTATTCGGTGGTTTGGCATGAAAACCGAATATTCGGCTTCGGCCGAATACTTGCAGATAAGTATTTTCTTAGAAGTAGAAGAATTCTCTTTTACTTAGCAGTAGAATAGGCTAAACAACGAGTTTCAATATTATGTGCATGAGTTCGGAGTTCAGCTGCACTACAAAAAACAATTCAAAGACCATTTTTTATTAAAAAAAAAAACTTTTTACTTCCTAAAATAGTCTACATAGGTGCAAAATCAAAACAACTGTCTGCAACAGAGAAAAAAAAGTAAGGAAGATGTGCATCTTTCCCTTATCATTTAATCTTATTTACTGCTACATTAGTTTTTTTAAATTTAAATTTATTTAATGTGTATTTTCTTTAATATACACATAAAATAAGTATAGCAGAGTTCATATCTGTATATCTAAGGTTTATATTAAAGAAAATACACACATCAAATAAGTATACCTCTATGCCTATCCTACTGCTTTTATAACCATTATATCAAAATCGCTCAAATTTCTTATCTTCACCACCACAATGTTAAAATATTAATCAAAATATAAGGGTGATTCTCCAAAAACCTAACAATATCGTGTCCGAGCAAAATATCACAACAATGGCTTGAGATAGAAAGTTTTATATTTTTTTAATTATCAGACATAATTTTTCCCATGTATTCCTATGTATATAAAAAATATTTACTCATTTATTATTTCCTATAAAAAATTTTAAATGGCTGGAAAGTCACTCTCCTGGTCTGTCCGAATCTTTTTCACAAACTTATTTAATTTGTTTAAAAATTTCACAACAACATTTCACAAATTAAATTAGTATTACTAAACTATATATACTTAAAGGTATAAAATAACATTTTTTAAATCCATTTAATCATTTAACTTATCACGGTAAATCATTTTAAAGTTTGTCCCAAGGTTTTCATGTCACTCTCCTGGCCTGGAATATTTTCAATAATTTCAAGGAAAAAAGATGGAATTTATAACCTAGTGCATGGCAACACTCTTTATTCCTACCATTTTGTTGTATTCATAGAGTGCTTTGAAGATCTGATTCATCTGGTGTTCTTATCATAGTTTTGAAGTTTTAAACTGAGGTATGTAACATTTTTTGTTGTCATACTCCTGTACAACTTTTCTATTATATATAAAAGAATTTTTTAAAAATAATGCCTGTTATTATGTGTAATTAAGTGATGATAATAATATAAAAACCTTCTTAACCCTAAATTTGGTTTTTGGCCTGAGTAGCAGGCCTTGTATAAGAAAAATGTCACACTCCTGGTAGACAACAATATCACTCTCCTGGCATTTTCTGTGCCAGGAGAGTGACTTAACATACAGGAGAGTGACATTTGTTATAAACACTGGTAATAAATTCTGCAAATAGATAGATTTTTTTCAAATTCCACTTAGGCATACTAATATCTAGTTTACCATACACCTAGTTTAGGTAAGCTTTTTGTAATTAAACTTTTTAGAGAAAATTAATATTAGAATAAGATAATGGATTGTTTTTTAGTAAATGTTGATGACTTTTCTTGTAGTGTATACTTTTGATTTGTAAGTTGTATACAATGCTGCCAAAAAATGAGAAAATTCTACATTTTGCGTAATTTTAAATTAATGAAATTTAAATTAAAATGTTTAAACAGGACACCAACTTTAGTCTAATTGTTTTTTTTTCTTCTTTTAATTGGGCAATTTATATAAAAACAGTCTACAGATGACTCAGTAATTACATCTAAGTTATGTAAATAATGGAATAAAATAATGAAATCGTATTGAGATTTTTTTTTCCCTTACAGAATCACCCCTCATTATGGCAGGAAAAAAAACAAACAATCAAGAGAAGAGCGATTGAAGAAAAAGAGAGAAGCCGAACGGAAAAGATATGAAAAATTAAAAAACGATCCTAAGAAATTGGAAGATGAGAAGATTAAATGGAAAACTAAATACAATGCTAGGAAGAGCAAGGGAACAGTTGAGTTAATTGAAAATCAATCGGCAAGAGACCAAAGGGCCACTAGGCTAAAGTGGAGAGAATGCCAAAGGAAGTGCAGAGTTAGAAAGTCCATTCAACAGCAAGCAAACTGTAATATAAATGAAGATACTCCACCAGATAGTGACCATGATGATCCAACTCAAGGTCAAGAATTGGATTATCAAGCCATAAGTACAACTGAAGTTTTACAAACTCCTGAAAATATGTCAGATATATGTAATGTCAGTTCAGCAACCTCTGACAGAAGGACAATTGAATCAAAAAAAAAGGAGGAGACGAAATGATACAAGAAAATGTAGAGAAATAAAAAAGTTGAAGTTAGAACTAGAAAAATCTCATAAGAAAGCTGAAAAATATCGAAAACAGTATCAGAGACTAAAAGCAAAAGCAAATCAAAAGGAAATAAAACAAAGCCAAATTAAAGATTTGACACCAAAAGCTAAAATTACTCATTTTCTCCAGGGAAGAAGAGTCGACAAAGATATAAGAAGAAAACTGTTCACAGGGGAAATCATTAGGGCACAATTAGCTGATACAATTTCATCCATTAAATCTTATAGGGCCAAAAGAATCTTAAAAACATCTTTAGTTGGAAAGATAATAAAGAAGTATAGGGTGCAGAGTGCATTTCCATTTATGAGAATTTCTGTTGCAGTTAGACAATGCAAGAAACAGAAAGATAAAATCCATAAAATGGTTAACTATTTCTTTAATGATGATGAAAATACAACCCTCAGTCCAGGAAAAAAAGATTTTATTACTAGAAAAAAAATAAAAAAACAGAAGAGGTACCTGAACACAACAATGAAGGAGCTACATAAGCACTTCAGAACAAAAAACCTTCGTGTACGGATAAGTTATTCTTTATTTTGCAAATTGCGTCCTTTCTGGGTTGTCAAACCAACTCTTCAAAGCAGAGATACCTGTTTGTGCATAATACATCACAATATTGAAATGCTGGTAGATAAACTTAACAAATGTAAGGTGATTAATTCACAGAAACCAGAACAAATAGCAGAAACTTTGTGCTGCGACAAAAATAAAGAATCCTGCCTATTGAGAAAATGCAGTAGCTGTGCTGAAAGAATTATAACTTATAATGACTTCATCAGTGGTGATACTTTTACTTATCAAAAATGGAATTTGCATAAAGAAGCACGTAAGATAAGAGGTAAGGAGAAAATTGTTACGGTTATAAAAAAGGACAAAGTAATAAGCACTATTGGAGAAGCTGTTGATGAACTAGAAAATAGCATAAAAAAGTTTGACTCATATTGCAAACACCAGCATATGTACATAAAAGAACTTAAAGAAAATCTGACCTGTGAGGATGTATTGATACATATTGATTTTAGCAAAAATAATGCATTAAAGTACGCTAGTGAAGTACAATCTATGCATTTTGGGCTTCAAGAGAGCAAATTACACTTCACACTGGTGTAGCATATCACAAGACTGATGATAGTACTTCAAAACCAATTTCTTTTTGTACACTGTCAAAAAGTACACGCCATGATGCTTGTGCCATTTGGGCACATCTAGAACCTGTTTTGTCACATCTACTACAAAATAAAAGAATTTCAGCTATTCATTTTCTGTCAGACTCACCATCGAACCAATATCGAAACAAAAAGAATTTTTATTTCTTTAAAAAATACATAAAAATAAGATTTCCAAACATCAAAAGAATTGCATGGAACTTTACTGAAGCCAGTCATGGTAAAGGGGCTCCTGATGGCGTAGGTGGCTGCCTGAAAAGAACTGCTGATAAGGTGGTCTCTATGGGGTGTGATGTCAACAACATCGATGTGCTGGTAAAAATCCTTAAAGAACACTGCCCAAAAATACTATTGTGGGTTGTGGAAGAAGATAATATTAGCAAAATGGACTCATTTTTGTCATCTGCTAGTGATCTTAAAGCTATTAAAGGAACTATGAAAGTTCACCAGGTTACAGCAGAGCTTGGAGACACCGACACAAAGATGAATTACAGGACCCTAAGTTGTCATGTATGCAAAGCTGAGGAAAATTGTCGGCACTATGGAATTTATTTTTCTGTCTCAACAGATCCAACACAAACAGCACAAATACAGTTATACAATGTTGGAGACTGGGTTATCTTTTATTATGAAGATGAAATTTTTGCAGGAGAGATAATAGAGCTTGTAGGTGGAAAAGCAAGAATAAACTCTATGGAACCCAAAAATATAAACAGAACAACTTGGTGCTGGCCAAAAAAAGAAGACATACATGAATATTTAATGGAAGACATTATTAGAAAAATATCTCCTCCCGAGCCCATTGGTAGCAGCTACAGTTTCTAATTTTTATTTCTCTGACGTTTTTTAAAGGTTATGTAGTATGACTAATGTAAGATATACATTTTTTGGTCAAAAATAAACATATTTTTGAATTAAATACTTCAGTTAGTTTGTTAAATTTCTCATAACCCTTGATGAAACTCATTTTGTCACTCTCCTGGCACCACCTGTCACTCTCCTGGTATCTGAAATTTCAGTCCCTTACTTTCACATACTTAACATAGTTAAAGTGAGTTCCCTTTATTTTTCCCTTGTTATGTGTCGTATACCGAGTAAGTATGAATTTTTTTAGAATTTTTAAAGCACTTTTGTTTTTTAAGAATTTGTGATTTGAAAATGTTAGGTTTTTGGAGAATCACCCATAAATATTCTATCAATAATTTGACAGAAAATAGTTAAATGTAGAAATTGATATAATACCTTTTGTATTTTGAGAACATTCCTATTCAATATGTTTATAATTAGACTTAGACAATCAGTAAACCAGCTTAATAACATTGTTTCTTATTATTTGAATGAATTTTTGTTTTTCTGACAATCCTTATCCTTAATAATACCCTGTATTTTCATAGGTTATTTTTGGGTATTGACTAGTGATTAAATAATAAAAAATAAGTGATGGGTTAATGAATTTGTGAGTGGAAAGAAGTCATTAAATTTTCTTGTGTAATTAGATTTTAGAATAAAAATGTAACTGAATTAAATTATTGAGAGTTTAATTTCAACTAAAGCTTATTAAAAAAGGTATATATACAAAAATGCGTATTAAAAAGTTTCAAGTATTTGGTATCCAGCAAAATTGCTGCTTCGGTCAATCCCTATCACATACCCAATATTTTTTGATTTAATGATTTTAAGAACAACCTGTTTGTTTATAATCTCTAAAAATGATTGCACATTCCAGACACAGATCTAGGATGCATTTGAAAACTTCCTTGAAAACAAAGGAAGTAGAAAAGTTATTCTTGCTGAGTTGCCACCATTTCAATAGATTGTATTATTTATTTTTATGTTAGTAAAACAGTTTAAATAACTATACTTGTCTTAAATAACTCAACACAGATTTTTTTCAGTATAAAGTTTACTTGTAAAAAGCTCTTGATTATCAAAATGTAAGTTTCTGTATTAAATATTATATGTAAAATTGTTTTAAAATTTAACATTTTAATGCCTTTAAACCTTGAAATGTAAGAAATGAAATGTAATAGTATTAGGCCAGCCGAATAGTTACTATTCGGTATTTGGCTGGCCAAATATTCGGTCAAAATCACTATTCGGTGCATCCCTATTATAAATGTTAATTGCATTCTTATAATTAAGAAGGACTTTAGTAAAGAAACCATTGCTACTAAAGTCTTCCTTAATTGCCAGACTCTCTTCCCCACCAAAGTACTGGTGTGCACTTATTACAAAAATACCCATTTTATGAAATGATGTGCCCTTTTTAACAAAATTGCCCTTATTATGTAACGTGCACCCTGCTCGTTTTAATGTTCTAGAATGATCCCTGAGCAGAGTGTCATCTTATCATTAAGATGGCATTGTCTGTTCCATCTTATTTTTAATTAAATGAAGAAAAATAACATATTGCTTATTTATTATAGAACATTTTCTTTAGGATGCAAAATATCAGATGTGAGCATATTAACCCTCTAACACTCGCATTGGGTCATCTCACAGTGACCCATCCCTTTGAAGAATACCAAATGGTGTGGAGGCAGGGTAAAGGTCAAAATTAGCACTAGCCACCGGCCACAGGGCCAGTAAATGAAAAAAAGTGGCAAGTGAAAAATTGTCTATCAGTGGCAGAGTTGCCGGCTTTTAGCCAGGCCAAAAAAAGCCGGTTTTTATTTTTAAAAGTTGGTTTACAGCTAATTTGTTTTAAATTTAGATTAATTAATTTTTAATACACTTATAAATATTTTCTACTAAAAAAATTTTAAATTTCTATTAAATTTTGTCAAATAAATAAGTCTTTATTATTAGTAAGAAGGCAACTTTGAAGGCATTATGTCTGAAAAAAAAGTTATAAATATTGAAAAGGATATAAGTTAGACTCCAAACTGGTGTTTTGAAATTCTATATTACATAGCTCCACATATACAACACATTTTAAAGATTATATTTAATTGAACGATGGCGAAATGTAATCACATCAAAATGGAAACATTCTTATGTGTCCATATGGAGAGATTAAGTTATTCATATGTTAAAAGAGAAATTAGAAAGGATATAATTTTTGAGGAGAGTTTAATATATAAGTGTATAAAAAGAAGAGCATTTAAACAGGTAAAAAATAAATAAATCTCTAAATAAAATTTTGAAAATCTTTTTGCTAAGCATTTTCATGCATATGCTATTTATATTTTTAATAGTGAGAAATGGTGTTTTTATTACATGACTATGTATAATTTTGAATGTTTACTAGAAATAAAATAAGACTTGTATATTAATAGCTCTTAAAATTAAGTAATAAAACATGTAACTGAGTAACCATTGTCCTCTTCAATTTTATAAAGCAGTAAAAATAAAAGAAATTGGGAGAGGGGGGAGTGGAGTTACAGGTCAGTGTAAACCAGATAAAGCAGTTGGTAAAGGTTAAAATTCCCGGTCGCCACCGGCCACAGGGCGACTAAATGTAAAAAATTGGCGACTTTATGATGTGCATCTGATCGCCAAAGTGGCGATCTTTATTTTTCATGTAATAGTACATGTCAGAAATGCCACTTTTCCGTTTTTTTTATTTTTTTTAATCGATCAGCGATTTCCGCGAAATCGTAAAAGAAAAAGAAAATCGCGTTGATGTTCACATTGAAGGCATTTGGTTCCGAAAATTAAAAAAAATCGGCATAAAAGTATCGCGAATTTGGACAAATGGTCGCCGAAAGATATCAATTTCGTCAATCGTTCGCAAAAAAATCGTCAAAGAATCACGGGAAAAACGAAAATTTCATAAGAATCTCGAAAAAAGACGAGATATCCGTCAAAGAATCGCGGAAAAAATGTAAATTTCGTGAAAGGAATGCGTAAAAATCGCAAATTTCATCAAAGTATCGCAAAAACCCGCAATTTTCGTCAAAAGATCGCGAAAACCCCTTAAATTTCGCCAATAGATAGAGGGAAAACCGCAAATTTCGTCAAAAGATCGCAAAAAGACCATAAATTTCGTCAAAAAATCACGAAAAACCGCAAATTTTGTCGAAAGATCGCGAAAAAACCCACAAGTTTCGTTAAAAGAACACGAAAAATCGTAAATTTCGCCAAAAGATCGCGAGAGAAATCTCAAATTTCGTCAAAAAATCACGAAAAACCGCAAATTTTGTCAAAAGATCGCGAAAAAACCCACAAATTTCGTTAAAAGAACACGAAAAACCGTAAATTTCGTCAAAAGATCGCGAAAAAAATCTCAAATTTCGTCAAAGAATCGCGAAAAAACCGCAAATTTCGTCTAAAGATTGCGAAATAACGTAAATTTCGTCAAAAAATCACGAAAAACCGCAAATTTTGTCAAAAGATCGCGAAAACCCCTTAAATTTCGCAAATAGATAGGGGAAAAACCGCAAATTTCGTCAAAAGATCGCGAAAAAACGGTAAATTTCGTCAAAAGATCGCGAAAAAATCGCAAATTTCTTCAAAAAATCGCGAAAAAACTGCATATTTCGTCAAATAATCTCGAAAAACCGCAAATTTTGTCAAAAGTTCGCGAAAAAAGTGCAAATTTTGTCAAGATATCGCGAAAAAAAGTAAATTTCGTCAAAGGATCTTGAAAAAACGGGAATTTTGTTAATCAGGTGCAGAAAAAACACAGCTCCACCCTTCTGTAACCTTTCAGAAAATTTGCTGTGAATTTCAGAATCGCGAAAAAAAACCTGCGATTTCCATCAAAAAATCGCTGAAAAAACGCAAATTTCATGAAAAAATCGCGAAAAATCCACAAATTTCGTCAAAAGATCGGAAATAAACGCAAACTTTGTCAAAATATCGCGAAAAAAACGCAAATTTCGTCTAAAGATCGCAAAAAAAGTAAATTTCGTAAATTGATCGTAGAAAAAATCACGAATTTCATCAAGAGATCGCATAATAAAATCGTCACTTTCGTCGAATGATCGCGAAAAAAAATCGTGAATTCTGTTGAACGATCGGCCAAAAAATTGTGAATTTTAGCAAGAGGTTGTGTAAAATAATTGCAAATTTCTTAAAACAATTTCAAAAATTAATTGCGAATTTTGTCAAACGGGAAATATTTTAGGCCTATTTTCAGAAAGAATTCTGATCTCGGGCTACACAGTGACGTATTGGAGATGTGAACCAATTTTTGACCTAGGTCTTGTACGACATTGTCCGATAAATTCTCTCTTTTTTTAATGTAAAATAACTGTTAATTGTTTTTGTTGGTAAGTAAACTGACACTGTGGATAGTTTTATTTTTATATATTTTAAAAGATGTCTTCGTAACAAATATTTTAAAAACATTACTTGTAAAACTATTTAAATCTACAAACTACGATAAGTGGCCACTAACTTGGCAGTAGTAGCTACTAAACATACAGCCTCTACCGGCCACTGGCTACTAAAGCAAATATTGAATTTTAACCTTTAGCAGTTGGTATGGACCTTTTAAAATTTAGCTGATATATTTGCAATTCTGACTACAAACCACTAGCAAAACATCTAAGTTTTATTCCAGTATTAATGTCTTCATTATTCAGAAATTGGGTTACTTATTAAACTCTAGATCAATTAAATGTCATTAAAACTAATTAAAAACACTTTAAAATGTGTAGTTTATAATTAAAATGCTTCACTTTATAAAAGCCAATTATGGCCAAAAAAAGCCGGTTAAAACCAATAAAAGCCACCGGCCTGGCTTTTTTTAATTTTAGCCGGCTTTTTTGCAAACCTGATCAGCGGCCACTTTTTTTACAAGGAAATAATACAAATTTCTTGCATTTCATCAATGATTCTACTTTTTTTTGGTTCCAATATATTTATATTAACATATTTATTTCAGCTACTCCGTTTTAGATTAATACTTATAGAAATTTTACTGTTTAGCATTTTGAAATAAAAAAGTGGCCGTTAGTTTAAAGAAAGTGGCCACTTAAAAAATTAGTCTTACCGGCCAGTGGCCACTAATGAAATTTCCCAATTTTGACCTATAAGGCAGGGCTGCAAAAAAGCCGGTTAAAAATTTAAAAAATCCATACCGGTGGCTTGTACAGGTTTTAACTGGCTTTTCTTGACCAATACTGGCCTTTTTCGGCCATAATTGGCTTTTGTACAGTGAAGCATTTTAATTATAACCTATACATTTTAAAGTATTTTTTTATTAGTTTTAAATTGAGCTAGAATTTAATAAATAATCCAATTTCTCAATAATGAAGACATTAATATTAGAATAACACATCGATGGAGTTGCTAGTGATTTTTAGTCAGAATTGCAAATATGTCAGCTAAATTTTAAAAGGGCCATACCAATTGCTTTATCTGGTTTAACCATTATGTTTTTTCTTTAGACCTTTTTTTTTAAACTTTAACCCCCCTTTTTTTTCATTTTTACTGCTTTATATAATAAAAGAGAACAATGTTGCTTAATTACATGTTTTATTATTTAACTAATTTTAAAAGCTATACAAATCTTATTTTATTTCACATAAACATTTAAAATCATACATAAAGCCGTTTAATAAAAACACCCCTTTTCACCATTAAAAACAGTATTATGAATAACATATGCATGAATATGCATTCTTTTAAACAGCAACAAGCTTTTCAAAATTTTAATTCAACAAATTTTATTTTTAGAATTTTTTTTAACAGTTTTCGTTATTTTATACATTTACATGTTAAAAAGATCCTCAAATGTTATATCCTTTCTAATTTCTCTTTCAACATAGTTCATCCCATGATTTAATCTGTCCATATCTGGAATAAGTTAGATAACTGCTGAGTATCTGAAAAACTTTTTACATATCTCGTTTTTAAACGTTATCAGAAAACCGATTACTTATTACTAGTGATGCAACGAATAGTGGTTTGGCCGAATAACCGAATACCGAATATTCGGCCAAGTTACAGCCGAATATTCGGCCTATTCGGCCGCCGAATAATGAACTTATTTTTGCCTAAAAACAAAATACAGTAAGCACTATATGCACAATTCTTGTATATTTCACAGTTAAAATGCATTGTTTTCTTTAAAAAAATTATTTATATACAAATTTTTAATTTTTGAAAGCATTATTTTACTCTGAAAAAATATTCGGCTATGTTCGGCCTAAAAATTGCCGCAATAATATAATTCAGCCAAAAAAAGAAATTCTTAGCAAAAGTTCCTCATCAGGTACTGTCTAGTTACATTTTAATAGATATTATGTGTGTTGTTGTTACTTTTTAAAATAATAGCAAAATTTTAAAAGTACTAGGAAACATAAGTTTCAGCTTTCAGATTAAATAAAATAAAAAATAAGAAATCTTAATATCTTTAGAAAAACCACTGATAGAAAGGATGAAAGGAATATCCTCTAAAATGGTGGAAAGAGATCATTATAGACTTTATAAAGCTCACAATTAACAAAAAATTTTTTATCATTATTATCATTTTTTTTTTTTTTTTTTTTCCTTTGCTGTCAGCAGATAGCACTATTAAGAAGTGTATAGTGAATGTTTTCAGATTCAGAGGATGGAAATATCTGTAAGGAAAAGCAAATTACATTCATTGCATTTAACAGTATCTGATGCTCTAACATACCAAAGATCAATAAATGATTTCATTGTTGTAGGTAAAAAAATCTTTTACACATTTTAATCATTCGCCAGCATGTTCAAGATTAACAGATATACAAATTAATGAGCTAAAAATTCCTAAGAAGAAATTAGTTCAACGTGTGTAGTTCAAACTACTTAAAAGGTGACATAAACATATAAAAAATATTTAATGCAACCCTGAGATCTATGAGATATGCTTATGTCACCTTTTAAGTAGTTATAAGTATGTTTTGTATGTTATAAAGTTTATTAATAACAAGGTGAAAATTTCCTTCACGACACTAGTGTTTAATACAGTGATTTGACTCTATTGATTAATTTTAAATTTAACAGATTATGTTAGCTTATTACAGATACTTTTTGTACTTACTGATACAGCATAAAAATTTTTTAACATGATTCCTAAATTAGCCTCTTATATAAAAATGGGTAGACAAAACCCATTTGAGGTATGAAAGTTAATGGAAAAAAAGTGTTTGTTGATTTCAAATAAAATTTTCATTATACATGATGAATATAAATTGTCAAATTAAAAAGTTATACTGTGTAAATATAAAAACATTTATTACAGTATTACTATTCGGCCAAGGCCGAATAATGGACTTGATATTCGGCCGAAGCCGAATATTCGGCAGGCAGGCCGAATGGGCCGAATATTCGGCAGGCAGGCCGAATGGGCCGAATATTCGTTGCATCTCTACTTATTACCAGGGTTCTCACTGCCGCTCGCCATTGCGCCAAAATTTTTCATTTGGCAAGTAAATCAATAATCAAATTCGCCAAATTGTGACTACTCAGTTTGTGTGTGTGGTGTGCCAGTCAGGGTTGGCTTTTTACCAGGACATGGTAAAAACTAGGTTTTTACCGGTAAAAACCTGGGAAAATGTGGTAAAAACCTAAAGATATAATAAACTCTACTAGTTATTAAACTTTATTTTAATACTGATAAAAACTATTTTCATGTAATTGATGTGTTTATCTATTATATATCAGGGCTTGAATTTCAGGGCGGGATGGCGGGATTCGCGCCCAAAATTTTGAAATCCCGCCCAAAAGAATATCGTGGGCGGGACGCTCCCGTCCAAAAAATCTTACCATTTTCCTGAAAATTTTGCATTTTGAAATGCGATCAACTACCGTGAACGCCTTGCGAATTTCTCGATATTTTCACGCTACCGATTGACACATTTTGCGGGGTTTATTTACCACGAAAGATCGTTGAAATTCACGAATTTTTCATGCGACCTATAGGCAAATTTCGTTATTTTTTTCTCGACTTCGGTTGACAAGTGTCCGCGACCGATTGGCGAATTCAGGGGCGATTCTGTTACGAATTTTCCGAAAATTTAAGACATTAGGTTCCGAAAATTATGAAAAATCGGTCATCAGTTTAAGAGAAAAATATCGCGAATTTTGACACATGATCGCCGAAAAAATCAATCTCGTCTATCGTTCGAGGAAATATCGCCAATTTCGTCGCAAAGAATTGTGAATAAAACGCAAATTTTGTCAAAGGATCGCGGGAAAATGTGAATTTCGTCAGATCGCGAGAAAAAAACTCGAAATTCATCAAAGGATCGCAAAAAAATGCAAACTGCATCAAAGGATAGCAAAAAATTCGTAAATTTTGGCAGAAGAACGCGAAAAAAAAGCGAGTTTCGGCAAAGGATCGCGGAAAAATGGAAATTTCGTCAAAGGATCGTGAAATAAACGCGAATTTAGTCAAAGGGCCGCTGAAAAAACCCGCGAATTTCATCAAAGAATCGCGAAAAAACTCTAATTTCGACAAAAGATCGCGGATAAAACGCGAATTTCATTAAAAGATCGCGGATGAAATATGAATTTCGTCAAAAGCAGGGATGAATCTGAGTGAAAAAAATATATATTCTGAAATTCCCAGCAAATTTTCTGAAAGGTTACAACAGAGGGGGAATCCACTCCTGGCACTAACTATGGTTTTTTTGCGCCCCTTTGTCGAAATTTGCGGTATTTTTCGCAATCTTTTGACAAAATTTGTCATTTTTTTCGCGATCTTTTGACGAAATGTGCCGTTTTTTCGCGATCATTTGACGAAATTTGCCGTTTTTCGCGATCATTTGACGAAATTGGCGTTTTTTCGCGATTCTATGGCATTTTTCCCACGATCCTTTGACAAAATTGGTTTCTTTCGGCGAACATTTGTCGAAATTTGCGATATAGTTTATGTCCGAATTTTCTGGTTTATTAGCGATTTTTTTTTTTTAAATTTTCGGAAATGACTGCCTTAATTTTTCAGAAAATTCGGAACAGAATCACTCCTGGTCAAAAGATAGCGGATAAAACGCAAGTTTAGTCAAAGAGCTGCAGAAAAAAATAGCCTGAAATCAAACCGAACCTAAAAAAGAGAGTTTGCTCGACCTGCAACAAAAAATAATTAGTGCCTGGAGAGGATTTCCCAATCTCTTCCCATCCCCTGCTGTAACCTTTCAGGAAATTTGCTGTGACTTTCCAATTTTTTTTTACTCAGAAACACCCTGACAGTCTGTATTAATACAGACCTGACAAAATAATTAATGTAAATCTTTAAGTAACACCCCGGTAGCAGAAAGTTCCTGACGGGTGACGTGCGTCGCAGATTTTCTTTTCCCTTTTGCAGATTTTTTTTCCCATTGGATCTTTTTCCAACTTTATATTACGTTTAGTTCTTTATTATTTATTGCTAAAACTTAAGATTATTATTAATAAAAATGAGTAAAATGCTTAAAAACATTAAAAGTAAATGATTAATTAATTAAAGGCTCATTTGTAACATTTTACCTGCAGATTATTTTCAGTCCCTGAAAGATCTGTCGCAGACACTTGAAGAATTTTCTGCTATTGGGAGTAACACGTAAAATAACAGTGGGTTTTAGATTTTTTTTTCTCCCTCCCAAATAGCTCAACTCCCCTCCATTTATAAATGTTGGTAGGGAGACTCCCCTCCTATGAAAATTTGAATTTCAAGCCCTGTATATATATATATAAAGAGATGGGAAGTAAAGAATTAGTTCTCCAAAGCTGCTTATACAGCACTTTAATCATAGAGATTTTACCATATTTTCTATTCCTCATCTATAAATAGGAAAACAGATGTTTACTAGCTGTTTCACAAAGCAGGTTTTCATCCCACTTGTACTCTTACCATTTCCAAGGAGTTTCTTTAAAACCAAAGATGCTTAAGCCAAAATTTGGTGCAAAGCATTAAATAACAAAGAAATAAATCCCGAATTCATATATTTAATGATGAATCTTCACACCATACCTTGTACTTCTTCACCTATACAGCCAATTTTTTCGAGCTTATCACATATCCACAGTAAATTAAGAAATATACTTGGTGTACAGTAACTGTATGTAAAGCTTGTATTTTGTTATAGAATGCTAAGCGGCTCCAAAGACATAGATTGGTAAAACATACCTACTAACATTTGTACAAACTACGTTATGTGACAATTAATACTTGCAAGCATTTGGTTTTTATTAAAATGATTAAGGTTTTTAAGTGTGATAAAAGTGTAGAATTTTTCTTTTCCTTTAAGTAAAAATTAGTCTTCCATGAAGGTAAATATAATAAATGTTATCGTGTGCATTCTCATAATAATAGTTATAATAATTTTTAGTTTAATAATGATATGTGTACAATATCTTTAAAATTTTGAATTTTTGTAGGCGGAAAACACTGATGAAAGTTTCCCGGGTTATTTATATTCCTTAAAAACCACTATTTTTGTATAGTATTCTTTTACTTAGCTAATCGGAAACTAAATTAGGTGAATATTGTTAGATGGAATTATGGCATTAAATGCCCCGAAAACTTTAACCTCTGGGTAAATGAAAAATTAGCAAATAAATGTTCATATTTAAGTGACCAAAACGTCAAACTAATAAGTTTTTTCATAGGTGGTAAAAACCCTGGTAAAAACATGTTTTTCCAAAGACGGTAAAAACCATGGTAAATACCAGTTAAAACCATCAGACGGTAAATACCGTCCAACCCTGGTGCCAGTACAGTCGAGAATCTTAGGTGCATTACCAGGGTTGTAATTTTAACCGGTCAAAATTGATTTTGACCAGGACACTGGATAAAAGTGGTTTTAACCGTCCAAAATTGGTCAAAACTGTTAAAAATGGTCTTAATTTTAATAATTAATTTTTTTTTGCAATTAAAAGTAACTTAATAAGTAATAAAAGTAACAGTGCAGTTAAAAAAATACACTGGCAAGTTAATTAGGCTCATTAGTAAAATAAGCTTATGCAATACAATAAGAAAGTTAAATCTGAAAATGGACAGTGTAATTTCAAAAATATAAACCAATTGTATAAAAACATAAAACATGAGTTGCAGTTAAAAACACAAAGCATAAGTTGCAGTTAAAAACACAAAGCATAAGTTGCAGTTAAAAATGCAAAGCATAAGTTGCAGTTAAAAACATAAAACATGTAGTTAAAAACATAAATCTTAAAATTAAAACAAACAATATAATAGTGTTAACACATGGAAATTATCCCAGAGGGAAACATCCGCCTTGCATACACTATTTCAAATGAAAATCAGGTTTCAAAGTAATTGCTTAAAAGGCGCAAAGGCCAACTTAGTGAAAAAGATTCCAAGCCGGGACATCAGTATAGCGCACTGATGTTCTACCGACTAAACCACTTGGAACGATACCCAGCCAGGAAAATTTCTCACTATTATATGTTGGCAAGGCAAGGTGGAATATTTATCGCGAGCCACCGACCTGAGGCAAACACGGAATATAATTAAATCCAGCATCGATAGAAATCAATCGATGCTGGATTTAGTGTTGGGCTGTTGTGTCATCAATAGAATGTTTTCTAAATTTAGAATAATCCAAAATAAATTATGAAACCGTTGAAGTTTAAATAAATTACGAAACTGTCTAAGTCCACAACCACAAAACTTGTTACTTGTAATCGTTTTTTAAATTCAACACAAATTACATAAAAGAGCTTCTGTAAAAAAACAATTAAAACATTTGTATTGTATCTTGGTGTTGTATTATTTATGTTATGACTTCTTTAATTTGGTATTTACTAGTGTTATGTTACTTATATTATGACATTTTTAACAAATGTTAACTTAGTTTTAATATAGGCTAGTAAAACATATTTGATTAGTAGTAAATAAATTGAATTAGTGAATTTCAGTGGTCAAAATTGATTTTGACCAGGACGGTTTAAACCGATACAACCCTGTGCATTACTGAATGATTGATGTTGCTCTAACATGTTCAATCACACCGTGCCATTTACATTGCTCTATTTATAGAGATACTCACTCAATAGGAATTCATTTTAGCAACAGGCAAAGACACAGAAAGGATACTTATGCGATAGGTATTTCTCTATTGTTACTTAATTACTATCTATGCTCCAGCGTCACGGCAGTAAAAACGCAAACAAAATGACTCACATTAAGCGCGAAATAGAGAAAATTTTTGCTGGAACGCGGCATTTAAATTAGCCATTTACCTTACTATTTATTAATTGTATGCAAAGCATCATTGGCCAGTCAAATTTTTTTAATTGGTTAAGAATCAAAATCTCATAGACATTTTTAGTGTAGATTTTCACGACGGTAATCAAAGATTGCTGTATTTGATTTTTATTTAGACAGCTAAAAGAATGTCTGAAGCATTTACGAGACATTTAGAATATACTTATTTTTAATAGTTTCTGTAGCGGATACTCAAATTTCTATTGTATAAGCAATTACAAAAACCTAGGCTATTTTAGAACATATTGAAAAAAATGGATACTAGATTTTTCAGTGTTTCAAGCCAAATCTATTTTGCTAATATTTCTGTTCATTTGAATATTGTTTTTTATTTCTTATTCGCCAAATTGCTAATGCTAGTCAAAAGCCAGCGAGAACACTGCTTATTACTGGGAAATTATAAGCATAGACGCCAACATTGTAAAGAGTATCAGGAGCAAAATAGTTAAATTTCAGGAGTTTTACACACTCTATAGGAGTAAAATATTCACATTTCATGTTGCACACACTATTTAAAGATATTTTTGACTGCATTCTCTGAATCCTCACTCCCTTACATTTTTGCATTCATCCATACAAACATAATTTAAATAAAGATTATTTAATTGAGTTTTATATATTAACATATGTTTACATTTACATATTCAGAGTTTCCCCCAGACAGTTTCAGGAGGGGGCTGCAACCTGCCGGCCCTTAGATTTACAAAAAAAGCACCCCTCTTGCCCCTCATTTAAAAAATTAGCTCCCTTGTTGCCTTCACCTGAAAAAAGTGCCTTTACTCCTTTACTTGCATAGTAAAAATTGACCCATAGCTGTCTTTAAAATAGTTTTCTGTCTATTAAATATTAAAAATCAAAAGAATGCCTTTAACAATTTCAAGAAATTCCCTTAAGAATCCAAAACATGCCCTTTGGAATCTAAAAGTGCCCTTTTCCCACAAACAGCACCCTGCCCTTTTTTAAACCTGGGGGAAAATAATTTTTGTAATAAATTTATAAACATGGAATAGTTTTTTCTTAATCCCAACAGGACAAAAAATCTGTGATTCAGGGTGTAGTGGGGGGTATACGGAAGGTATACGCTAGGGATGCACCGGATATTGATTTTGCCGGATATAGGATACCGGATATCCGAAGCTCCTTTGCCTGCCGGATTCGGATATCCGGCACTAGATATATTTTTAGTTATATGGTGAATTATTTCTTTATATAATGCCACCTCAGAACAATAAATTACAAACATGTTTCACACATCATTAAAACATTTTAAATGTAAATATCAGGGCTTGAAATTAAAGTTTTCCCAGGAAAAGAGTTTCCTACCCAACATTTATAAATGCAGGGGAGTTGAACTGTTAGAAAGGAAAAAAAAATCTTTTAACCTCATTATTTTTTATGTGCCACTTTAAGTAATGCATTTATACAGTCATGACAAAATAGCATTGAAATAATTTAAATTACAAACTCAAGATAATTATTCAAAATTTTTATTTTATTAAAACAAAGGAACAGAATCAAGCTTTATATATACCATGTCTATTTTTCAACCTTCACCTAATGTTATGGGCAGTTAACAATTGGGTTGCTAAATGAATTTCTTAATTTAGATTTTATTCTATTTTGCGTGTTTTACCCTCTTTCCCATGTTACATTTTTGACAAACAGCATAGAGCAACTTTAATAATTTTAGAAATTATCGGAAACACATGATTATGCTTTCTTAAAAAATTTTAGAAAACTTTGCAAAATCCGATGTCTATTAATTTTTAACTTACTTACATGAATAATGCATATCGGTGATTGTATTGTCAATATCCTATAGTGTTTATATGTCATTTCTGAACAAACTTGTTTTATTAGATTATAGTCAAAACTGTAATCCCTGGTATTTTCGCTAATTGAACTATGTTCTATGCATTTGAATTTTAAATCCATATCCAAAGTTTGAAAAAGGAATAGTCAATTGATTTCTTCTATTACACGAGAAAAGTTTGATTTTAAAAAGTCATGTTCTAATTTTAGTGAATTGTGAGAATCAACTAGTTTGTTGTTTCTAAATATGTTTTTTTTTTCATGTGCACCAGAAGTATCTCATTTTGTTTAGTGCTGAATATTGGCCAATTTGATAGAGCACAGTCTCCGGTGGCCGTTACTGCTCTTTTACTTATTTCCTATTTTGGGCAAATGGAAAAACATCACAAAATACGTAAATCGGTCATAGAAAAAAATATAGCTGATTTCATCAATCATGGTAAAAATAAATAAAATAATTTGTCGACCGGTCGCGAGAAAAAACTGAAGTTTGTGGGAAATCGACAGCAGGAAAATATCAAGAAATTGGTCAATCGATCACGGAAAAATGTCATGAAATTTGCCAGTCCATCATGAGCAAATATAAAATTCCTCAGCCGGTCGCAGAGAAAAAATGCGAAATTTTTCAATCTGATGCAGAAAAACAATCGTTACTTTCATCAGTATGTTGCAAGAACAAACACGGAAATTTGCCAATCGGTCACAGAATAAAATGGCTAAATTTGTCAATTGATCACGAGAAAAAAAATTATGAAATTCACTGATCGGTCTCTAGAAAAAATCATGAAATTCGTCAGTCGGTCGTGGAGAAAAATCGCAAAAAATTTTCGGTTAGATGCAGAAAAACGAACACCAATTTTGTCAATTTGTTGTAAGAAGAAACTGTGAAATATGTCAATTAATAACGGGAAATATCACGAAATTTGTCAGTCGGCCCTGAGACTTGATCGTAGTTTTACAAAGAAACATTTTCGGAAAATGATTTTTTGGAAACACAAGCCTCCCGTCCCCAATATTCTTTAGGGCACGAATCCTGCCATTCCATCTCAAAATTCAAGCCCTGTATTTGCCATTCAAGCCCTGTAATGCATATTAATAATGCTGTATAAAAAATGTAATTTAATCATCAAAATATTCTGTTTATTTGTACAATGAAATGCTGATAATTGCTATTGGATTTGGATATGGGATTGACTATATTGATAATTTCTAATAATTAATTAATTTGCAGAATGAAATACTGATAATTTGTATAACAAATTTTAACCAATTAATATACCTATAATTGTAGAGTATTTTCCACAAAGAAATACATACTTTCTTTTTATAATTTAAACATAAAATATCTACTAATATACCCATGATTAAAGAGTCATTTTCTCAAAACACGGGTTTAGTTGATGCCTTTTTTTTCTGTTTTAATTATTTGATACTGTTTTGCTTTAAGTAAGTCACATTTAGTTTTATTTTAAGTTAAATTACTTTGATATTTATAAGTAAAAAGAAAATTACTTTTAAATATTTATAATGAAGTTACAAAAATAACTAATTTGATGTGCCAATCCCAAAGCTTTCTTCTATCTCATACATCTTAATGTTTCAAAAGGTAGTTCCAAATGTTAATACTTCAATATTATTATTTCAATATTATACCAACTTTGACTTTCATCTAAAATTTCTGCTCCAATTAATTAACCAGAATCTCGATCATGATATTTATTAAAATCAATAACTTTTTCGTTATTCTGTTGTACATCAGCTGTTTGTGAAATAGCCAGCTTAGCAGGATACGAAGTTCCCATTGCTTCACGGGCCGCCAATATACACTACCAAAAGCGAAAAATCGGGAAAATTTTACAAAAAAAAAAAAGCTGTTACAGTGCCACCTTCTGGCGGAATATTTCCAAATGGAAGGAGAAACTGCTGGCCATAGCCAAAAATATACACAAAAAACTGGTTCAATTCTATGCTTAGCTTCATACACTTTTCGATGGTAAAATAATGAAAATAACACAAAAATCACTATTATAGCGCCCCCTTCCAGCAGAATATTTTCAAATTGAAGGAGAACCCTGAGGGCCATAGCCCCCAAAAATTGGTTCAATTCTAAGCATAACTTGATACACTTTTCGATGGTACAAGAATGAAAGTGGCACAAAAATCGCTATTACAGCAACCCTTATGGCAGAATATTTCCAAATTAAAGGAGAACCTGCTGGACATAGCCAAAAATATACACAAAAAACTGGTTCAATTCTATGCTTAGCTTCATACACTTTTCGATGGTAAAATAATGAAAATAACACAAAAATCACTATTATAGCGCCCCCTTCCAGCAGAATATTTTCAAATTGAAGGAGAACCCTGAGGGCCATAGCCTAAAATATACCCCCAAAAATTGGTTCAATTCTAAGCATAACTTGATACACTTTTCGATGGTACAAGAATGAAAGTGGCACAAAAATCGCTATTACAGCAACCCTTATGGCAGAATATTTCCAAATTAAAGGAGAACCTGCTGGACATAGCCAAAAATATACACAAAAAACTGGTTCAATTCTATGCTTAGCTTCATACACTTTTCGATGGTAAAATAATGAAAATAACACAAAAATCACTATTATAGCGCCCCCTTCCAGCAGAATATTTTCAAATTGAAGGAGAACCCTGAGGGCCATAGCCTAAAATATACCCCCAAAAATTGGTTCAATTCTAAGCATAACTTGATACACTTTTCGATGGTACAAGAATGAAAGTGGCACAAAAATCGCTATTACAGCAACCCTTATGGCAGAATATTTCCAAATTAAAGGAGAACCTGCTGGACATAGCCAAAAACATACACAAAATTTTTTGTTCAATTCTATGCATAACTTCATACACTTCTCGATGATGCAATAATGAAAATGGCACAAAAATCGCAATACAGCGCCCCCTTCCAGTGGAATGTTTTCATAAGGACAAGCTGGCTATAGCCAAAAACATTCACAAAAATTTTGGTTCAATTCTATGCATAACATCATACACTTTTTGATGGTACGATGGCGACACACGGACAGATAGACATTTTGTATAACCTTGTTTTGTGATCTCGGACCCCTAAAACATCTAAATCCGTCGAAAACCGGGAATCGAAAAAATTTCAATTACAATGCTTTCTTCTATTGAAGATAGAAGAAATTTAAAATAGGCCTGTTTAATTGTTAAACTTAAAAGAAAGAAAGAAAATTAACAAAGTCATACTTTAATAAACAATTTCAAATCTTGTTTTACATTCTGAAAGTAAAGATACAATTTTCTAAAAGATGTAAACGTAAATTCTTAAATTTATTATAAAGAGTTCAAATATCAATGTTAGGAAAGCTGGAAATTGTTTAAACTTTTGAGAATTACCTTTTACTCATGAATAGTGAACTTTCTTTCATATTTTGCATTATAAACAAAAGTTTTTCGGCATCATTTGGGTCAAACGATTTCTCTTATCGTTAGATATTAGCTTTGCTGCGTTTTGCCGGATATCCGGCAGAGAAGTCGGATATCCGGTGATTGTGATTCGGATATCCGATGATATTTCGGATATTGAAAAATCAGCCGGATGTGCCGGATATCGGATATTTGCCGGATATCCGTTGCATCCCTAGTATACGCTGTATACCTTCTGGATTTTTTAAACAACACCGTATACCCTCTGTTTCTGAAAAAAGCTATAGTATGTACACTGTAGGGTATACTCTCTTGCCTTGAGCGTATACCCTCTGGCTTAGAGCGTCATGCCCTCAGCTTTTTTAACGACTACACCACTGCTGCGATCATTATAATTATAAACTACATGAAGATTTTCTCCCCATGACCGATCGGCTAATAAGGCGAACTTCTTTCCTTGACCTTTGACAAAATTCAAGATTTGTTTGCCTTGATAGATTGATGAAATTTGCGATTATTTGGCGAGACTGATTGCCAAAATTTGTGCTTTTTTGCTGTAACAGACTGACAAAATTCGCGATTTTTTGCCAAAACTAGCGATTTGATGCCACGACTGATTGACAAAAATCATGCTTTTTTGCCACGAATGACTGACAAAATTAGCAATTTTTTTTTTGCCGCAATCGATTCACAAAACTCGGTATTTGTTGCCAGGACTGGTAATTTCACATTTTTTCCTATTCAGTGAGTGATTGACAAAATTCGTTATTTCTATCAATGCCCAATTGCTGAATTTCAGGATATTTTCCCGTGGCTGATTAACGAAATTAGCTATATTTTTCCAAGGCTGACAGTTGGATTTCACGTTTTTTGCAACAAGTGAAAAAAATCGTAATTCTTATCAACGACCGATTGATGAATTTCCTGATATTATTTGCAGCGACTGATTGATAAAATTTACAACTTTTTTCAACAACCGGTAGTCAAAATTCATGATTACTGAAATTTTATCAACGAAAAATCGGTAAATTTCGCGATATATTTCAATGACCGATTGATGAAATCAGGTGCTTTTGAAGAAATTCGTGATTTTTTTTCCCGCAGATTTCTATATTTTCTACCTTATTACAATCTTAAATATTTTCTGAGAAACTCCGGAATTTATGGAGATGTTGGCATCTATGATTGTAGTAACAGTAATCAACTATTTTTGCAGTTTTGTGTAAATTTTGTCATAACATTTTTCAACTGTAAGTTGCATTTTGCTGGCTGGTAAGATTTTCTAGAAGTTCCCTATCCCTGATAAAGATATATTATATATCACAGAACCTTGCATGATACTGAATTAAATGAAAAGATTAAAAAAAAAAAAACAGTGCATGGGTGTAGGCTGGATTTTTTGTTGGGGGTGGTTATTCGGGCACAGATGTCATATTAGCCCCATATTGGCGCGATTTTTTTCTGTCGCCAATATCATATAGGCAACTGGTACTTAACTTGCGCCAAAGTGTCGTTATTTTGCTTGATGTGGTAACCCGGATTATGTTGTTTATGCTGTTGATGTTTTTGCCAAATTGGCAACCGAAAAAAATCGCGCCAATATGGGGTGAATATGACATCTGTACCGTTATTCGTCTGTATGTAGTACGTTCATGAGTAAAATGCAAAACATAATCTTTACTTTTCTGCTAGCTGGGCGCCAGTGTTATATATACATACATACACACATATATATATATAACATTGGCGGACGGCTAACAGAAAAGTACCTACCATATAATATAATCATACAATGAAATTCATCAGAATCATGTGAAAAAAAATACATAAATACCTCCCCACAAAAGTCTTTCCGCATCTAATATCAATCTCGGTAATAAAAGTTAAATTTATCGAGTGATGATCACGGCTATAATTGCCATCTTTCAGGAATTAAAGAAACAAACGTAATAAAAATAACATTTGTAGATTTGAAGCATCAACTTCCCGCGATATCAACAACAAAAATAAGCGTTCCAGCCAACGTTGCCAATCGGTAAAAAGTAAATTGTAAATAATGCCAGTGTTGAAAACCAAGGAGCTTAAACTATGGAGACACCGAGGTTCTGTGGTGTTGGAGTCCGTTACATTATAGGAATACAGGTTTACCCGGTAGGTTAGTTACCTCGAGAGGTTGCCATAATCTATATGGCAACTGGGCTGCAACAGTAAGGTATTAGGGTTGATAGATACTGTTAGGAATCGCTATTTTGGCGCAAACGTATTTTGTTTATGTAAAATTAATAAATTCGTTTTGTTCCAAGTCGACTGTTTTATTCGAATTCGACCAGATAAAACCAAGATATGTTTTTATTTACATTTCCATATTGCGTTTGTTATTAAATCTCATTTCACATTTATTAAATGAATTTAAAACTGATATCGCTTAGAAGAAAAATCAATATTTGATCACATACATATCTATTAATTATACTTAATTTATGTATTATGTATATATTTTTAGCTATTTGAATTATTTATGATAAAGGTTTCTCCATTCTCATATTAGAATGGGACACAATTTAAAAGCAGTAAAAACTCGTATCAAATGATAATATATATATTTTTTCTTTAATTCAAAAAGTTGCTTTTTTATGGAACTGCTTGTGTAAAATAGAAATTGTAGTAGGGAAATGTGGGGGGCATAGTGAAGTACTTAAAGACAATTGCAATTTTCCGAAATTTTATATGAAATTTTACACTACACAATTTATAATACTTGACTTTTTTTTTTTTTTTTTTTCAAATTTTTATTCTTGAATTTCTGTGATGTATTATTAAAGATGTAACATAATAGTAAAAAATTATCACTTTACCCCCCCCCCCCCAATATAGGGCAAAGTGAAATATAAACAAGTTCAATTCTTTACTTGATTTTTTGCAGTTCTGTGATAATTATGCTGATCCACATAAGAAACAAATCTGTCCATGTCTGAGTTCTTCCATTTTACATACCTTTCCTGTATCTCTGTATAGTATAAAAGACTTATATCATCAGTTATAGGCCACACATAAACATCTTTTTTTGTCTGTGTGGTCACATGAACTTAACTGAACAAAAAAAAAAAAAATGATGCATTTTGTGAGGTAACTAAATCATTTTACTAACAAACTGCTTCTTAGTTACATGGACCTTAATCTGAGTGTGACTCAAGAGAAAATCCCCCATTATTTATTTCCCTCAGTTCCACCTTTTCTGGAACAAGCTTTGACAAGAATATGCACATGACTGGCTCTAGTTCATTCAATGAGTTCTAAATTGCTAGTATGTGTCTTATGCACATCAATTATAAGTAAAACTGGTAGTTATTTCGTTGGCTTACTATGTTCCACTAAATGATTAATAACTTTTTTTTATTTTGTTTCAGAGAAGCACAGTGAGAAAAATTATTTTTAAGAACAAATATTGTGTTCATATCCTGATAATATTTTAATAAATTGTCCAAATGAATGCTTTAAATATAACTCATTCTGCTTTATATGTGTTTAAGTTAGTATTACAATTTATGTAGGGGAGACTAGGGTGGTATGGGACACCTGCAATAATTCTTAAAATAAGCTTTATTTTTAATTTATGACTCTTCCACTAGATGGAATAATCATTGCATTATACTTGTTGCTATAAATATTTTTAGTTGGAGGCAACCTATGAGTTTGTGACTTAAAAAGACTATGTTATAATATTAAAAGCAAGTAACTACTCAGGTTTTTAATGTAAATTTTCAATCTCATTCTTTGTTGCTAACTTAATTGTTTTTAATATTTTGTAAACTCAACAATATGCCATTTGTAAATGAACAGTTAAGTAAAATCTAAAAGCTGAAAATTGATGCAAGAGATGTCTGATTCCAATTCTGGGTCTGAAACTTATAATAATGTTATAGAGAAAGAAGCAGGTGATACATCTAGCACAATGGTTCCCAACCTTTTTTTGGCCGCGCCCCACCTAAGCATCTGTAAAATCATGATGTCCCCCCTTCACTTCTCTATCATATAAATCTTAATTTTATATCAAAAATAAACTTCTGTTTTCCTGGAAGAATTCGAAAATAGCATTAACACTGATAAGTGATTTTATATTCTTTAATTTATCGAAATCATATTTTTTATTGCAAGTATGTTTTTATCATAACTCTATTATTCAATGAGTTCATGGATCTTCTTCTTTACATCCTCAAAAGTTTTATTTATTTTTTCATCTTACCTCAAATTTAAAAGTGATAAATAGTCTACATTTTAATCTTCGTAAAATTTCTTGAAATCTCTCTCACATTTTGTGTTACATCTGATAGAATTGGTACATTTTATAATGGATTTTAGTACTTCATTAAGAAAAAGTGATATTTGTTTATCAACAAGACTGTCTGGATAACATAATTCACAAGTAACATTTCAGGATTCGCGCTTTTATGCCATTTTAAGTAACTATTTTTCTTTCCCCTCATAACATGCTTCTTTGATAGCGGGCTTTCTTTTTCCCACTATTATTATTTAGACACCATGTTTTCTCCGATTTTAAATTTTAAAATGGATATGTCATGAAGCATGTTTATATATTGTGTATGTGGTTTGCAGAAGAACCATAAGAAGTTTACTTTCTAATTTCATAAAAGTAGTTCCTCATTTAGCTAATTCAAAACATTTTTTAGGTTGGTTGATTTTTGACAGCCAATTATCAACACGAGGGATATAGACCCTAAGGGGGGGAGGAGTGCCCTTCGTGGGGTCTTTCTAAGGGTACCTAACTTGTATTTATGCTTGGAAATCCAAGGTCCGAAGAAAACCACGAAAACTCCGAACGCTTAGGCCGACGGGCGCGATTGGGATCGAACCCAGCACCTCCCGTCTACCAGCTTCAAGAGCAGAACCTCTCGGCCACTGGTGGGGCTATTTTTTAGGTTAAACATGTCCAAATAGTCAATTTTAGATATATCCTGCAAAATTTCATATGTGGAAGTTCCTTCACGGGGTATATTGTACTATGAATAGATGTAAAAGTTTTTAAAAAAATAATATAAAAAGAGATGTGTTTTACTAAAATAATATTACAACCACAAAAATTTAAGTGTCCTTTTTAATAGATAAAAGTGTAAAAATATGTAAAAAAAAATCTCATAACTATTCCGGTGTCAGTGTATTTTGAAGTTTCAAAAATTAATTTTTATTCAGTTATTTTCAAATTTTTTCCTCTATTATTTCTATTTTTAGACTAGGGCCTCTCATTAGGAAAAAAAAATGACAGAAATTTTGTTAATAAGAAATTTGAAACTGCCCCCCTGTGGGGCGTACGACCCACGTTGGGAACCACTGTCTAGCGGTTCTGAATTTATTGTCCCAAATGATCATGCAGTTTCATCATCTAGCTCAAGTGAAAGTGAAAACGTAATAGCTCATGCAATTTCCAGTTATGATGTATCTAAGAACGCCAAAGCAGGATGTAGTGGGGGCTCAAAAAAAAAAAGTCAGAAAAAACAATCAAACAACTAATTGTGAAGAAATTGCTAGAGATGGAACCAGGGCTTAATTTGCGCCGGAGCCCAGCTCTGTTTAAAAATTTTATTTATTCATGTATAGAAAAAAAAAATTCCTCCTTCAAAATTACGTATTCTATTCTATTTCAAATCATGTTAATGCTATTTTGATCAGAATGAAAATGAAGGGAAAACAGAAATCCCGTTTTTCTATTCTAATATTATTTGCAAATTTATGTCGGCGTGCATTGATACAACGCCGCTCAAGAGACTGAACAATGAATTTGCTTTCAGTTCGATTTTCTTTTGTGACAGTTGGATAATTTTTTTTATTATTTATTTACTATCTAATTTGAAAAGAATATATTCTGTTATTAGCTAGCAAGATTTTGTTTGTTCGAGGTTTTTTTGTCTTCTATTGCGTACGAGAATAAAAATCATGTTAGTGATTTTTCTATTTATTTTGTATCATGAACGCTGCCCTTGCTAAAGCTCTGCTCTGCACATTTATTAAATCCTTTTCATTTCTAAGCAGAAATGATTGCCATATTCTGATAGAAAGCAATCGAGCAGTGTTTCCCCTTTTTCTATAAAAGCATCAAATCTTTCCGATAATAGTGTCAAATATCTAATTTAATCTAATTTTCAGGGGCTCATCACAAAAGATTGTTATGCGGAAGTAATCGATTACAATTTAAGATATGCACCTTTTATAGGAAATTGAAAAACATTGTTCGATTCTTCAGAGTATAAATATTAATTTCTGTAAATTTCTTTCATTTTTTCATAAAAATGTATAGCTGCGAATTATTCCTTTTTAGGTAGATTTCGTAAGAAATACTACTGATTACATTCTCTCCCATGTTGGAATTTCTGAAATTTTTTTGCAGATACATGATCCCAAGAACCCAAAACCACCCGCAGTTCAAATCTTTATATATCTATGTATCTATATCACTTTTTTATGGACACGATAACTTCCACAATTCTGCACAAATCTCTTCCTAACTGATATATAAAATCAATGGGCAGAAAATCTCGGTCAAGTTCGTTAATGGGCAAAATTGGACCAAAGGGGTGGAAATAGGGAGGGGTTTTGTGAAAAAGAAAAAAACCCATAGCTTCTTAGTTATAATACATATCAAATCAGTTTAAAGTTATTATTACTTCTAGGGAAAGGGCCAAAAATTTATGTATCACAAATTTTTGATAAAATTAAAAATGGGCTCAAGGGGTGAAAAAAAAACAGGATTTTATTTAGAAAAAAAATCATAACTTCATCAATTCTTAAGATATCAAATTCACTTTAACTTATTATAAATCTTCTTAATACTATCTACAACTTTTATGTTGACAAGTTTTTGATAGGGCCAATTTTTACAGCAAAAAATAAATAAATAAATAAGAAAAAATGGGGGGTGTTGAAGAAGAAAAAGTATCTGCTAAAAAGATTGTGATGACTAATTATATCAGCTATCATTACATCATTAATTGGATCATTTCTTACCACTATTTTCAAATAGTAATTTCAGCTAATATCTTAAATTCTTGGTTAAGACCGACACCGCCTGACGAATGCATCTACGGATAGTTTGTTTAAAGGTATTTCTTTCAGATACACCTTTGTTAAAAATAGAGCGTGCTACCTGGTGGTGGAATGTGGAACTAACAGACTGCGATTTCATTTTAAGTAGGCAATCTAAACAAGAAACTGTTTGAAACTTTAAGATAGTTTATAACACGTAAGAAAAGTTTTAAAAAGAATGGCACGGCCATAGGGGGAGGGGGAAGGATGCTAGAATTTTTTTAAAAAAACCATAGCGTTTCTTACCATTTAGGTGTGTTTTTTTTATGGAGTCCTGAGATAAATGCTACTTATTAAATATAAAAATGTCAAAAGTTTAGCTACCGCTATTTTAGAATAGTAATTTCAGCAAATATCTTAAACTCTTGCTTAAGACCGCAAGCCCCTCGAGTAACATATCTACTGATAAGTTGTTTAACAGAGTTTAGTTCAGGTACAGTTTTGTTAAGAATACAGTGGTGGTGGAATGTGGAACTAACAGAACATGATTTTGTTAAAATTAGGAAATCTAACAAGACGATCTGTTTTAAACTTTAAGATAGTTTATAAAACATGATAAAAAATAATAGCGCATCACATTTTTTTTGGGGGGGGGGAGGAGCGTGAAAGAAATTAGGAATTATAACAAGGCGATCTGTTTGAAACTTTAAAATAGATCATAACACATAACAAAAATTTTAAAAAATGAGGCCGCATCAAAAATAGGGGAAGGGGGAGCGTATTTTGCCCACCCGGGGAGTGCACTTTTTGAAATGTTAATGATACACGTCATGTGACATATCGTTAGAAAGGGCTGTGACCGCTTATTCATGTTATGCACCACCGGTGTCTCCCCCCCCCCATTTTCCTTACCGGGGAGCACTTTCCTAAATTTTGCCGACACCACTCATGTGATATATCGTTGGAAAAGCCTGTGACCACTGAATCATGTTATGGGCCTCCAGTGTCCATCCCCCCTCCAGGGGGCTACATTTCTAAATTTAGCCGACGCCCCTCATGTGATATATCGTACGAAAAGCCTGTGACCGCTTAATCATAATATGCAACTCCAGTGTCCATACCCCCCACTTTTCCACCAAAGGGAAGCATTTTTCTGAATTTTGTAGACACCCCTCATGTGATATATCCTTGGAAAACCCTGGGATGTGGATTATAAGATTTTTGCAGTGCGTGCGCGCAGCACGCCTGCTATACTGTGCCGTAGGCAGCGGTGACTCGGTTCGAGATTTACGTATACATTACAGATTCGTTTTAAAGGAGGGGCCACGCAGTGCGTGCGCAGCACGCCTGCTATACGGTGCCGTAGTCAGCAGGGACACGGTTCGAGGTTCGTTCGCTTCGAGATTTTAAAAAAAGGAGGGGCCCGCTAGTCTATACTATTAATGTTGGTAAACGTCTGTCTGTGTGTGTTGTTAGTTGGGACTACATTTTTCTCGTAGGGCGCACAGAGATGTAAGAGGCGAGAGAAAAATTCGGGTAACCAGGTTTTTCATGTCGCGAAAGAATCGTGCGGTAATTACAGCACTGGGAAACAGAATCAAAATCTGTAAATATTTGCTTGGAAATTCCCAAGCTAATGTTTGTTTACATGTTTTACTTGTTTAAGCATGTATGCATAAGCTTAGCGTGACCAGAAACTCTGGATGGGGGGTGGGGGCACCAGGGCCGTGCGAAGTAAAAACTGTGCCCGGAATAAATTTTCAATTTTGCACAACTCCCCCCCCCCCCCCCAAAAAATATATATATATATATATATTTGTGTTCTTATTCAGAAATTATGCAATCGAATGGCTATTTCCATTTTTTGTTAAAGTCGAAACATCTTTCAGAAAATACTGTCAAAGTTGGTGTTTTGAATCGAATTTCAAGACGCAATAGCACTGGTAAAGGGGAAAAACCTGCCGTCACGTGATAAAAATCGCTTATAACTAGAGAAGTAATTTATTTATCAAAAAAAATGGAAAACGCTATTCAATTCAAAATCGCTTCAATAGTCAAGCCTGTAAATTTAATGTCTTTACAGTTAAAGATGAGTCAGAGCATTGCATCTTGATTTAAGAATATTATAAGAAACATTTCTTCATAAAATTATCAGGGATTGCAATGAGGTTAATATTAGTTACTTTTAATAAAAAAAAATTAATCTAATAATGCTTCCTTTTTAAATCTCTATGATAATGGATACATTAATCCATCTTACAAAAATAAAATTGTTTTATCATCAGTATATTAGACTTGTTTTTAATAATAAGGAGAAAAAAAAATATATTTTTTTTTATTGAAGTTTACAACGATTTGAAAGCAAATATCGCACTAGAAACCCTTTTCTTAAAACATAATCATGGTACAGTAGATTCCCGATTATCCGACATCTATGTATATTTATCGAGTCTATGAAATAGAATAAAGTTACAATCAAACTGAAATATTGCATTTCGCCTTATGATTTTGTTTAGAATAAGGTTTTTTTTTCTAAAAAATTCAGACCTTTTTTTTTTATAAAATAACATCAAAGTTGGTCTTGTGATTTCCGAATTCGAAGGCTGACAATTATAAGACGGATCCATTTAGTAATCCGCTTTAACCCTTACTGGCGCGCAGTAATGCTGTTTATAAACTGGTGAAATAATGGACTGACACTGGAATTTATAAATGAATTTATTACAAAATACGAGCTTGCTTATTTTTACGTATATTACAATAGGAAAATTTTAATTAAATATTCTTGGTGCCGTTTGTCAGTTTTGGAATTAAAATTAGGTGTCCTTTTTTAAGGACACCGCCCTCGAAAAGGTTAAATCAAGCTGCTTCGAATTAGGAAAAGAGAGAATGCTACTCGAAATGGAAATGAGTTTATGAATGTCCATCCCTGGCCCTGTACAAATATTATACTGTTAAAAAAGAGGGTCACTATTTTATCTTGCATATGCAGGAGATGGGCGCCGATAGGGATCGAACCGGAGAACCCACGGTCAGAAAGAGAGATCTTACGTGCCGAGCAAAGGCTGACCGCGCAAGATGGCGTCGCCACACATATATTTCACCCCTTAGTTTTTAGTGTCATTGGCCGGCCCTCACGCCCTTTGAGGCTGGATCTGGATATGAAAAAAAGTAACTTTAGTAAAAGGCCATAGGCGGAATTTTTCAGTTGGTGCCTACTTAGAAATGGTAAAAGGACGAGAAAAATAATTTGGGAGAGTAAAGGCAGGGGCAATTGCGGCTTTTACTAGCCATAACTTGCTGGGTGAGGGTTTTTTTTTTTTTTTTTTTTTTTTTTTTTTTTATATCACGGGCAGTCGCCCAAGCTCTACTCCTTTAAGAATGGATTTGGTCGGTTGCAAAAAAGAATTGCACCAAAAGTAATGCAAAAAAGAATTGTACCAAACGGAACAGGACAGCGTTTTGCAAGGGGTGACTTTACTAGCCATGGCGCCTTATGCGAGATTTTTCACTGAACCACTACAAATGCTACACTCTTTTATTTAAGGATTCTACTAAGAATTTTACTTTTTTTTTAATGATTTAAGTCGTAGACATGGTACATTTGTAATGAGAAAATGAACAGTTCTTTTTCCTAATTCATATGCAATCTTCTATTATAGGTGATACTTTTTATCCGTTGTTAAAATTTAATGCATTTGGTTCAGTTTTCTCTTTGGATTTTCCGGTCGCAAGACATTTTTATGCAAATTCCAGATATATATGCATTTTTGTATCTAACGACAAAAAAATCTTCATTTGGCGCCCTCTACGCCTTCTGTTTTGGATCCCGGGGTGCAGAATGGTTGGGGGGGGGGGGCACATGCGCCACCTCCTCCCCGACGCTACGCCTATCCATGTATGGTAAGTTCTGTATTGTGAGTTGCGATATTTTGGACAAAAACTTATGGAGACATAGAATAAGAGAATGGAGACATAGGCACAGAGCCCGTGATGGGCTCTGTGCCTATGTCTCCATTCTCTTACAAAAGCACTGTAAACAAGATCAAGATGATTGTGAAAAATTGATCGAGATCTAGAACAAGTGATGGGCTACGGCTTCCTATCTTTTCGTTGACTGCGTTTCCTGTGTCAACGGAAGACGATGTTAATCAGTTTTTGGAATCGGAAAATGAGAAGGAATCATCCATTCGGACCTGAACAATGGTGCACCATACAATGGCGGCTCGTGAATTCTTTCGAGAAATTAAAATCGGTTCCTATAATAAATGAACTTTCAGATTTCATTCTCGCAATAAAATAACCGTAAATATGGAAGCGAAAGTGAAACTACGAACTGTCGTGCTGTTAACTACTGCAGGAGTTTATTTGTGTTAAAAGTACACACGGCCGGAAAATATAAAGTAAAGCAAAAGTGCGGCAACTCGAGAAATGCTGACGCAATAAACTTTCGGCCAGAATCCGGAGGGGAAATAACGAGTAGACTTTTGCAGGAGAAAAATCGGTTTGGCGCGCTTCCCCTGCCCATCATCATGGGTACAAGACCTTCAGTCTCAGGACTGACTTCAGTCTTGTAGAGATTTTTGATTGATACTAAATTCTACTTTATATACTTAAATAATAGCAATTTTACCATCAAGAACTTTTAATCCCTTTCTTTTACTCCAGGAGATCAATTTTTAGCCAAAATGCAACGCATAGAAAACTTCTAACCCACTTTCATTTGGTTATTTTAATAGTACTCAGAAAACTTTTCAGTCTTGTCTTGGATGGACTTCTTGCACCCATACCCACCATCACGTAACGGTGGGCAGAGATGTATGCCTTAAGAAAAGGTTACCAGTTCTGAGTCTACTTATATGAGAAGTCTGTGCATGGCCCTATATAAGAATGGCGATATTTGATGTTCAGACTATTGCAAACCTAGGCAATTTTTTTTTCACAATCAGAATCAATGAGATTGCGGTGCCCTAAGATAGATCGTAAGTACGCCTATCCTACGAACGAGCGTAAGATTTAAACTAACGAAGTACCATAATCCTATCCCAAATATGATACCGCATATGTCGCTTCTCTCATACCTAATCTCTTAAGATAAGTCTTTGTTAGTACGAAGTTCGTTCCCTCCCGGTTGTCCGTAATCGACCCCTTGAGTGGGGGAGAGAACCTGGAGGCCGGAAGAGCTTTCAACTTGACGGAGGCACCGGATCGCGACCAACGATACACAAGGCCAGTTCATGACTTTTAAAACATCACACGAAGCGGATCATCTTTACACGGTGATTAGTAAGTCATGAACTGGTCTTGTTTTGCTGTTGGTCGTGGCTGGATATGTACGAATCTCAGCCTCCTAGATAGCGGCCGGCGAATAGTGAAGCATTGTGTACTCTGTAGAGCAAGACTCAGAGACTCTCTAGTGTCGACACGGTGCGCAGGAACGCAATGCAGGACGGCAGGATCTCTTGCCCAGGTAGCACAAGGATATTGACCCTATTCTCCCTTTGGGTTCGAGGCTGTGATTTAACGCAACTTATGGACTATATTCCAATCTGGGTTCGAGGCTGAAAAAAGTCACGTGGTACCGGTAATTTACCCAAAGAACTTCTAACAGATAAGAAAGGAAGCTACTACTGCTTTCCCCATGAACTGTTACACTGGCTGGTGGGTCGGTCACATTGCGTCTATGGAGTTTTCCCTTCTTTACGCTAGAAGTTTTTACCTTGACCACGTGATCACGACGTAGATGGAATATCCCCCATTCCCGAGTGATAGACCAACTACGAGGCTCGGAGGAGGGGAGCTCCGTGGACTTCCGGGATCACTACGTAGCATCTACGGTTTCCTGATAGGGGGCACATTGCACGGGGGAGAAGCATCTGAGTGCTCGGAAACTGCGCACCGGGGAACCTCGGGTTTACAGTCTCAGGCCGGTCTCCTTTTGAATGGGCGGACAACCTGAGGCTAGGGTCAAACTCAGAACCGTTCCCCTCTTGAAGCTGGGAGTTTTGTTGTTCGTGATGATCAGACATTCAATGGTGCATGGTGCTCAGGTCATGTAGCATGCGAGGGGAAGTGCATGTTCCTTGATGACAGTGGTTATTCCTAGCGGCTTCACGTGGTTTTGTCCATGGGACACAAATGCTAGCGGGTGCACGCGGACCATCTCGCCCAGTGTTGAATTCAGACACTTTTCTCCGGAAGGGATTTCTGCAGCTCCGGGGGGGGGCACTATAGAGTTCCGGGGGGGAATTGCAATTTTTGACCATTGAAAATGCAAAATCTCAAATCTTCCGGGGGGGATATCTCATTGCTCCGGGGGATAACATTCCCCCCCGGAGCAATGAGATGCCCCCCCCCCCCCTGAAATCAACACTGATCTCGCCTGACCTGCGTAGTTACGGCTCTTAAGCATATGTCGTTGGACGAAGGCTCAACGCTTCGCGGCTATTCGCTTTGCCGGGAAAGATTGTTTTACCCTCAGTTCATTTTGTTTGCGCATGTTCGCCAAAATTTTTGTCCAAACGCTGACATTCTAGAACTATTCAATTCTAGAACTATTCAATCTAGAAATTCGCGATCTTTTTATGTCCGAATATTCGGACTGATGGCTGATTTTTTTAATTTTTGGAACCGAATGCCTTAAAATTTCAGAAAATTCGGAACAGAATCATCCCTGGTTCGCAACCAGACGCACCCGTCGGCTTAATAGTTCGGAGCTTTTCGTGGTCTTCTTCAGGCCTTACATATCCTTGCGCAAATACAGTTTAGGTTCCTTTAGAAGGACTCCCTCCTATATCCCTCGGGTCTATATCCCTCGGTCATCATAAATGACACACACACATGCATGTCAATTCTACAAAATACGCCATCCCAATGCTTAAATTAAATGACAATTTATGCTCATCATGAGGATTCTACAGGTATAGGTTTGTCAAATTGTGTGCATTTAAAATAGAGATATAAGTACTGCATTTTTCAAACAAATAATTTATTTCGACACCTACCCTCTTATATGTCCGCCACCAAAACTCACAACTCAAAAAGCATAAAAGCGAAGCACGTTCGGCAGTATACACACAACCCTAATAAGGATCTATTTATGTCTAAAATCGAATAAATCTTGAAAAATGCAGCATAGCCGCACCACCTGTTGCACGATTTACACCAAAATCTCACTTACAACAACTTATGCCAACGTGTAACTGAATCTGAAGATTGATGAAAATCCGCGCATTATTTCTTGAAATGCAGCTAGCCAATTCTAGATGACAGGGGAATTCTGTATTCAGATGATCCACTTGACAAAGATGAGGTGCTGCCTTCAAACCCAATTACGCTCGTCGGTCTAATCGCTCGGAGTTTTCCGTGGCTTTCTTCGAACCTTATGTAACTACGGGTTAGGTTCCCTTAGAAAGATCTCCACGAAAGGCACTCATCCTGCGTGCCTCTATCAGTCGTGTAGATAATCCATAATCGGCTGTCATAAACAATACCAACACCTATAAAACAGTGGCGATATACGCACAAGGCGGTTGCTCAGGCTAATTTTTTTGTCCAAACTATGTTAAACAATATTCCAGAACTTGACAAAACTCGCCAGAACGTGGAACGAGTTCGACATGTCAATAAATATTAACTTAGCAATATTGGCAATTGCCTACGATATTGGTGATTAATTTTTGCCCGAAATCGTCTTGACTAATAAAATTTTATTTCGCTTAGTCACCATCATGTTATAGAGACCCTCTAACCACAGTTGGCCAAAATGTGCGATTGGCGAAGATCTATATGATATATGTCTATACGAGAGTGGACACATACGCGCAGGACACTTGTTCAAAAAGTTTTTGTCCAAACTAATAACCCAGAATGGCAATATTTGGATGATTTCGATTAGACGAGTGAGAATAGTTAATCTATTAGTTTGGTGATAATGGTCTCTAAGATGTTTGGCTATTAATTTTTCGTTCAAAGTCATTTCAATCAATCAAATTTTATATCCCATATGTCGCACACAAATATAGAAGCACCCTAGGCTCACTGGAATGATGAATGAGCCTTGGTCATCATGGAAGCAGAATTCAAATGCCCTTCACCCCTATCGGTGTTTATTTCTATATACTCTCAGCTGACGTGACATGCTAAAATCTCTTGTCTAATCATACACGACGATGCAAGTAATGCGAAGTTCTAGAATTTGTTATATTTTTGACAAAAACTTCCAGTCTGAGTATATGCTCTGTGGATATGTGGCCACTACTTATTCATTAAGGCACTCTACTAGCAAGAACATAAAATATATTGAATGTGGATAACAATAAAATTTGCCGCAAAAAGAGCACTCTCTTGTTCCTAACCATTCTAACTAAATTACACCAACTGACGCTCTCTCGATGACAAAGTTATAAAATATTTTTATCCCTTCCTACATTCCTCCCCAAAACATTTCAATTAAAGTTTTGAAAGTTGGGGAAGAGAGGGTGTTAAATTAGACCTCACACTTTTATTTTTACAACGATAAATAAATAAAATGTTAGTCCAATTTGGACTTCAGGGGGTGGGAGAAAAAAGTTTAAGCCCAGAAAAGGATTTTAATCCAACACATATGAAAATATATACCATTCTGAGTCTGCACAAAAAGTTAGGCTTGAAGATACCTAGTCCAACTATTGAATACATCTGTAGCCATTATCACTCCGATTTTAATCCAACACACATGAAAATATATACTCCTTAATTGATAAGCTGCCACCACCGGTATAGGTGACGGACAAGATGTAAAAAGTTTGAGAATCAGTCCCTAGAATACTTCAAATAATATTAAAATGAAGATTTATTTACAAAATACTTAAATATTTACATTAAAACAATATTTTCATTTATAGGCCCAGATACAGCAGATTCTCCCTTAAGTAAAATAACACTTTGGGATATTATCTATGCAATAGATTATCTAACTATAAATCAGTGGCGTAGGAACTTTGTACAAACAGGGGGAGGCGGGGCATATTGCGGAAAGCTAGTGGCACGGATCATTTCGTTCATTTTGCAGGGTTCCTTCATAGTATTGCACGTTTCACAAACAGGAGTATAAAATAAAAGCATATCAAAAGATCACCAACTCTTTAATCCAGTTAAAATAATTTTTAATAGATATACTTGGTACATAGAAACTTAATTTATGTGCAATCCCGAATACAATATTCAAATTTAAGGCTTCTCCCACTTCCATTTACCAAAAAGTAAAGTGCTTTCTGTTGCTTTGTTTACAAATCTCTTCAAAATCAATTTTAAAGGCCTCCTATTTATAAATATGTTATCGGTGCAGGTAATTTGTAGTAGACCTATATAAGACCCCATTTTTTTCTGGAAATCGGGAGGGTTGTAAACAATGAGAAAAAGGGTGAAGGCACAAACAAGTGTGCTCACTACCCCCTCTCTTTCTCTTTGTTGTTTATTGTGTGAATTTCCTAGAAAAAGTATACTTGATTTTTTTTATTCAGTAATATATCGTAAACAGATGTGGTGCGAGAATTTCTCCCGGGGGAGCTGAGCCCGTCTGAAATATTCCAGGGGGAGCCACAGCTCCCCCGGTTCCTACGCTCTTGCTATAAATGCACTATTCTCGTGTCTTTTAACTGTACTCAGCTAGCTTTATCCAATGATAAGATCATACAGATTGATCAATTTTGAACAAGAATTTGATAATCGAAGGCGGGGTAATTGCCCTGCCTTGCAGGCACCCATGACCCGTCTATACTCCATATAATTTCAATAGGCTTCTGAAGGACACCTCTGCCTTCTCTATTTCATCCTTTCATTGTCATGGGAAACTACAGAAAATGTTAAACAATGTGGGTCTGGAGGTTTATATTAAGCGTGCTTATGAAAGTGTGTCCATGTGGTCTAAGTCAGTCTGTGGTTCTTTATTCCAGAACCTTGTGAATTCATCAATCTTTATTTAAAAAAGAATAAAAAGCACAAAAATAGAAATACAAACTACATCACATAAAAAGTGATGGGGTTTAAAATACAAAAACATAGAGGAAATCATAACTAAAAATTATCTTCCACAGGGGATTCAGGGAAAATTCTTAGTTCCTTATTGTCTTAGCATTAATAATTTTAAATCACAACAAAAAAATTTTTCCTTTTTTTTTCAAAATCATGAGAAAAAAAGAAAACTTGGTTAATTAAATTTGATAATCCAAGGCTGGGTAATTGCCCTCCCTTGCAGGCACCCATGACCCGTCTATACTCCATATAATTTCAATACGCTTTTGAAGGACACCTCTATCCTCTCTACTTCATCCTTTAATTGTCATGGGAAACTACAGAAAATGTTAAACAATGTGGGTCTGGAGGTTTATATTAAGTGTGCTTATAAAACGTGTGTGTCCATGTGGTCTAAGTCAGTCTGTGGTTCTTTATTCCAGAACCTTGTGAATTCATCAATCTTTATTTAAAAAACAATAAAAACACCAAAAATAGAAATACAAACTACATCACATAAAAAGTGATGGGGTTTAAAATACAAAAACATATAGAGGAAATCATAACTAAAAATTGTCTTCCACAGGGGATTCAGGGAAAATTCTTAGTTCCTTATTGTCTTAACGTTAATCATTTTAAATCACTCAACAAAAAAATTTTTCCTTTTTTTCAAAATCACGAGAAAAATAGAAAACTTGGTTAATTAAATTTGATAATCCAAGGCGGGGTAATTGCCCTCCCTTGCAGGCACCCATGACCCGTCTATACTCCATATAATTTCAATACGCTTTTGAAGGACATCTCTATCCTCTCTACTTCATCCTTTCATTGTCATGGGAAACTACAGAAAATGTGGGTCTGGAGGTTTATATTAAGCATGCTTATAAAACGTGTGTGTCCATGTGGCCTAAGTCAGTCTGCGGTTCTTTATTCCAGAACCTTGTGAATTCAACAAACTTTATTTAAAAAACAATAAAAAGTGATGGGGTTTAAAATACAAAAACATATAGAGGAAATCAAAACTAAAAATTGTCTTTGTGTTAATAATTTTAAATCACCCAACAAAAATTTTTTCCTTTTTTTCAAAAATCATGAGAAAAAAAGAAAACCTGGTTAATTAAATTTGATAATCCAGGGCGGGGTAATTGCCCTGCTTGCAGGCACGCATGACCCATCTATCTTCATACTTAGTGAGTTCCGGACTGATAAAGGCTCAACATTTATTGCATGCTTGTAAAATAAAAATAATGTTCTTATAATTTAGCCTACTTGTTTGACATGTTCATGAAACATGTCTAAACAATTTTTTTGCATATCTGCTTCCTAGCACACATTTATTTAGTCGTAATTCAATTTCTATTAAGTTGTATGGAGAGATTCATATTATCAAGCATTAGGGGTATGCTTTTTCCTAATTTTTATTAACTTTTTAAAGTTGAGACAGAATTCTATAATCTTTAATTCTTTTGATAAGTGATTAAATGAAAACAGTACAGCGAATTCACTCCTGACATAATTATAATGAGTCATTGGCATGTGGTAGCAGCAAAGAACAAAAGACAAATTTAATGCAATATTTAAAAAAAAAAAAATTATGTACTTTAAATTGTAGTTACAAAAATAATATGAAAATATAAAAAGTGAAAATACACATTTTTATGTATTGATTAGGTACATTTATGACTCTTTTTTAATAAAAAATACATCCTCTCCAACAGCTTAATTATTTTAAAGTTTTCTTTCTGTTGTAATATTCACATGTAACTATATTTTTCTGCTGAAAGATGTTTGGAAATATTATTTATGTTTTTTTTAATAATTGGCAATAATAAGTGGTAAAAGGATTTTTTCAAAATATGAAATAAATCTATTGAAATAGTAAATTTTGAATAAAAAAATAGATAAATAATAATTAAAAAAAAAGATTGCATCTGCACTTGCACACTACAAAATAGTCAAGTATGTGCCAGCGTAAGATGGTTAGATTGTTATGCTTAGTTTTTGATCCTATAAAACTTTAACCAAACAATTTTAATTTTAAATAGCACTTAAAATAATTCTTCGATTTAAAAACTGTCGTCTAGTTCAGCTTGTTTCTCAACATTTCTCTATAAAATTACCAGTTTTCATATTTTGAAAAGTCAAAAGGTCACAGTAAAAACAATTACGATGGCAGTTACTTTTTTTAGAATTGAGATTGAATCGAAGTTAGCTCCTCCATCCAACAATACATGAATCTACTTACCCATACATATGAAATACAGTAGAAGACTCCCTCAAATCTGCACAGCTTGGGACCAGAGGTTGTGCGGACTTTAGAATTTTGCAGATTTCTGGTGCTTTGTTTACAGTTTTTTAAACAGTTATTTGAATGTAATAATGCAATAAAAATTATAATTAACGCCTGTAACATAGTCAAATATTAAAATAATTAAGTAAAGTAATTAACTAAAATGATAAATAGTAAGATAATTTAAAAAATGATTAAATTATTAAAAGTAACAGTAGGAGAGCTGTTGAACATTTTTGAGTAGGTATTTGAGGCACCCTGAAAATTTGTGCAACACTTCTTTTGTAATGCCTGAATACAAAATCGAATGTCTGACTGAAGTATTGCGGCCCAAAAAATGTGCCAGACACAGTTTTTGTGCCGACTGAAGTGTCATTTTCAAAATATTTTTTTCTAAGCATAAATATTATTCTGCCTCAATCTCAGCGTGCCTCAAATACCTTTTTTGGGTAGTCAAAAAATGGCACTTGACACGTGTCTGGCACAGTTTTTGGGCTGACTAAAGTGTCTGTCGTTTTCAAAATATTTTTTTTCTAAGTATAAATATTATTCTGTCTCAATCTCAGCGTGCCTCAAATACCTTTTTTTGGGGGGGGGGGGTAGTCAAAAAATGGCACTTGACACGTGTCTGGCACAGTTTTTGGGCCATGATCCTTCAGCCAGACATTCGATTTTGTATTCAGCCATTACAAAAGAAGTGTTGCACAAATTTTCAGGGTGCCTCAAATACCTTCCCTAAAATGTTTAACAGCTCTTGGACTAAAAGGTCAAGTAAGTAAGTAATAATACACTGTTAAATATGCATAATAAAGATGAAACACATTTTTCTTGACGAACTTTCAACAATAAACTTTCCTATAAATTAGATACCATATTAATTCATATCAAAATCATAAAGTAAGGAAGTTTTATTTAAATTTCGCCAGTATTAATAATCAAAGAAGCTTGATTAATACATAAATATATTTGGTAAAATGATTGTAATACCAGTGATATCAGCAAAATCTTAATTCTTTTTAGAAGTAAATTTATACTTATTTCGTGAAAAGCTATCAGTTCAGTCATATTATCGAGAATTACATATTAAAATACATACAGAATGATATAAAAGTAAAAAAATTCTGCAATTTTGTTGTTACATCTGAACTGAAAGTTTCATTATTTACATCTGTGATGATATGCGGATTTCAGGGAGTCTACTGTACCAGATTTACCAAACCATATTCTAACACAACCCAATTTTTCAATTTGATCTCCCAGTAGCAAAATTTCTGCCAATTAACAGTGGTGAACCAAGCTTACTATCATAAGACATCAAAACAATATATAAAATTCAATCAAAATTACATTATCAAAGAAAATCTAGAGACATAAAGCAGGGGTCTGTCCAGACTTTTCTCACAGGGTCCTGTTTTTGTGAAATTGTGAAGTTTCTTATTTTTGTGAAAATTCTAGTCATAATTTTGTGAATCTTAAATTATCAATGTTTTCATGTTCTATCCTTCATGAATAAAAAACTAAATAATATGCTCTTTGGTGAGTTCAACTGCTTACTTTCAGGCCAGATTTTATTTTTAAATGACTAAATTTGTGAAAAGTTCAATTTGAAAGTGAAAAAATTCTGTGAAAGGTCTATTTAAGAGACAAATAATTTTGTGAAGGGTCCTGTTTTGAGATAAAATGTTTTGTGAAGGGTCTTGTTTGGGGATTAATAATTTTGTGAAGGGTCCAAAACAATGTATAAAAACAAGAGAAGGGTATCTTCATGTGTAAAAAAAAAGATGAATGAGTGTGTTATTTTGTAAAAGTATTTTTTCCCCCTTAATGACACACTGAAAACAAATTTCCCAGATTTGAAATATACACATTATTCATGTTCATTAAGAATCATTTTTTTTTTCTTTTTTTAAATGTGCATCTTATTTTGTTGAAACATTTTGGGTATTGTTTTTTATCTTTATTTTTAAAGGTAATAAAATGCCCAGTCATGACATAATCATCTGAAGACGAGGCATTATATTGATATATTAATGGTAAAAAAAAAAAAAAAAAATTGTAACATCAGAGTTTTCTCTAGACAGCTTCAGGGGGTGCTGCATCCTTCCTGCCCTTTGATTTACAAAATAGCACCCTCCTTGCCCCTCATCCAAAAAATTAGCCCTTATTCGTTTTTGTTTAAAAAAATTTGTTGGCAAAATAAATACTTCCTCATTGTTGTCTTGAAAAGAGTCTCCTGAATTTTAAATATTAAAAGTGGCTTTGAAAATCCAAAAAATTAGTCCCAAGTTATTAGTCGCTAGTCCCAAGGACCAGTGATGATGAGAATTTACTGGTCGGCAAACATCATCACTGCACTTCAACATAAAATTCTATCAAGTCATTTCAGCCCTTTGAGTGAGCTGCCCCCCCCCCCCACAGGCCTAGAATATAAACCAAACTTACTTTGTAGTTATCCAAAATTTTCCTCATAATAAAAAATAATGTTATAATTTGCTAAAAATTAAATAAACAACAGTACATAAATTAAAACTATAAAATTATTAATTAGATATTTCCAATTATTTATTTCAACTGACTGTAAAGTTTAGTGCAAATATTTTTTTGATTATTTATTTAATTTTATGTTTTTAAATAAATAAAATGCCCTTAAGTATAAAACACTGCCCTTTTTTGCACTAGCAGCACCCCACCCTTTTTTAAACTAGGGGGGGGTGGACTCTGGTAACTTGTATTATAACAAGGAAATCTCTGAAAATAAGCTTGTTTCACCAGAATTCTGTATTATATACCCTTTAGGCATAAATATTTTAATTATTGTAAATATTATTTATAAACAGGACAAAACAAAATATAGACTTAATGAAATGTTCAATGAAATTCTAGGGCGGGGGCTTTTGCACGAAACATTTTCCACTTTGAACTTTTTTAATAGAGAAAAGCAATATAAAAAATGACAACAGCCGATTACTTAATAAACAATATCATTAAATAAAATTATACCTTTTTTAAGTAATGCTGAAGTAGAATGTTGAATTAGAATAAAGTCGCCATTCCTAACTCTAGATCTTTTTCATTTCCTCAGCCAACATCTATAGGAGAAAGCATTGTCAATGATATGATGTGAAACATCAAACCATACAGCAAAGACAATATTCATTCAATTAATATACTTGCAGTTGCTATAATACTGATGATGGAGGAAGAGGAAAACAGGAACTGTCACTGAAAAGAAAAAGTTTGAAAGAACGCAGATTTAATAAAAAATTAAAAATACAGTCCATGCTTATTTTAAAAGTGATGCTGCGATCATACAAATTTTTTTCTTATATCTAAAAAACTGCTTTAAAAAAGTTGTACAAACTTTGCGCATTACTACTAGTATAACCACGGTAGTATAATTAATTTTTTTAAAGAAGCAAAAATAGCATTTATAAATGCCGCATTTTCTGTCACGTTTGCTATTTTTTTCTGTTACACAACAATCACTTTGATAGATGTTAAGTTTGGAAAAGTCATTTTTTCAACAGCGTTTCATATACTACTACCATAAACAATAAATATTTTAAAACTTACTTTATTGAAGTTTCTATAATATCTAAGGCTAAGCAGAAACAGAAGAATGAGATGAGAAGCGACGCAAACAAGACAGCAACAAAGCTACACATTGCTGAGCTGGAGAAATGAAAAATCGTTACGCCAAGATATAAAGGTGTTCAAAGGGGTTACTTATATTGTAGAAAAAGCAGGGGTGGAGAATTTCTAGAAAATCTTACCAGCCAAGGATTTATTTCACCAGCCAGTAAAATGCAATGTACAGTTGATAAAATTACACAACTCAAAAATAGTTGGTTACTATTACTACAATGCATTTTCATATATTTTTTTTCCTATAAAATTAAGAAATATAAACAAGAGATGAAAGTTTAATATAAAGTAGGGAACAGATGTCATATTCGCCCCATATTGGCGCGATTTTTTCTGTCGCCAATATCATATAGGCAACAGGTACTTAACTTGCGCCAAAGTGTCGTTATTTTGCTTGATGTGGTAACCCGGATTATGTTGTTTATGCTGTTGATGTTTTCGCCAAATTGGCAACCGAAAAAAATCGCGCCAATATGGGGCGAATATGACATCTGTGCCTAAAGTAGAACTTCATACCATGTTTACATTGCAATGAATAGGAAAGTTGAAAAATATAGCTAACTATACTAAACAAAAAAACGTTTTTGGCATACCTCTATAGTTTGCAGTTTTCTAAGACTACCTGAAAAGTCACTCGCCCTGTTAGAAAATTCACTTGTCAGTGGCGAGTAAAATGATGCATTTTCCCACACCTGAGAAAAAGCGATTATGCCAAGCCAAGCTATACTGCCAAGATGCCAGAGGTAACCGTCAGGCGCAGCAACAAACTGCGCATGATGGTTAAATAGAATGATCATTAAGGCAGTCGTATCTTACGGTGAAATAGACACTCCGTATCATGTATGCTTTTCTCTTTATACATTTGTTAACAACATGCACAAGACAATACATAATGAATAAATGAAATATGGGTGGGGAATACTAACACTTACTTATGCTTGCATGTACAACCTGTCAGTTTTTAAGCCTGTAGCCTTGGAAACAGGGTTGGCAGGTTTTTGACACATGTCAGTTTTTGACAGTTTAAACTGCGGTTTAAACCGTCATGTCAAAAACCCCTTGTCAAAAACCTCAAATACTTACAGTGATCTGTAAAATTTCACATTAAATGTCACATATTAGATGTAATATTTAAATTTCACTATTACTGTAATTGTATAATTAGTATATAGTATTAGTAATAATTACAGTGTTGGCAGGTTTTTGACATGTGTCAATTTATGTCGGGTTTAAACCATAGTTTAAACCGTCATGTCAGAAACCTCAAATACTAAATTGATCTGTAAAAATTCAAATTAAATGTCACACATGACAACATGTAATATTTTAAATTCACTCTTACTGTATATCAGTAATTAGTACATAGTAAAGTATTATTGTTAAGTACAACTTTTTAACAGGGTAAAATTTTATTATATATATTTTTTTTATTTATTTATTTTTTTTTTTTTTGTAAAATTGTGTTTTTCTAAAAAGTAGACATTAAGCTCACCTGAGCTGTACATTTTTTCTCTTACTTAAAATCGTTTTAATTTCGCTTACTTTTGAGAGCTTAAAGCATTAGCTAGCTTTTTTTATGGGCGAAAAAAAAAACTTAGAAAAGTGCAGATTTTTTTGTATATATAAGATAATGTGCATCAATGTTATTCTAGTCTAGGCAATAACCATGCCATTCAAAATTGAAATTGGATTATTAATCTTAAACATTTACCAAATAAGATAAGTAATAATAATAAAAAAAAAGCTTAAAGTCAGAATTATTTTTAAACAGCTTTCTTTTAAATATATAAAATATGTTTTCGATTTTAAAACTGAACAGAATTGGCTCGATCATCTAAAAGAAAATTCCTGTAAGCCCATATTGAAAAAGTGCATAATAGAAGGGATCAAATCATGAAACCATACCATTGTTTGGCTTATACTTTGCACCCCAACCATCAGGGGCAAGGGTTGACTGCTATATCAATTGATTCAGCTCACGCTTGAGCTACGGAGAGAGTTTATGGATGCTTACCCATACTGATTGTGTATGAAGCTAAAGAATCCCCTTTCCAGTCTTCTTATTTCAGTGCTATAGGGAGGACTTCATTGTTTGGTGGAAAGGTATCACTAAATGCAACAGCTTTTTGAGCCTGCTTCAAAACTTGCTCATCTAGCAATGCTTTTGCTATCAAGTCCTACTAGCTTAGCATCAATTAAGAGACAGACTATTTTCTAACGCTTCATACACTCTAAATTCAAAAATCTTTTGGGTGTAAATAAATGTGCTAAACAATTGGCGTGCTGCGGGGTAAAATTGATCCGGATTATTTAATTGTACAAAATTATTTTCTTCTGGTTGAAAAATCAAAAATTATTGCAAATAATATATTTTTTAAATTATTAAATTTCAATAAAAGATCACATAAATCATTGACTTATTTAATGTTTATCCATTGTTAAAATGTTTTAGCGTGTTACACGTATTTGGCAGTTTTCGATGGTTTAAACCAGTTTTCGACAGTTTAAACCAGTTTTTGACGCTTGTCATGTCAAAAACCAGTTTTTGACGTCAAAAACCCAACCCTGCTTGGAAACCATCTACCAGCATATAGAGTTCAGAAAAAGAACATAACATATATTGTATGAAAATTTAATGCTATAGTTTCAAACGTATGAGGAATTCTTTTCTGTTTTTTAAAACTCGCAAGATTCCAATAAACATTAAATACAGTAAAAAGATTAAAAAGTGCAACAGCACTATCAAAGACATCTAGTGAAAAATAAAGTATTTATAACGGCTGTTAGAAATGACAAAATAAAAATAAGGATTTACAAGCACTTTACGAAAGAGTGGGAATTTTGCCCATACAAATATAAATTTTTAAACTTGTATTATAGTTTCATATTACTGTTTTATATTTAACAAATGATGTTATACCACAAAGAAAATTTAAGAGCACAAAGCTTTACACACCATTATACTCCTCACTTCTTATGTCTCTGATATTGATGTGTCCTAATTTTTGCATCAATCTTAAAAGGAACAAGAATGACATTAAAAGTAGCTGATTTCATTGACAATACAAATTTTAAGATTTTTAGTAACATGTAACAAAATATCTGGATAAAATTGTCACTCATCCACGAAAAGTAATATAATTTACAATAAAATCTAAAAGATATATAAAGATTAGTCACATTATTAGTAAAAATAAGCAATTACTTATACGTAGACTGGAAAAAATTCTAGTACCTAACACTTAATAAACAGATTAAAAACATTAGCAACAGACGAAAGAAAAAAAATCTAAATTAAAATTTCCTTAGTAATCCATGTAAGAAATTAATAATAGTAATAAAATAAGCTAAACATTAAATTAAAAAAATATATTGAAGAAAATTGGCAAACAGCACCACGTGCAGGGTGATTAAAGAAATTAACAAAACATACATTATAAATGCAAGGAAAACAATGATATAATTATGTTAATAAGCATTCTTACCTGAAATTAAAGAGAACGTGGAAATATTGATTAAATTTTATAAGAAACTCAGACAATCAGTCATCAACGAGTCCGCTCCCCTCATGTTTACCTGGCAGGTTAGTTACCTTGTTTGCGCCACTCGCTAGCCAAGCTCAAAATATCGCCAAGTTACCAAGTTAGTGACCTACGTCATTGATGACGTAGGTCACTAACTTCCAGGTAAACCTGTATTCCTGTTTTCTGAAAAACTCGGTCAGAAGTACAGAAAGAAAATCACAGACTCAGAAAAGAGAAGATTAACAAAAGAGATAGAGACAAGCCTAAAACAAGTTTTGAAATGGAAAGATGTCCTTATTTATAAATGAATATTTGTGTGTGTGTGTGGGGGGGGGGGGGGGATGCAATAACTTTAGAACAAAAAAGGAACGTTGCTTAAGTACTGTTTCATTGGGGAAATAATTCAAAATACAGTAGAACCTCTTTTATACGAACCTCTTTTAACCAAAATCCATTTTTAAAACTTTTTACTTTTTTCTTTTTTTTTTTTTTACTATCACATCCATTTTGAAAACTTTTTTAAAACTACTATATTCTGTGTGTGCAAGCGGTCTTTTTCGAACTACGAGTACACATAAATATTTTCGATCTCCTTTCTTAGAGTTCCTTTGAATTTAATTTGAACCCCGTAAGCTGCGGAGTGGAATGAAGAAAACGAACAAATTAGCAATTCTGAAGCTTTTGGATGTTTTAAAAAAGGTTTGGCATGTCTGGAGCAGCAGAAAGACTGTGATACTGGTGAACTAATGCTGTTAAAAAAACTCCGTGATAGAGCTTCAAAGCAAAGGCAATCGAAACTGCGACAAACAAAACATTTTTTCAAACCTTTGCGATCTATGTAAATGGTGCTTAATTTCAAAATTAAAATTCAGATAATTTATTCTTGTTTCTATTTCGCTATTGCTTTATTTTTATTAAGCACTTGTTACCATAATACAAAATATTGCACATATTTCTCCTTAATCTTAAAATGGAAGCCTTCTCGATTATCCAAAAATTTCCATTTTCCGAAAGATGATCGGTCCCAATTACTTCGGATAATCGAGGTTCTACTGTATGTAAATATATAATTTCTTTTGCAAAAATAGTAGATAAAACGAGGTTTAAAGTATAAATTTGGCGCCCCCTGAATTTTCGCGCCCTTTCGCCCTCCGTTTAGCACGGTTCTGCAGAGAAGGAATGTTACAAAAAAATGACAGCTGCAAATTCTTATTTTAATTTGTTGGCTTACTAGATTTAGCGAAAGATCATGAATCATTAGAAATCTGTTAATAAGAACAGATGGTAATTGTGAACTTAATAAGAACCTCCGTAATGCAGAATCACTAAGCCTCAGCCAAATAATTTTAATAACTTCATGAGAAGGACTATCTAGTCAAAATAATGCAAAGAGACTACTGCTTTCCTCGTTATGGTTCCCACAGAAATTATTGCATAAAGAAAACATATAATGAACGTAGAGCAAAGTTAGCTCGGCAGCTGGGATATTTCTCGTATTGATATTTTTTTTTTTTTTGTATCTGACTTCACTGATTGAATTCATATTGTGACTATAGATTAGACTTTGCCTGGAAGCATTTAACCGCAGAAATGCTTAGATATATCTTTTATTTCTTTATAAAAAGAAAACTAAGCTTTAAATACAATTCGGTACGATTTTAATCAGTGAATGATAGAAATAAATATTTAAAAACTAAACACAGCTAATTAAAAACTATATGGGATTTCCACTTCACATATATCCTTCGCAAAAATTTAGCTAAACATAAAAACGCTCTCCATTTCGAAAACGCACTTTCAGCTTACTGTAACCGAAATATTTTGTGTAAATGAATGATAATATTCTACAGTAAGCATTTGTATTTTTCTCAATAATTTATATAAATTGCATTGTATTTGAAATAGTGTCGCATTATTAAAATAGGCTTTAAACTATATTTCACGTACAAAATTATGTAACAGAATTGTTTTAAGTCACCCTATAAGTGGATGCTTTGGATTCCATATCACACAGACACATATGTTTTAGTGCACTTCATAAGCTATTATTTTCGTTGGTAATAATTTAATCATCTTAAAGTTTTCTTTCTCTTTTCATAGTCACGTGTATATATATATTTTCGATTGAGAAAGTTTGGAAATAGTATTACTATTTGCGCTTTTTTTAAATGGGGCAACATCAGGTAAACAACTCACTTTATCGAAATAAATCGCTATTCTATTTAAAAAAATGATCTTTTTCATTTTTTTTAGATCTCAAAAAATTAGACAAATTTAAAAAGCGAGTGCACACCGCAATCTAATTACTGATATGCCTGCAAAAGATGGTTAAATTGCTATGCATAGTTTTATATCCTATAAAACTGAGCTATTTTAACCGATTTAAACGTTCAATAACACTTAAAATAATTCATCGATTAAATTGACAGCTTCAGCGTGTTTACCATACATTTTTCTATAGGATTCTAGTTTTCCTATTTTGTTATGCAAAATTTTTTGTAAATATAAAACAAGGAAGATCCCCGCTCATTATTAAATTTAATTATGGCAGCGGCTGTGACAACATTATTTATTTATTTTTAAGTGTATTTGTTTTTAAGAGACGGGATTTTAACCAAACCACTATGGCGTGAAAATAAAATCTAACAACAGTTTTACCCTTGGCTTTCTTTTATGTGTACACACATATATATATATATATGTAACTCTAATTCAAATTCAACCAAGGGCGGCGCCAGAGGGGGGACCGGGGGGGCATATGCCCCCCCGTCGGGCATACCTGGCCCCCCCGTCGGGGTCAAAATTCAATGTCGTCGGGGAAAATATTTTGACTTGAATTTCGGCCCGGTCGGGTTGGGTCGAGTTGGAGCTCATTTTTTTTCTTTGTAAGTCGGATTGACTAAACAAATTCTTCCGGGTATGAGTCGCTTTCTAGATTGAATTGTGATTCTCGGAGGTTGAATTCAGGTGAACCCGATTTTTCGAAAAGAAAAAAAGTCCAAATTCCTTCAGATAAAAATCTACATATTTGATACATGGATGACTCTTTACATGTTTATTTTGCAATATAAAAGGTAAAATTTATTCTGAAATTATGATCATATGCTATTTTTTTTATAAATAACATTACATTGTGGATCAATTTTGACTCATTGTGGATTTACGGTTGGCTTAGTTTGAAGTTCGAAGTATTTCGGGCTCGGTTAAGAATACGGAGGGCGAAAATTATTTTGTCGGGGTCGAGTTGAATGGCAAATGTATTCGAGTCGGGTTAACTTTAATTGTTTCAGGTTCGGGTTGGGTGATGACACTTACGGTTCTTGATTCGAGATTAATCGATCTGTCAAAAGTATTTACAAAATTCATTTTAAGAAGAAAAACTTGTATATTTGAATATTAACGAATATATGTATATTGAATTTTTCACTTAAAAGTTAAAATTGATACTAGAAGTATAATTGTAGAGTACTTTTTACATAGTTGCATTACAATATGGATATATATATATACAGGTATTTTTTTCTTTTCATCATTTAGAATTGGGGTTTGATTGAGGTTCGAGTATTTCGGGTTCAGGTCGAAATGCGGTGGATGAAAATTTTTGTCTGGCTCAGATCGCGTTTCGGGTAGAGTCCCGCATCGTGTTGGGCAAACTAAACTCAACCCGGCTGGTGGTTTGAGTCGGATCCGGAGAGAATACTTTTTCAGATGGGCTCTTTTTTCAACCTGGCTTTCGCTAGAGTGTCTTTTACTCGGGACTCGGCCGGGGACCTAAGAACCTAGCTTCCGCAAAAGAGTCGGAATAAGTGGAAGAATAAAGGGCTGCGGACGAATAGGGGCCGCTCGCCGCGGAGGTTGAGAGGGCTTCTATTTTTCGAGTTGGATTCACTTTAATTTTTTTTGGCTGTTGGGTTCGATTCTACCCGATTTCTCAATAAATTTTAAAATGAAAAAATATATTATTTGAGTATCAACGAGTACATATACAGATATATTGTTTTTTCTACATAAACAATATAATTGATGCTAGAGATATAATTGTAGACTACTTTTTCATTATTCCATTACAATATGTATATATTTTTTTCATTTTGTGTTGGTATTGGGTTCGTGTTGAATCCTGTCGTTTTGAGTCGATGTTTGTCGGGATCGGGTCGACTTTTTTTTTTTTTTAACTGGTTCAGGTTGAATGGACACAGAATTTCCGGGTTCGGGTCGGGTATAACCCAAACCACGCAGGACTCTGTAGTAATAATCCGTGAATTGATCCTTAAAACAAGTAATATAAAAATTTTGTTTTTAAAGTCAATTCCTACTTAGGCCATCAAAGAAAAAATTAATATAATCAAGCTAATATGAGTTTTTGTTGCATTAAAATATCTCAATTTGTTGATTTTCTATAAGCAAGTAGGTTTACAATGGAACTCTATGGGAATTTGGCGAAATATTACAGATATCGCCAAGTTGGCGTCACTTTTGGCGACTCATTTTGGCCGCCAAATTTGGCGATATATCGCCAAGTTGGCGACAAGCTTGGCGGTATTTGGCGACAGAACAGGGTCCCCCCCTACGGTAACCCTTATTGAAAATACTTTCATTGAAATTCAATAACCAATGGCGGCCATTTTGTTTCCCATGCAAAACTAAAATATATTTGAAAAAACTTTAATAACATCAATTGTCATCCAGTACAAGTTTAAAAAAATTTATTTCAACCTGATAGGATGAATAATGAGTATTTTATTAACGATTGAAAATTTGTACAAGATAAATATATAAATATATAAATAAATATAGGGAGAGTGTGAGCTAATAGTAGGAATTGAATAATCTGTGAATTGAACAATTTTTTCCCTTGATTATATTTCATTTAAACATGAAAAATTCCGTTTTGATTTGCCCATTTCCCCTCAAAATACAGAACACAAGTAATTACCTGAAATACTCACACATAAAGCAGCATGATCGTCAATTTGCATAGGTGTTCCGGCAGCTCTGCTGCCCAGTATTTTTACGTTTTAGAAACGGAATTTATAAATCCCTTTTATCTAAAAATAAGTAAAATTCATGAACAAGATGCACAAGATTTTCTAAAATTTTTCGGTGAAAAGAAAAAAATTTCTTAAAATAAGAGAAAAAGCTCTTCAAATCACCGGGATATTCCGCCATTCTCGGGCCTGGAAATCTAGGCCCATGCAAACATCTACTAGAGTCCTGCATCAGGTCGGATTATCCAATTTTATCCGCACCCGATTCGACCATCGGTTCGAGTCGAGTTGGCAATATATTTTTGTTGCGGGTCGGGTTCGAGTTGGGATGACTTACTTTTTCCCAACGGGTCGTGTTGACTTTCATTGTTTCGGGTTCGGGTTAGGTCTTAACTTTTGCAGGTCGGGTTCTGGTTGACCAGATTATTCAAAAGAATGTCCAAAATATTTTTCAGGTTACAAATTTATATACAGTAAGACCTCCTAAATGTGCACTCCCGAAAAACGGACATCTCTATTTAGTGAACACTTTTTCAATTCCTAACACTTTAATATTTGTACGCTTACAACTCTTTGAATAGTGGATACCTCCCAATCTACAAACATGTAACGTGTAGGTGTGCATAAACTATCACAAATATGATGCATATGTTATTGTATGTCTGAAAAGCGAAAAGTTGATAATATTTTCCAAATTTCGAAAGAAGAAAAAATGTTTCTCAAAGAAATGATATCTATTATGACACTTCTTACCATTTTATTTCTCATGCAGTAAACTGATTGCATTCTCATTCATATTTGTATTTCTTTTCATCTGATACGTACTTGGGGTCAAACTTCTTTGGGACCCAGCAACCCGAATTGCAAAAAGCTTATGAACCTGATAAATTATTGTAGTGTGAACTTAATGTTACCAGATGTTCAGATTTAAGCGGAATGTCCCGATTTTCAGGGATCCCGGGATTCGTCCCGCGGAACAACTACGCCGGATGTTAAATGTTCTGCTTTTTCACCATGCCCAAATTACATCAAATTTTTATGAGTTTACAGGGCCGAAACTAAGGGGGGGGGGGGCAGAGGGGGCATGTGCCCCGGGCGCCAGAACGAAGGGTCGCCAAATGAAGGATTATACCTTTGGAATGGATCATTATCTTCTGATGGACTGATGGATTCTATTATTATGAAACAGCCATTATAAATTAAGTGTTAGGTGAAGATGAAAGAGCATTCGTTAAAAGTTAGAACCCTGATTTTCTGGTCAGAATGGAAAGAAAAATAATGGCCACTTTTTTTTTTTTTTTCAAAAAAAATTTATGACCATTTTTTTTCTTTCCATTCTGACCAGAAAAATCAGAGTTCTAACTTTTTACAGCTGCTCTTTCATCTTCACCTAACACTTCATTTATAATGGCTGTTTCATAATAATAGAAGCCATCAGTCCATCAGAAGAAAATAACTCGGTGAAAGCGGAAACTCATTTAAGCAGGACTCGGTTAAGTGGGATTCGGATAATCGGGACTCTACTGTATATTTCATATTAAAAATGATCTTTAGAATATTTTTGTTGGTGTTCAGAGGGGAGTCATGACCCCCCGTGACCTCCCCCTTGGATCCGCCATTGTAGATTACATAGTTCAGTATTACATATTTTAAATTTTAAAATAAATCGGCTATTAGAAAATTAGTAAAATTCTCTTTGTAAATATACTTTGCGGAAGAGGGGGGGGGGGGCAAAATCCATGCTTGCCCCGGGTGCAAAAAAGGCTAGTTTCGGCCTTTACTCTAAATTAAAATTTTATTCTTTAGTCTGAGACGAGAGAATTCAATCACAAGTCAGCCACAGTCGTCAGAACAGCCGGATGTTACCGAATACCTTATAAATTGTCTTAGAACTCAAGTGCTCTTCTGTTTAATGTTTATTCGGATTGACCGCAATCTTTAGGCGCCTAAACGAAATAAGGTTCAAGAAGATATAAGATATGGTAAAATACATCTGCTCACTTTAACCTTTATTAAAAAGTGTTTGGCGAGTATTTTTATAAATTGAATGGGTAAACAAAGAGTGTTTTTTATGTTATTGCTTAAATTAGCATAGTATCAAGCTGAACTATTGTTTGCCCGGTCCGTTATAAAAGCTAAACACTTGCGCATTTCCTGTTACAAGCATACCACAGAGCATATTTTAAGGAATTTTCACTGGGCGACAAATGGTTTAGTCTGTTGTCTCAAATAAATGTTTATAAATCAACCCCTACCCCTGATAACAGCAAACCAAATAATAAGAATATCGACTGGCTCACAAAATTTTATATCTTATTAGTTATGTCTATTGTACTTCTCCTGTTGCTGGTTAGTAAACTACAAAATCGTCATTGAAACATGTAAACCGCTTTATATATAGTTAGGTAAAATTAAAGAGGTTAGATTCTCGTTTCATACGAATTTTTAATTGTTATGTTAGTAATGGACCAAACATAACATCTAACCTACCACATTCGCATGCTAATTAAAACTTTATGTAAGAAAATTATCATTTAAATTCAATTTGAAATATTGTTTATTAGTTTGTACACTTTTCTTTTGTTTATAACCATAATATATCAGACTAATTAGGTAGTTGGAGCCTAGAATAAATTCTGAAATTCAAAAATAAATTTGACTTGAATCGTTAAATAGTTCGTGAAATAGTACCTTAACTATAGTTTTAGACCCAATGTTGAACTAATCAAGAAAACACACTTTCCTCTTGATGGAAGAAAATCATCAAATTTAAAAATAATATAAAATTACTATGTTAAATTTTATAACATGTTTCCAAAATGTAAAATGAATAATAATTGTAGTGGTTAAACATATACTATATTTTGCACAAGTTATATAGTTTGCACAAGTATATTTTATACAAGTTACTATATTTGGCAAAGACTGGAACTAAACAAGGAATCAGATTTTACTCTTTATGTTTTCAAAAATCAAACTGTATCAATAAAATATTTCCAAAATGCTACAATAACAGTTACAATGGTTTAAAATTTTAATACAAAGGACTGTCCAGAGTTGTATAATATAGACGCACGCCATGCGCGGAAAATTTTCCGCAAAATTCGGAACTTTGCGGATATTTTCAGAAAGAAAAACGCAATTTTTGTTCTTGTAATACTTTTTTTTTAAATGTCGAAAAATTAAAAATATTCCCAAATTTTATGTACGATTTATTTATTGTTTGGCAGTGGTGATTCTGTTCCGAAAATTTAACGCATTCGGTTCCGAAAATTTAAAAAAATCGGCCATCAATCTGAAAATTCAGAGATAAAAAAATATCACGGAAAAATATTGCGAATTTCAACAAATGGTCGTCGAAAGAAAAACCAATTTCGTCAATCGTTCGCAGAAAAAATCACCAATTTCGTTAAAGCATCGCGAAAAAATAAGCTATATTCGTCAAAGGATCGTAAAAAAGGATAATTTCGTCAAAGAATAGCAAAATGTTATGTATGATTTATTTATTGTTTGCCAGGGGTGATTCTGTTCTGAAAATTTAAGGCATTCCGTTCCAAAAATGTTAAAAAAAAATCGGCCATCAGTCCGAAAATTCAGACATAAAAAAATATTGCGAATTTCAATAAATGATCGTCGAAAAAAAAAACCAATTTCGACAATCATTCGCTGAAAAAGTCACCAATTTCGTCAAAACATCGCGAAAAAAGGGTAAATTTCGTCAAAGAATCGTAAAAAAAAAGATAATTTCGTCAAAGCATCGCAGAAAAAACGCTAATTTCATTAAAGGAATTCAGGAAAAAACAAATTTCGTAAAAGCGTAGTGGGAAAAGGCCAAATTTTGACAAAGAATCGCTAGAAAAAACGCAAACCTCTTAAAATAACCGCGGAAAAATCTAATCCCTCAAAGGATTGTGAAAAATAACACGAATTTCGTCAAAGGGCGGCGGAAAAAGCTCGAATTTTGTCAAAAGATCGCAAATTTTGACAAAGAATCGCGAAAAAACGCAAACCTCTTAAAATAACCGCGGAAAAAACTAATCCCTCAAAGGATTGTGAAAAATAACACGAATTTCGTCAAAGGGCGGCGGAAAAAGCTCGAATTTCGTCAAAAGATCGCAAATTTCGCCAAAGAATCGCGAAAAAAGCGAATTTCGTCAAATCGCAGAAAAAACGCAAATTTTGTCAAAGGAGTGCAGAAAAAAAGCGAACTTCGTAAAAGCATAGCGGGAATTTTGTCAAAAGATCGCGAAAAAATTCAAATTTCGCAAAGAATCGCGGATAAAACGCGAATTTCCCCAAAGAATCGCGGAAAAAGCGTGAATTTCCTCAAAACGCCGCGGAAAAAGCGCGAATTTCGTTAAAAGATTGCGAAAAAAAAGGATTTCGTCAAAGGATCACAGGAAAAACGCAAATTTCGTCAAAGGATCGCGGAAAAAACGAGAATTTCGTCAAAGGGTCGCGGTAAACACTCATCGGTTTCTTTAATGATAATACCTATGACTGGACCTCTCCCTACAAAATGTGATTCAGTTGTTTCAGAAGCAATGTCACATTATTTCTGTGAACAGAGTGACTGGCATTTTGTTCGATGAGGTCACAATATTAAGGATTAAGCTGTTTCTAAAAGCATGACAAAATAATTGATAAGAATTCACCCTTCTTACCATGGGTTTTTAGGTTTATTATTTTTTAACCAAAATAATTATTCTTTAATTAATATTAATTATTTTTTAATTTAAATGGTAAATATTTTAAAACAACTGTGCCTAATTCATATCGTCAAAATAATAAAACACGTACACGTTATTTTATTAAACGTTAAATTAATCTCCAGAAAGTTTTTAACCCAATATTTATGTGATCAGAAAGTTTTTGGTTTTATACAATTCTGGGACGGTCTTATGCAAATAGTAGAATTAAGCAGGTAGAGAAAACGATTTTGTTCATGTTTTAAATTTTTTTAACTTTATTAATTATTTATAATGTTTGCAAAGTCCTACAATAATAATTATATTCATTAAGTTATTTTGCAAGTAACTGGCTTTAACAAGGTATTTTTTGACAAAATCATGTTCTCATAGGTTTCTTTATCTGGAAGTGTTCTACTTTTTACTTTGCTCTCTGAGAACCTTGCAATAACAGGTCTTGGATCATAAAAAGTTGTTCCAATTCCATTAAGAGCTATGAACATCCTTGAGTTTAAGGCTTCTCTTTATACTACACTGCTCAAAACAATTAAAGGATATTTGAAGTTTTATATAAAATAAAGATATAAACGAAATATTTTTTGCCGAAAATAGAAGAAGAGAATCACAAATGCAAATTTTTCTGGTTTTCAAACTGTGGAGTATGCAAATTTTGAGTTCGACGTCAAAAACGTCGCTTCAGCGGCAGCGAATGAAATTTGACTTTCAACTAGATAAAAGAGAATGAAGACAAGGATGATCGGCATTCAGTGATTGCTTTGTTTCGATGAGTACGATGTCTCAGCGAAGTCATTTGACAGATTCAGAAGCTTTGAGAATTGTTGGTAGGTTAGAAGGGGGCCAAACTCAAGCCGAAGTAGCGCAAGCCATTGGAGTGTCACAAAGTGTCATTTCCAGGATCTGGAACCGTTTTTTGGAGAGTGGATGTGCAGGCCGAAGACCAGGGCAAGGTCGTAGACGGGCAACAATGCCCAATGAAGATCGGTATTTAGCGTTAACAGCTCGGAGACACCAAACCATGAACGCTACTCTTCTCCAACAACACCTTCGCTCGGCTACAGGCACCACGATTTCAACTCAGACTGTCCGAAACCGGCTCCATGCTGTAGGTCTGTATGCTCGCCGACCGATGGTATGTGTTAGATTAACATCAAGGCATCGTCGCGACTGCAGGGAGTGGGCAACCGAGCATGTCAACTGGAGGAGAAATGAATGGAGCAATATTCTGTTTTCTGACGAGTCCCGTTTTTCTGTGCATCCGGATAATAGGCGTATTTTCATCTGGAGGGACCGTGGCAGTAGGAATAATCCTGCGTTCGTGCACGAAAGTGTCAGATTTGGCGGTGGAGGAGTGTTGGTGTATGGTGGCATCTCCATTGACGGGCGCACTGACCTCTACATCATTCGAGATGGAGCTCTGACTGGTCGCCGATATAGGGATGAGATCCTCAGACCTATTGTAGTCCATTACGCTGCAGCAATCGGAGATAACTTCATTTTAATGGACGATAACTGCAGGCCACATCGTGCAAACCTGGTGGAGGATTTCCTTTTCGAGGAAGGAATCGTTCGAATGGAATGGCCAGCGTGTTCTCCAGACATGAATCCAATCGAGCACGTTTCGGAAGCTCTAGGAAGACGAGTTTCTGGCCGCCAACAACCCCCACAAACTCTCCAAGAACTGGAAAGAGCTCTTCTGGAAGAGTGGGGCTGAATACCCCAACTCGTCATTAATAGCCTCATTGAGTCCATGCCTCAAAGGTGTTCAACGTTGCTGGCCGTCCGTGGAAAACATACCCCCTACTGAAAATGATTTCCTTTGAAGAAAACACCTTTTCTTATTCTTTTTTTCTCATATGCACAAATTGTGTTTTTTTCCTTTAGTACACAAATGCGCAATAAAATGCATTTTTTCTGCCAAACATGTGTAATTTATTCTCATATAACCTACTATGTCTGTCGACCATGTATCAATCAGCTAAACAGTTTACCAGATACAAAATCCACCTAAAACTGCAATATCCTTTAATTGTTTTGAGCAGTGTAGTTCCAACTGTTTTTTTGGATTTAAGCGTTGTAAGTATGAACACAATTCCATGTGCCAACAACTTTATTTGCCAACATTATGAGGTGTCAAAGAAACATATGACAGGACCAATTTGTTTAAAACAAAGTGATGTTGAGACGCCTTAAAGTAGAAATAGTCTTGCTGTTGATGAGAAGGACGCAGATTTTCAGCTGCGCACAAAGCCATCACATCATCATTTAAATAAGCGACTTAGTCTTTACCAAAAACGTTCTCAATACCAAGGTGGGCTGCAATAGCAACTTCTGTTGGTCTTCGTATAGTTAACAAAGCATCTATCCTGTAGAAGATGCTCACTTTATCCTCTTCCAATCTTTGAGAAACAAATTTTTTCAACTCAATATAGTTTCTTTTCTCACTGCAGATCAGCATCTCTTGGTAGAAAACTAACGAGTTGTTTTTACATCTGCGAGGATTTTCTTCAATTTACTAATCACTATCAGATTCCTAAGTGCCTTCATTTATTTCCATCAACTGTCCTTCGTATTCCTCAGGACCTTACCCACCTTTGATAAGCGTCAAAGAATTTGTAAAAAAATTTCTTTGACAAATTCTATATGAATTCTTTATCAGGCAGTATAATGAAAGACCTTTGACTGTCTGTCTCAAGTTTTTCAAAGTGTATCGGAACATCTAGCATTAGACAAGCCATATATTGTTCACTTTTTTAAATCTATTTATAATCGAATGTACCCGCTCAGTTCAGTTTTCGATGAGTAGGGTTGATGGTTCATAATGTTTTCGCATGAGAGGAAAATCGTTCCGTACTGCTTTTGCCAAGTTTTTAAAGTGTTTTACGAACTGTACTTCGAAATATGCAGAGAAACAAAAGGCACTTTGATTTTCTGTTCCAGATATTTCTTCAAGCACTTTAACGCGTAGAGCAGAAACTCGATAAAATATTGCTTCATGATTCCAACTCCGACACAGTTAAGACAGACCTGAGCAAAGCATCAAATTCAAAGTTAGTCTTTACCCAAGTACCGTTTCATAAGAACACAGAGACCGCTGTTTTTGCCAGTAATTGCTGTTTTTGCCTGTCACCCAGGGGCGCGCCAGCAGTATCCAGCGCCTGTGTGCAGAACTTCAGTTGGCGCCCTATATCCCACCCCCCCCTCTCTCAGAAAATAAAACTTAAAAAGAGAAAAAAATCTATGAATATCTAATATCTATAAATGCATAGCTTGCCATCCTTTTGGGGTTTTTCCCAGGTCAAATAAAGTTTTAACAGCAAGTAAATTTAGTTATCTACAAGAAAATTTATTTAATAAGATGTGTATTGTTTTTATACGGTTCATATTTTATTTCATTTAGTAAATAAAATTTCTGCTTCCAAACATGTTTAAATTACTTCAAAAATAAGGAAGGTTGGTAGCTATGTAAATAAAATTCGAAACAAATTAAAACCTTTGAAAATGGAATCTAACTGTCAGAATCCTGCATTAACCCTTTGACTCCGGCTACGCACTTTGCGTATGCAGTTGGAAGTACTTCAATATTTCTACGATCTTTTTGTTTTAATACGCAGGTTTTTTTTAAACAGAAATATTTGATTTATACAATGGCAGAAAATTTTACAAATGTTATTTTCAAAAAACTGTGTTATTAAAACATAAAAAATGGGGCCTATATCCCTCGTGTAGATAATTGGCCGTCAACAATTAACCCAACCCAACCCATAAAAAATGAAAAAATCCTGCTAAACGGTTTTTTACCGCAACGTTTTCAAAGGGTTAAATGGAAAATTCCATTATTCCGTAAAAAATAATACAATACAAAATCAATAGATTGCATCTATACTAATAAAAGAAAGTTGTTTGTCCTCTCGTATTTTCACATCTATATTAACCCTTTGTGACTCTACAACTCCGATTTAAAAAAATATTTACTGGGATGTTAGAATACATCATTTTAAGCATGTAAAAAATAATTACAAAAAATTTAGAACATAAAACCGAAAAAATTATTGACTAAAACGTACTTTTTTCACACCTACAATAAATAGAAATTTACATACTTATCGTAAATATTGTCCATTTTCTAATACAGAATTGTAAAGTATTACCTTTCAAAAAAATCTTTTTTTCAGACGTCTCCAGCAATTTTAATTTGACAAAATTTACGAAGTTAATTTTAACAATATCGACGTAAAACTGCTCAAATGATAAAAAGTTAGTAAATAGGTGCAATAAATAAAATCGTGTTTTAAAGCTTTCTGTGTAAACATCATTGATTTTTGGTAATGTTGTAACACGGTGATACAAAGGGTTAATAAAAGAAAGACTTTTGTGTTTCCTCTGCATGTGTTTGCAGTGGCTAAGAAAATCTACCGAACATACACGTCTGAAAATTTGGAATAAGATAGACAATGACAGGTCCAAATGCACCTGAAGCTTAGATTTTTCATTTTTTGATAATTAGCAGAAATATCATTTAAAAGCCATAATGACCATCGCAAAATGGTGAGCTTTTTTTCTTCAAATCTGTTACGTCTGTGCATTTCCTCAGACATTAAGCGGTCCTTCACACTGACGAAAGCGTAGCGTTCGATATATATTGCATTTTGAAATTGCGATGGCTGGTTTCCCGTAGAGTTTCAAATAAAAAAAGAAAAAAGAAAAAAGAAAGAAAGAAAGAAAAAAAATAGTCTTGCCTTTTTTAAATTCCAACGGTACCTTTCGTTACTATTAAAAAACCTCTTTTTATTTGGGCGCGATTCGCATCAGTTTTAAAGTCTTTCCATTTTTCTAAAGTTTCAAACTTAAGAAAAGGGGGGGGGTATTAATACATTTTCGGTATCTTTCCGATTCTAACGATATATTTGGTGTGAAAAAATATGACTATTTACTATTTAAAAAAAATTCTTGAAGTCATTTCAAGGATTCGCCAGAGATCTTTTTTCTCTCGGTGCAAGGGTGCAAGTTTTCTCAAGATATCGTTTCCCGCTTAAGAGATATGTGCTTTGGATATCATTTCGCGTTTTAAAAAAGAGATAAGATTTTGCGCATTTTATATTATTTACATTTTATCAAACATTTTCGGTTAGAACCGAAAGTATTACATATCTAAATACCAGAAATTAAATACATATCCGAGGTAGCTTGAAAAATCAAACCGGAGCGTGGATAGCATCCCCGGTGTATGCTGACGAAGGCAGTGAATATTATTTCCCATTTTTAACAAGTTGGAAATTGCACGTCAAACGGGGCAAACGAAGTGCGTTCGTACTATAACTAGTTTTATAAATATTTTTTTGCACCGCGTAGTGTATTGAATGTATATTTTAATGCACTTCATAAGTGCACATCAATTTCCTTCTGTTCGAAAGGCTGTAACATCATTAAAATGCACTTGAAATAATTTTTTCCCATTGGCCGTCATGTAACGGAAAACTTTTGACTATCCCTCTAATTAAACTATACATCCGATTTTAATAAAATTTGAAATGACTCGACAAAATTTTGCGACAATTATATATTTAAAATTTCAGACCATTCGGTTGGGTAGTTTTTGCTCTGTTATATGCGGAAAGACAGACAGACAGACAGAAGAATCGAACGACGACTATAGGTTCTATGTATTTATATAATTACGAACGCAACTAAAAAGTGAAAAGATGGCGCACATTTCTGTTATTATTTATGTTTTATTAAGAATTTTTGGTCTTAATCGAAAGTTTTATATATCTAAATGCCAGAAATTAAATACAAATTCGAGGTTCGGCTTGAAAAATTAGACCAAAACGTGGATAGCACTCCCTGATTACGTTGCCGAAGGCAGTGGGGTCATCAACCCAAGCCTCCTTTAGATGGATTTTCAATAAAAAAAAAAAAAAAAAAAAATCATATAAATTCGAGGTTGCACCATGCCGAAGGCGGTGCTACTCAAAATAGCTCGTTTGGAAAGATTTCCCTCTAAAAGTATAAAATCAAAACAAAACGGACAGTGCGTTGCACTTCCTTTGTATACTGCTGAAGACGTTGATCCCCCCCCCCCCCCCATCTCTAGGTTTGTTTGGAAAAATAATTTTTCAACATTTGATTTTAGGCATACATTTAACCTTTCGCCGGGCGCGCAAATTTTCATCACATGAGCGGGCGCGCGTTGTAAATTGTACAACAGGGGAAAAGTATTCAATTATTGCTGTTTTATTTTAATTTTACAAATAATTTAACATACAAATATCATATAAGTTATCTTTGATCACAATTTATGAAAGTATTCAGTAATATTTATAGATTAATTTTGTTATAATATATTAAAGCACAAGTTTTAAATGTATAAAATGTTATTTACTGCTACAATCAGAAAGTAAAAAATATATTTATTAGGGCAATCAATTATTTGAGCAATCATGTTCAGATCAATCAATTTTAGAAAAATATCGATTTCAGAAGTAGTTCCTTTTGCATATGCAGTTGGTCCCGTAATTTTCTTTATAATATTTTTGTACTTGGTTTTGGAGGTTTTACGAATTCCTCTTTTTTTTTTTCCATTTTGTGACTTTATCTTTTCCTGTGTGAAAATATTCGCCACTATTATTTTCAATAATCTCATTATCAGATGCATTTATTTCAGAGTCACTTCTCTCTTCTACATTTTTATCATTCAAATCTTCGTCACATTCAGGAAATCGCAGATCTTTTTCAATATCAATATTATCACTATCACTGTCTTCATTAAAAATTTTCGTTAGATAATCCACCATTTCATTGTTATCTTTAAAATACCGTTTTTTGTTTAAACATTATTTTAACTCAAATCCCATTAAAAGGACTTAGAAGAAATTTCTCTGAGAAAGTTTCTACTGAGAGAGAATTTCACAAGCAGGCGCGCGTTGCATAAAGTACAACACCACAGATGTTCACAGATTAAAATGATAAGTGCAGCTAATTGCGCAATCTGAAATGCAAATAACGTTCAGGAAGTGGGGATGGAGTTTCCAATAGACGAATACAAATGGTTATTAACACTCTCTATTTCTTGAATTTTGTTTTAAAGGAAAAAGAGATCTAATGTTGTACTTTTTACAACGGCGTGCCCGGCGGAAGGTTAAGGTTATTATCATTCCGAGCAATGCCACATGCGGTTCGGTTTAGTAGGGCATAAAGTGCACGAGAATTAAACTCTTTTTCTAATCTATATTTTAAGGTTCATATTACAGTCAGCATTGTAGCTCCTAACTTATTTATGTCTAAATTGAACTTATTTTGCCATTCTAGTCTCTGTAGCGTCTAAAGTTATATGTAATGTTATGTTCGGAACTGAAATAAACAAATCTTACAATCATCATAGTTATTTATCCCGTATGTGATTAGAAACGGATGTACGCAGGGGATGCAGGTAAAGGCCGCCTTTGTCAATCTTTCAAGAGGAACGAAAAATCATGCGTCCAACATATATTATGAGACACTTTCCAAAACATTCAGAATGGTGTAACATGCAAAAAAATAGTTAAATTTCAAAACACGTATCACAACTGAAAACACATTTCCAGCAATTATTTCAATGTGTCCATGTAAATGTAAATGAACGATAAATGATATGCACACCAGATTCTACAGCAAGTGTTTTGTAGCACACATCGGAGATATATACAAATGTCAATGTATTTAAAATAGTGTAATATCATTGTAGTACACCGTAAACGATTTTTCTCCATAGGCCGTAAAGTAACGAAATTCTTTTGAGTGTCCCTGTAATTGAACGTAAATGCTACACACTTCATTTTAATTCTTAACATGCCACAGTAAACACCAATAACATATATCCATTTCATGTCAATCTGACTATATTTACGCGAGTTAGAGCTCGGATGGAAAGACAGACAGACAGGCAAACCGAATTCATAAACACTTTGCAACTATGTTGAAAAGTGTTAAAAAGTAAAAATTTTTGGACATTTGTGGCCAATTTTAGACTATTTTCACCATCCCTTCTCCCTTAACAAAAATTCTGTTTCTGCCACGATGATAGGTCCACAGTACAAAATAGTATAGATAAAAAATATTTGTTCTGCTTGGATGTCTGAGGTATGAAAAAACACACAATATTTGTTCAATATACAATTGTTTCTACAGAAGTGATCATTTGTAGAAGCGCTGTAAAATGATTGCTTCGGCCGCCTAAAGTAGACTTTACTCTAAGAATGCGAAAAACACAGTGTTAAACCAATGTCACAGAATGCCAAAACCTTTACAAACATCTGATGCTTCATTTTTACCAATTAAAATTTGTCCCATATAGCTGACGCCAGTTTCTCCAACCTAAAATCTATACATTGAACAGCACTCTCATACTAGTTCTGGTTTTACATTGTTTCTCTATTCAGGACTGTCCAACGCATCTCCCGTGCTTTGAAGGTTTTCTTGGCGCCTATTCGAATGTTTCTTCTTACTAGCTATTTTTTAAATTAAAAATCCATTTTAAAGGATGCTTTTTTTTTAAACAATAATATTTGAATGGGATTCATTAAAGTGTTAACAGTGACCGTTATTTAGTGTTAATAATTCAATGTTATTAATTTACTATTTAGTTATTTAGTGGTTAACGTTTCTGGCCCCTTCACCAACAAAACTTCCAAGTCAGGTTGTCCCTCTAAAAAATTCAATTTTAAATTTCCTATGATTTATATTGTTTCTGGGAATTATTTCTACATAGAGTTTCTGAGTCGTAGGAAACTTATGGCTATCACCTTTGAGATGTATGTGAATCATACAAGACTCTTGTGACGAATAAAACAAGTCTACCACTATTCATGGACTGATTACCGCACGGGAAACTTTTACCAGTATTTCCAAATTGTAATTTTCCTCTTATTTATGGCATAAATTCTGCAGTAAGGCAACGATTGCTATTTAAAAATAAAGCATGTTTTCAGCCTTGTCAATTATGGCGCCTTTCATTGTATACAACATACATGAGATGCGCCTTTGTTTATTAAAGGTTCGACAGGTCTGCCTCTAAATCACATATTAAGAGACTCAGAAGTAGAATAAAACGAAATATATATATAAAAAAAAAAAGAATTGAATATTTATAAGTAAGTTTGCCTCTGGTAAATCTACAAAATATAATTCAGATTTCAAGAAAATATAATACATTTTAGTATAATTAAATTAAGATTTTTTTTTAAGTATTTGCAACTCAACTGAAATCTTTGGCGCCTGTGTGCACCGCACACTTTGCACACTGGGTCGGCGCGCCCCTGCTGTCACCCACTTGCAGTTAAGCCTGTCAACTTATTTTTTGCGATATTCTCAGTGCACAAATTATCAAATACAACCTTGGCAAAATCCACGAGGCCTTCTGCTCCTAGCTTACTGAATTTATATTGTCCTAGAAAAACTCATTCTATGTCCTGATCTTTTGAAAAAAATTGTGCTCTAACAAATTTGTTATCAACTCCATATTTCTCAACAGGACGATCTACATGGATAGCAAAACAAAAAGCATTTTGTAACTCTGATACGGTGTTTTCTTTTATTGCTATGACATCTGTTGCCATTCTTATCATCTCCTGAGTCAAAGAGTCATCTTATGTTATTCACCTGTTTAAAAAAAGTTGCCGGCACCATACCCTATCACTGGGCGACAATATCGCGGTACTAGGCGACATTAGTGTCGCCTACTTTATATGTTATTTTATGCTCTGGCATACCATGCCGGCACGGCATCTGTCTGCTTTTTTCGCATTTTTGGCCCAGGGGGATTTGATTAATTTCTTCAGAAATTGCTGGGATTTCATTAATTTTTCTAGAAATTAACCAAATACCCCGCCTTTTATTTTAAAAACGCAAACAAAAAAGAAAGAAGAAGAAACAAACAAAGATATGCTGTTTTATTGTCCATTTTCTCTACTAATAACGGAGGAACGTTACCGGGACATTACTCTTGAGAAAAAGATTATCATCCTATACGGCCCCGAAAGAATAAAATACAGTCTCGGTCTGGCCCGAATCTACAGAAAAAATTCAAGACCCAGACTTGTCCCTGGAAGAATGAAATTCCTACCCGGCCCAACATTTAAAAAAATAAAATTGAGTCTCAGCCCGACCCGAGTCTTGAGATAAAAATTAAGCCCTGACCGAGCTTAATGAACGAAAATTTTACCGAACTCGGGCTTCGAGACAGGCCCGGGCACGGCGAGACTTTTTTAATATATAATACGAAATCGGCCTAGAGTTCTGCATCGGGTCGGGTAACCCGCTTTTACTCGCATCCGACCCGACCCGATCCCGGGTTGGAGCTATATTTTTTTGTTGTGGGTCGAGGTCGGGTTGACTTCTACTTTTTTGCTGCGGGTCGGGTTCGCGTTGGGTTTTGACTCTTGCGGGTTTCCCGGAATTCCCGATTTTTCCGCCCCCGATCAAAGCAATTCGCGATTATTAACTGACTGACGAAATTTGTGATTTTTCCGTGCCTGATCATCAAAACTTTCTTTGTTTCGAGCCGGATAAACAAAATTTCGTGATTTTTCTGCACCCGGTCAACGAAATTCACGAATTTTCCGCTCCCGATCAAAGAAATTGCGATTATTAACTGACAGACAAAATTTGTGTAATTTTTACCCGCGTGATCATCAAAACTTGCGATTTTCCACGCCTGATCATGAAAACTTGCGATTTTTCCGAGCCTGATCAGCAAAATTTCGCGATTTGTCCGCACTCGGCCAACGAAATTCGCGAATTTTCCGCGCCCGATCAACGGAATTCGCTATTTATCCGCGCCCGATCAACGAAATTCGCGATTATTAACTGACTGACGAAATTTGTAATTTTTTTCTCCCAGCAAATTGACGAAATTCGGGATTTTTTCTTGCAATAAACTAACGAAACTCACGATTTTTCCGCAGCTGATCAGCAAAATTTGCTACTTTTCCGTGCGCGATCAACGAAATATGAGTTTTTTACGCGCCTGATCGACGAAATTCGCGATTTGCCGGATCAACGAATATCGTGAATTTTCCGTGTCCGATCAACGAATATCGCAATTTTTCTGTGTCCGATCGACGAAACTCGCGATCTTTCCATGCATCATGAAAAAAACTCGCGATTTTTCCTGTCCGATGAATGAAATTTGCGATTTCCCAGCACGATCGACAAAACTCTCGATTTTCCCGAGCACGATCGACAAAACTCGTGATATTTTTCCGAGCCCGATCGACAAAACTGGTGATTTTTGATTTCTTTTTGAATAGTAATCTGTCTTATTTATTTTCAGAATTACTTTAATTAAATAAAGCTAATACTATTTCTTTTCGTAAACTACGGTACTCTAAAATACGGATGGTTCGCAGCTCTGCGTAGCACATTTATGTGGCGTGAAAACAACTCTCTAGCGTTCACGCCAAAACTGAAAATCCTTGACTGGCTGCTTTGGACACTTTGAGAATTATTCATAGTTCATTTACAGGGGCACTCAATAATATTCCCTTACATTAAAAAACTTTTATATTTTTTCCGGTTCTGTTTAAATTCGATAAGACCTTTTTGTCTAGCATTTATTGAATGAGACCTACCTATTTCTACTGGTTCAGCAATGTGTAATTCAAAAAAAACTTTTAAACACAAAAGTACTTTAGCACTTTTTAAAAACTGGCTGTCTTGGAACACATTTAACATATATAAACAAGGTTTTATAATATTAATAAATTTCCTAACGGACATCGCAGGAGGAAAAGGGAGAATAGTGAATTTCTTACAGAACTCATCATGCCCGTAGCCAGGGGCGGAGGGGGGGGGGGCAGGTCGGGCGAAGCCCAACCTGGAAAAACTTTTGCCCGACCTAGCGTGAGACTCTTACATTGCAATTTAAACAGCATTAAATTTCCATTTTTTTGCCGAATTTTTTTTATCCAACATAGCACGAAACTTGTCATTCCTATCACTTTATCAATTTCACTTTAAACAACTTTTATGTAACACAACATTAAATTTTACATTTTTTCCTCCTTCGACTTTCATGCCAAACCTAACCAAAGAAAATCAACCTCCTTCTCCCCCCCCCCCCCCAAATTTTGTTTCTAGATTGGTAAAAAAATACTGAAATTCACCCAAAAACCCTTTTTCTCTCTCTTCCAAACAGACCTGTCAGAGATTGCGGTGGACATTGAGCATCCCTCGCCTTTTTGCTTTGATGAAATTATCCCATACCGTCTCACAACAACTTGGATTAGCTATTATATCCTTAGAGCTTGCTTTCTTTGTCCAAATGTCACCCTACGAAATTTATCATAAGAAGGCGGGGTTGAGAAAAAAGGCTTTTGAAATTACAGTGAAACAGTCTACAATATTATATCCTTAACTTGAATCTGCTATACAGGACTGTCATGATGACAGTGAGTTGCTTGTTTCAAGGAAACTTGCTCCGATACCCTGAAACCTGCACCTCTCAATGCTAGGATTTTTTCCTTTCTCTTTTGTTATGTTTGTTTTCAGAAGTGGGGTCAACTAAAACCCAATACGCTACTTGATATCTTTCATTCTTCTTTTCTTTTATTAGATATTAATGAATAATAAAAAATTGGGAAACTAATGTCACAATATATATATATATATATGCATGTATATATTTTTAAAAAAGTTTTTCCGCGTTAAAAAAAAAAAAAAGTAATTGCGATGAAAATATTATCTTTAACCAATAGAATATAAAAGTAACTGAAAGTACAAGTAACTGAAAGTAGAGAAATTATTACCGAGTTACACTTTTCGAGTGTTTCACTTTAAATGAATTTTATGTAACATAACATAAACTTTTAATCTGAAACTAAAAATATCTTCAATGAACGAAATAATATCAAAGGATAAAAGGGAAAATGTAGCGATGGGATTTAATTAACTATATTTCGGTTTTATAATAAAAAAATTTCACCCCCCCAAAATGTTATTTTTGGGGGTTTTATTTATTTATTTTATATTATTTATATATTTTCTTTAAAGTGATTTATGTGCAGATATCGATAGATTATGATACAATAATGGAGTTAAGAATAAAGTTTTATAATATGTAGTTAAATATATTTGTAGTTCCATGGATACAAGTAGGTTAAAAAATTTCATACCTTTGCTTACACTTTAAAAAGCCTTTTTACTAATGAACACTATAACAAATTAATCCACCATAAGCGATTATTCATGTTTTCCTAACCTGCCGAATTTAGATCCATCAATGTCAATCAAGTGATCGATTAAGTACTTCCGTTAGGAAGGGACCTGAAGTCGTCTTCGATGTACTTTAGGATAAAAAAAATACCAAGCCGGCCATTTTGTTTCTCCTGCAAACTTAACTATTTCAAATCTCCCCCAAAACCAGAAATCCATTAGTGAATGTCATTAGGGAGTAACCCTACTCAATAAGTATAATGTTTCAAATCACCAAATCTAATCTAGGAAAAAAGGTGACCGGAAAAAACGGGACCGGAAAAAATGTGACAGAAAAAACAAGAGCGGAAAAAACGGGACAAGGAAAAAACGGGACCGGAAAAAACGTGACAAGGAAAAAAGGTGACCGGAAAAAACGTGACAAGGAAGTGTTAAATATTGAACTTGTCGATAAATAAATGCTAAAAACTAAAGTGAAGTTTTTCCATTGTCAGTTTCTTACAGCGTAGGGGGGGGGGGGGGCAGAGATAATGGGTGAGTTAGACAACTCTAAGATTTGGTCCAAGAAAGTACAATTTTAACATTTCATTAAGAGAAGTTTAGTATGACTTCTACAACGGACAAGTTAGTGCTTTCTACGGAGGGGGGGGGGGGGGATATTAAGGAAATACAATTTATTGATTCTTTCAATTCGCTATTGATAGTTTATATATGAGCAAAGATGTTTTATAAGGCGGAGGGGGGGGGGGGGGGAAATTACGTACACAGCTTGTAAAGGGAATAAAATAAAGACGAAGAGAGGAGGCATTTTCTTTAGAGGAATTTTTTCATTATCCTGCTATTTAGCTCACAGGCTATCAAAGCCCAAGGGCTAATGTGCACGCAGGTTCTGTATGTATGTATGTATGCACTTACGTCTGTATGTACGTAACGCGATAACTCTTGACAGAAACATCCGATTTGCTTTAATTTTTTTTCCAGGTTCATTCTGATAAGGCGCTTCCCTGATTAGTTTTGGGGGTTGTTGGTTAAGAGTAAAGGGGGGCTACTATGGGTTTTTCATGCAGAATTATTCGATTTGCTCCAAAATTGGTATACCGATTTATTATGTTAAGGAGCTTCCATGATTAGTTTTGGAGGTTCATTAATTAAGTATACACGGGAGAAAGGGGACTAGACCCCCTTAATTTAGATAAATGGGTTTTTCATGCAGAGTTATTCGATTTGCACCAAATTTAGTATACCGGTTTATTATGCTAAGGAGCTGCTTTGATTAAATTTGGAAGTTTATTGGTTAAGTATAAAGAGGGGGCGGGGGCTAGTCGCCCTTAATTTAAATAAATGTGTTTTTCACGCAGAATTTTTCGATTTGCTTCAAGTTTGATATATCGGTTTATTCCGATATGGCGCTGCCTTCATTAGGTTTGAAGATTCGTTGGTTGAATATAAAAGGGGGAAAGGGGGAAAGTCCCCTCTTCTTAATTTAGATAAATGGATTTTCATGCCGAATTATCCATTTTATTTTATTTTTTTCTATGTTCATTCTGATAAATGGGCGGGGCTGGTATGGACAACAGGGGTAAACTAGTATTAATATATAGGTACTCTTAATATAATTCCATAAGTTTTAATATTATAACTAATAGTTATTTATAATTTATTTAATTTTATTAATATTTTGTTTCCTATCAAACAATTAGATCGTTTTAAAGAGAGGGCAATATATTACATACGATTAGATTTGGTAATACTGTTTAACTAACTTTACATGACCTCATGGTTTAAACAAGAGGGAAGCTAGGGGGCGTATACCCTGGTCTACCGGGTAGAAGGGGGAGGCATTAAATTTGGTTCGTCTTCCGGTTCAAAAAACAAATAACGAAATTAAGTTAAAAATGTCATGGAATCGGACAACCGAAAATAAATATATATACATTTAGGCGGTTCTCAAATTCTCTACTCAACAACGCGAAACTTTGACAAATTTTCCGATTCATTTTTAAACGTAAAGGCCTGGCTAAATATAAAAAAAAATAAAAATAATAAATAAATAAATAAATTCTATATCTTACTAAAAAATATATAATTGAATAAAATTAAAATATTTCAAACTAAATAAATATGGCTATTAAGAAAAAATGTACCCATATTTTGAACTTTAATGAAAAATCATGCTTTCGAAGCATGGGACCCCCCAGGTTAAATACTTAATCCTTCAACAAAGAGAGTGGTTCCTCTTATTATTGATTGACAATCATTCAAAATATTTTGCTTTCTATTTGATTGTAACAGGCGTTTTGCAGATTGTAGTTTTAAAAGAATGATAGACAGGTATTATGTTGACGAAAAATACATTGGAATTTTACAACTCACTTCAATATACATATTTGAAAGTGATAGAAGATAAACCTTAGTTTTCCAGAATGGTTTTTGTTGAATGATATTAATCTGACAGACGAATAATGTATAATAAAAGGGTTGTTTCTTCTGTGAAATTTTTACGTGCCACCCATCGTGTTTTATGAGATATTTTCATGTAAATAATAGGTAATGGTGTTGATTTTAGATATTTCACACAATTTGAGATAGCGTATAATGAATAACTTTGAACCGGATTATTGGAACAAATACTCAGCTGTATTTATCCTTTTTAAATATTCCCTGAAGTGCCATATGCTACATTTCTAGAGACCTCACAAGTTTAAAGACTGAATTATTTTTTGCTTAACTATTGCAGATTGATGTATAATAATTTAAGAGATTGGTTCGTTGTGTTTATGACGGCCAATTATCAACACGAGGGATATGGACCCAAAAGGTGGGGGTGCCCTCCTTGGGTGTCTTTCTAATGGAACCTAACCCGTATTTACGCATGGAAATCCATGGTTCGAAGCAAACCACAAAAACTCCGAACGATTGGGCCGACGGGTGCGATTGGGTTCAAACCCAGCACCTCCCGTCTACCAGCTTCGAGAGCAGAACCTCTCGGCCACTGGAGGGGCAATAATTTAAGAACTCACATTGTTTTAACCTTGTTGTAGATTTAGGAAATGTACAAATGTCATGTTCTTACAACAGAATCCCCCCCCCCCCCCCAATCTTTCAACATCAAGAAAGCTGAAAAGATGCAAAGGCCAAGAAATCATCATTTTAAAAATACTTTTGTTTTGTGCAACCAATAATGCTTTCGAACATGATAGAGTAAAGCGTCTGTAACTCATTCTAAACTGTACTATTACTAATCGATGTATTAAATGAATTTTATAAACAGTTATTTTAATGGTATTTTGAAGAACTGTCGTCACATAAAGGGTTAATGTATTATTTAATTGCTAAGTTTCATATTTTCCGTTTCCACGTTCGCTAATACGATTACGAAATATTTTTTATTCCTATATGTATGAACATTTCCAGAATTTTTTCTCGATCAGTTTCCACAGAATTGATCAGAAATATAAATCTTAATTGGGGAATTAAATTTTTGTTCATGTCACCCGTAGTTCATGCTATCAGTATAACAAAAAATCCAGATAACAAATATTGAGGAAAAATACATATAGGGGAGACTGGGGGCTAATGGGACATAGGAGCAAACGGAACAATAGGGTTTTCTTGTAAAATATAACAGTATAATATAATCTTGTAAAATACAACAGTATAATATAATCTTGCAAAATATAACTTTCAAAGAATATGCACCACAAAAAAAAAAAAAAAAAAAAAAAAATGAAGGGGGGGGGGGGGGGGTTAGCCTCCGCCCACCCCCCCCCTTATACTTAACCAATGAACCCCCAAATCTAATCAGGGAAGCTCCTTAACATAGTAAACCGGTATACCAAATTTGAAGCAAATCAGATAATACTGCATGAAAAAACCATATCGGTAAATTAAGCTTTATACTTAACTAATGAACCTCCAAATCTAATCAGGAAAGCGCTTTATCAGAATGAACATAGAAAAAAATAAAATAAATTGGATAATTCTGCATGAAAATCCATTTATCTAAATTAAGAAGAGGGGACTTGCCCCCCTTTTATAAATTTAACCAACGAATCTCCAAACCTAATGAAGGAAGCGCCATATCGGAATAAACCGATATATCAAATTTGAAGCAAATCGAAAAATTCTGCATGAAAAACCCATTTATTTAAATTAAGGGGGGACTAGCCCCGCACCCCTCTTCATACTTAACCAATAAACCTCCAAATTTAATCAAGGCAGCTCCTTAGCATAACAAACCGGTGTACTAAATTTGGTGCAAATCGAATAACTCTGCATGAAACACCCATTTATCTAAATTAAGGGGGTCCAGCCCCCTTTCCCCCCTTTATATTTAACTAATGATCCTCCAAAACTAATCATGGAAGCTCCTTAATATAATAAATCGGTATACCAAATTTGGAGCAAATCGAATAATTCTGCATGAAAAACCCATTTATCTAAATTAAGGTGGGGGGAGTAGCCCCCCTTTACTGTTAACCAATAACCCCCAAAACTAATTAGGGAATCGCCTTATCAGAACGAACCTGGAAAAAAAAATGAAGCAAATCGGATGTTTCTGTCAAGAGTTATCGCGTTACGTACATAAGACGTAAGTGCATACATACAGAACCTGCGTGCTCATTAGCCCTTGGGCTTTGATAGCCTGCGAGCTAAAAAGCAGTATAATGAAAAAATTCCTCTAAAGAAAATGCCTCCTCTCTTCGTCTTTATTTTATTCCCTTTATAAGCTGTGTACGTAATTTTTCCCTCCCCCTCCGTCCTCCACTGTACCCAAAAATCATTATTGATTAAAGTTTTATAAATATATAAAACATCTTTGCTTATATATAAGCTATCAATAGCGAATTGAAAGTATCAATAAATTGTATTTCCTTAATACACCCCCCCCCCCCCCTCCGTAGAAAGCACTAACTTGTCCGTTGTAGAAGTCATACTAAACTTCTTAATGAAATGTCAAAATTGTGTTTTCTTGGACCAAATCTTAGAATTGTCTAACTCACCCATTAACTCAGTACCTCCCCCCCATCTCCTACGCTGTAAAAAGCTGACAGTGGAAAAACTGCACTTTAGTTTTAATTGTTTATTTAAATATGGCCTTCATGTCGTTAAAAATATATATAAGGTTTACTGTGTTTTTAAAATATATATTAAATTCCTTAAAAAACAAACTTCATATTATATTTTCTGTTATGTATACAACTTAATAAATAGAATACTTTCCCGTGATCTTTTATCCGATTTGTTTTTTCCTACGTGCGCTTTTTTCCCGTGATTCCAGTATCTTATAGAAATGTTTATTTTAATTTATTTTGTTTAGTTTAAATGCTTAGAATAATATATCTGGAAATTCCATGATGAAACCAAAAATTGCAAAAAATTTGACTTCAATCAATTGCTTAATATAACAAAAAAAAAAAAAGTATCAAACTATGTTAATTTCTAATTTTAGGCATATCTTAACAAAGATATTTATTTATTATTTTTTTTTCTTTATTTGTTCTGCTAATATCTGAAAATACTAATGCCACTGATCGGGACATAAAAAATTATAAATTGATAAGTGATTCAGAAAGTCTAAAAAATATTATTATTATTATTATTAATATAATTTTATGTTAATAAACAAAAAATTCAAATAGCGGTAAATAAAATAAAAATAATAAAAATAAAACTTTCCAATCGAATCTATTATAACTAATTTCTTTAAAATTAAAAAAAAAAAAATAAATTTTATATGATATTATACATGCGTAAGTCGAAAAACAAGTTGTTATGTAAACGAGCATTCTCGTATTCACAACATTTTTCAATATTTGCATTCTAATTATCAACGGAAAGCATTCTTATTCACATAATGTCCAAATTAAGTAGTAGTGTAAATGTGAATTTTCTTATGCGAATATTCAGGAATTTTTTTTATAATAGCATTCTTAAACATCAACGGAAAATATTGGTATTACCGTTCGCGAATATCAAATATCAAGTAGTGATGTTAATTAGAATTATCGTCAGCGAATTTTCAATTTTTTTCAATATTAGCATTCGTAGACATCGACGAAAAATATTTGGATTCGAGTTCGCGAATCTGCAGTTGAAAGAATCTATAAATTGTATTTCCTTAATCCCCCCCCCCCCCCGTTAGAAAGCACCAGCTTGTCCCTTGTAGAAGTCATGTTAAACTTCTCTTAATGAAATGTTAAAATTGTGTTTTCTTGGACCAAATCTTAGAATTGTCTAACCCACCCATTAACTCAAACATCAACGGAAAATACTGGTATTACCGTTCGCGAACATCAAATATCAAGTAGTGATGTTAATTAGAATTAGCGTAAGCGAATTTTCAAATTTTTTCAATATTAGCATTCGTAGAAATCGACAAAAAATATTTGTATTGACGTTCGCGAATGTGAAGTTGAAAGAATCTATAAATTGTATTTCCTTAATCCCCCCCCCCCCCCCCCCCCGTTAGAAAGCACCAGCTTGTCCCTTGTAGAAGTCATGTTAAACTTCTCTCAATGAAATGTTAAAATTTTGTTTTCTTGGACCAAATCTTAGAATTGTTTAACTCACCCATTAACTGTGCCCCCCCCCCCCCCCCCTACGCTGTAAGAAACTGACAGTGGAAAAACATTAGATTAGTTTTTAACATTTATTTATCGACAAGTTCAATATTTAACCCTTCCTTGTCACGTTTTTTCCGGTCCCGTTTTTTCCGTGTCCCGTTTTTTCCGGTCCCGTTTTTTTCCTTGTCCCGTTTTTTCCGCTCTTCTTTTTTCTGTCACGTTTTTTCCGGTCCCGTTTTTTCCTGTCACCTTTTTTCCGTTTTACCCACCAGAACACCAATCCATCTTTCTCCCGCGTATCTTCGTGCTTACCTTTCCTGTTAAAAAGATTTCGTAAACATCTTTTCGTTTAACTATTTATATAACGAAATCGAAATAAAGACAAAATGTTTTTTTTTTTTTTTTTTTTTTTTTTTTTTTATCGTTTTTGAATTAAAATACAGTTCTTAATGCTGAACCATGGATGCTGATTTAAAAAAATAACGCTCAATAATTTAAAATCTTTCAATATTGTTGACGGACAGTTCATTTATTTATCTTATTAAAAGCATAAAATTAGGAGCCAAACTATGCAAATGATTTGGAATCAAACAGTGGATTTCAGTTATTGATAAATTTATTACATATTGAGTTATAATTGATTAAAAAATCGACTTTGAAACTATTTTATGAAAGGTAATTTGTCTTTATAGAAAAAAAATTTATTGGGATTTCTTGATATCCAAATAAAAATTTCTGCAAATTTCGTAAATTATACAAATAATCATAAATTCTTTGATTGTATTTGAAAGCAGCAAGTATGTATTTGAGAACAGAGCTTTATAACTAGATTCAAGAGGTTTTTTGAGTAGCTTATTACACCTTGAATCTTAATTTAAGGCATTCTACAAATAATTTATTCTTATTGGTAAATTGAAAAAAAAAAGGAAACTTCTTCAAAATAAACGATCAAGATCGAGTAATAC